>JAUTXW010000215.1:1200000-1747380 GCA_030620095.1 Kuschelorhynchus macadamiae
ATGAAATTGGGTCATTAGATTGAGATACGGATTTAGTCAAATTATTTTTTATTTTATTTTTTATAAATGTTTTGTAAGTTTCAAAAATCTTATCTGTCCAAACTGGCTCAAAAAATGTAGGTAGGGAAGGCAATATTGAGATACCTCGATAATTGCTTACTTCTGCTCTATCTCCACTTTTGTAAAGACGGATGGAAGGCTTCCCCTATCAAATATTTTTTGAAAAGGTTTGCAAATGAGTGTAGTAAGAAATGATCACTTTTGAAGAAACCACGGTGGTATTCATCCGTTTATCAGCGATTTCAGCAGTGGTAAATTGATGGTTCGTAACTTTACTAGCAAAGTCCACAGAATCGGCCTTAGACACATTATTGTCGCTATACTGCAACCAGGATGTAATTTATTTTTGTACAGTTTGCATGTAATTTTAGCAAATTAGTTAGTAAGTTATTGTAGCGTTGGTTATAATTGTCTTTTAAAAACCATTTAGTAGCATGTTGTATGTCATGTGAAGGTATGTAAGACACAGTGAATTTGCATACATTTCGTTAGGTTAAAAATGGCAGTAGATTTAAAAACATTTTCGCCTTGTGGGGCAAAAATCTTTGGCTCCATAAAATTTGGGACTTCTACCTATATTTATTTACAATATTGCTTTTATTTTACAGGAATTACAAAAGGACATCCAACAGAAAATTATGCACTAAAGAAATGTTAAATACAGCAAGAACTTTAATAGCAGATGGTTAGTCAATTCTAGGAGCTGCTGAAAGACTACGTATACACGAGTCGAGGTTGCGTAAAAGTTTACAATCTGGGTATGGAGCAAAAACCTTTGGATGGTTCAAGCCAGTGTTTACCGAAGAGATGGAACGTCTGCTAGTCAAACATTGCAAAGATATGGATAACAGATTCTATGGTCTGAACCTAAACTCCTTAAGAATGAATTACCTTAATAATGTGGAGCACCCATTTGATGAGCAAAAATGGCTTTCAGGGACTGGACATACAAATTTGTACAAACATATGACATATCGCTAAAAACTCTGAATCCAACTAGCTTAGCAAGGGTTCAATAAGACACAGGTTAAGGCATTTTTAGTAAACTTATTGAAACTTTACAAAGAAAAAAATTTCCTCCCGGCTCGGTATATAACATGGATGAGAGTGGAATATCGACTGTTCCCAACAAAATTCCCAAAATTATTAGCACTAAAGGAAAATAGCTTGCTGGAAAAATTTGATCTGCTGAACGAGGTGAAACAGTCACTCTTGTTTGTGCTGTGAGTGCAGCTGGAAATTTTGTAGCCCCGGCGTTCATATTCATTCGAAAACGAATGAAAAATTAACTGATGGATGCATCACCTCCTGAGTCCATAGGAATGTGCTCAGATTCAGCTTATATTAACAGCACTCTGTTCATTAAATGGTTGAAATACTTCCAAAGCAAATTTCGAGCGGATAAAGATCACTCAGTGTTGTTAATCCTAGAAAACCATTCTCCTAATAAATTCTTGGAGGCCGTATTATTTTGCAGACAGAATTTTATACATTTGTTAACCATTTCGCCTCACAGTAGCTACAGGCTCAAGCCCCTAGATCGCTGTTTTTTCAAGCCACTAAAAACGATGTATGCTGATGAATGTAATCGCTGGTTAACGACTAATCCAGGAAAACCAATTACGCATTTTCAAATTGTCAAAATATTGGGACTAGCTCATGAAAGCTGTTCTATGATAGGCAAAGGTGTTAAAGCCTTTGAAACCTGCGGCATTTATTCGATGAACAGAAATGTGTTTTCAGACGAGGACTGTCTACCGTCTTCCATTACCGAAAAAATGACCATTGAGAACTACGAAGTCAACCATTAAGAATCGGATTCTGATCCTTTATTTTCAGTGCCTTCATCCACCATAGGCAAAAAAGCAAGCATAGTCCAATCGACTCCTGAAAAGCAACCAGCTAAAAATCCATTTGCTTCCTCAGAGGATATCTCGCTTAATGCAACTGTTAAGATAGTCCATTCGACCCCAGAAAAGCAATTAGTTGAATATCCATTTGCTTCCTCATCAAAAATGGCAACTCCCAAAGGAATACTTCCGCTTCTCAGACGATCAGAAGATCAAAAAAGAAAGAGGTAAGGCCAAAAATCAGAAATAATATCAAGTACTCCCTTTAAAGAAAAAGTTGAGGCTGTTTGTAAAGAGAATCTTAAAAAGGACGAATTACGAAGGAAGAAAGTAAAAAAGAGTAAAAAGAAATATAACTGACGACGAACAAAAAAAATGTGATAGCAAGAGGGGATGATGCAGCTTGTCCTGGTTGTTCAGAAAAATACATGGATCCGCCAATAGAAGATTAGGTCCAGTGCGAAAAGTGCTCAAGGTGGTGATCTATGAAAATATAGAAACAGAAAGTTTTTTTTAAGTTTTTTAATTTTTACTTTTTGTCTTTGTTATTAACACACGTTTATCTGTGCGGGAATTTTGCCCCACGTATTTGAGACTCTTACCCCGCAAGTGGGGTAAAAATCCCGTTTTGAGTTTGCTCATTATTTATTTTTTTGTGTTACTCTTTTCGTTTTTTTAAGTAAAGTCTACAAGTTTTTATACCTAAAAGATTGTACTATTTATTAGGCTCAAAAATAAACGTTTGAATTCATCAATATTTCTAGTTTTTGTACTTGAATATATGTTAGGAGCGTCCTTTTGCCCCATATTACTCTATATCTTAAATAACTATTACTTGTAAATTGGTATAAAAAAACTTTGGCTTAAAATTAAGACGAGGTGGGTTTTTAAGCTAGCAAAAATCATGCAAATGACGAGGAACGCATCTCAAGGAAGAGTGCATACCAAAATCCGATCAGCCACTAAAGCAGCCTCTCTCTGGCATCGCCCTCGCAGGAGATGCAACGCGATAATTTAGATTATGCCGCTGCAGGACGAATGTATATGCATGCGATCGCACAGCACATTTGACCTTGGCAAGAATACATCGCAGGCAGCTGCTGCTGCACTGGAACACGCACAACGATCGCCCGTTTTGGCACTGCAGGATTTACGTCTGCGAACGCAAAACATATTTAAAAATGAGAGTTTGGCATTGCATTTTCTATGGATCTATTGAGAGATAATCAGTAACTATATAATTACAGGCCAATATTGGTTTTAGCTATATTATCTAAAATTTGTGAACACAGTTTTAAAGAACAATCTTTATTGCATTTAGAAAATATTTTGTTTTTTATCGTAATTGTCAACAGTTTCCGAAGATCAAGCGATACTAATTCTGCAGCTATTTATTTAATATAGTCGAATGCGGTCTTATCGTGCGGGTCCGACGGTCACCAACATTATGAATCAAATCAGAAAACACAGTGAATACAAAAATGTTATGTGATTCTTTTATCGAGGTATTAAATCTCGATGGGCTATTTACAAATATACAAGGAGAAAGAAAATATTTTTTTTTAATATATTACGCGATATTATTAAGATAGCCACTTAATATTATTTTATATATTAAATGCCGAGAGACTAAATAAGAAAATTCGCTAAATATGTATTTGTTTAAAATTTTTTGGTTGGCAAAAACAAAAATACAAAAAATGGCAAGCGCCTTAATAAAGTCGGAAGGCGGTTCGAATCAATGGAACAATCAGGATGTTCTGTTTATACAGCCACTTAATAAAAGTAAGATTTTTTTATCAATCCCCAAAAATAATGAGCCCCGCTTGACCTAAAAATCTAACCACTTATACAGTGTCATTTATTTAAATGCGGGTCACCCCTGTGCAAAAAAAAACTTGTTTTTTTTTGTATTGTGATAACAAAAAAAATTTTTTTTTTGAAAAATATTATACACTTTTGTTAAAAACACAAGATAATTAGTTATTACTCGTGAGATTTTTATCAGATCTTTACGTTTAAGGGTCCCTAGACGCCGGAATATTGCGTTAAACTGGTAATGGTATGGCGGCAGTCATAGTAAAAAAAATCTGATTTCAAATTTCAGTCTCATGCATCAAATTTCAGTCTAAAATTAAGGGCCATATATATATATATATATATATATATATATATATATATATATATATATATATATATATATATATATATATATATATATATATATATATATATATATATATATATATATATATATATATATATTCCGTTAAACTGGTAATTTTCGTAAAACCTCATGTCCATTTTCCCGTAATATTTCATCTACGGCATATATTGTTGGTTTTTTAAAATATTTTGCAATTAAAAGAAGTTCTAGTTTCAGCATATTGGGTAAAGGATTTTGTTTTTGTTTTATTAGCCAGTCGTAAATATCACTTTTCTTCCAGGATGATTGTCCAGAATGATTAAAGATGGAGCATCTAAATTTGGAATGAGTTATTCTTTTAACCACTTTTCAAACAGTTCACAGTTCATATTATCATGGTAGTCCATACTTTTGGATGTTGAAGAAAACAGTAAACTTGCACCTGGGAGAAATCCTGTTGAAGTACCTGCATGCAAAATGATGAACCGTTTTCCCGTCCCACATCCCTTTTTTCTCTTGATACTTTTTACAGACTCGTCCTGCCAAGATTTCGAACCACTTCCATTAGAAAGTATCCAAGTCTCGTCTAAAAATACCACTTTTCTAAAATTTGAATTAACATTTTCCATGTATTTCTTTAAAAACTGGATACGCTGAGTTGCTTGTCCTTTTTATATCGAAAACCCAACGTTTTTATTAATTTTGACAATGATTTTAGTCCAATTTCCAATATGCCTCGATTTTTTAAAGCTTCTTTTAAAACTTGAAGGGTTATACTAGTTTTTGATGTGTATAAATCGTAAATTGCATTATGAACATCCATTTTTACATTGTCACTTAAGTCTTCTGTCTTTGGCTTTTTTCGTGTACATTTCTTAATCTTTTTCGGTAGTAAATTATGCTTTTTTTCATGCATAATTTTCCGCACAGTCCTTATATTTCCAGAGCTTTTGCTAGTGTCTCCTGGATATTGGCCGGTGAATTTTCATTTTTGTAATATTTTATTAAATTTAATACCATTTTTTTCACTTGTGGATGCAAAAAACCCGAAAATTGTTTTCTATTACTCATTTTGTCACTGACTTGTCAATTTTGTGACATCGCTGAGATTTTTGTCTACATGTTTATCCTCTTTTTTCATATGAAAATATCATAGGTCTATCTAATTCATCTTCCGGATTTTATGCGGAGGATATGATTACACTTAATAAAAGAAAAACAAACTTAAAAAGTTTGTCTTTGATAAATCGTATGACCCGCACGATAACACTGCTTTTGATGAACGTAAAAAATCAAATCACTAATGTAACTGGATTTTTGTAAAACCTTTGATACAGTGAATTTTTTCATACTTTTTAAAAAAATGTCTTTAGAAACGTTTAGAAACGATTTAAATCAGCGCCAACAAAAAGTATGTATAAAAAATATCTTTAGAAAACAACATGGTATTAATTGTGGAGTTCCTCAAAGAATCAATTTAGACTATACATTTTTTCTTATTTAGCTAAATAATTTAATTAATTTAAAAATAATAGGTAACATTCGGTTATATGCGGGTGATATAACTATTTTATATATAAGCGATTCATGTGAAAAGCTAAACAATAGTATTAATTGTGAAAATAAATGGAAGTGTGGATTTGTCAACATAAATTAACGTAAAATTTAGAAAAAATATCTTTTATGTGGTGTGAAAAAATCAAAATTTATACGATGAAAATATAGAAATAAGTATGGGTTGTTTAAAACCTTAAAGAGTGGAATAAACATGTTGATAATGCAATAAAATAAACATAAAAATATTTTTAAAAACAAGCTTTTATTTATAATTTCAATTGAAAGTAACGTTGACTGGCCTATACCTACAATTTTTATTGCGTTTAGAAAAATTAATTATTTTCCAACGAAATCAATCTGCAGCTATTTATTTAGAACCAGAAATTCAAATGGCCTATGATAAAGGTAAAAAATGTGCACTAATATCGCCTGATTTCTACAAAGCATTTGATACAGTGAATTTTTCGATTCTTTTGCAATAAATGTCTAAATATTTTTAGCAGAATCGGTATTAATTATGGGGTTCGTCAAGAGTCAATTTTAGACACTAAATTTTTGTTAGCTACTTAAATCATTTAATTAATTTTAACATAATAGGTAACATTAGTTTACAAGCGGATGATATAACTATCTTTTATATTAGTGATTCATTTAAGATGAATTAAGATATTATTAAGAATGAAGATAAAAAATAGTTCAAAATACAAGAGTTCTAACCACACTACACCACAACTTGTTACGTTCTGGACGCGCGCTTCGCTAACCAAGTTAGCATCGTCAGCAGATGATATAAACTAAAGTAACTTATCCTAACCGAGACTATTTATAGATAAATGTGGTTACACTTGGTTGCACCCGACTGCATCGTTGTCAAGTAAACAATAGAGGGGACTATAGGGAATAGGCCCTCTGTCTTTATTTAGTGCTTTCTTACAACATTTAACTATTTCTATACTCTCAAATGCATCCAATAATTTATTATTAGATACATTTTCAATCAACTTAAGATTATTTATTCCTATTTGGTGATTGTTTTCCATAGCATGTTAACTTTTCTGTTCTTCCGTGTCTTAAATGTGCCATGTGTTCTTTAAAACGAATGTTTATGGAGCGTTTAGTTTGCCCAACATATTTTAGATTGCAGTCATTACAGCTAATTTCATAGCTGCCACTCCTCTCCTTCAAGTCGACTTTGTCTTTAGGGTTTCCAAAGAGATTTTTCAAACCGGTCTCCGTTTTGTGAGCTACTCTAAACACCTACGTTTTTAAATAGTTTTTCTAGACCTCTCGTATGTCTGGGATTATATGGGATTACTATGAACTTATTGGGAGCCACAGGTGCTTGAAGAGTAGTGGCATCTTTTAATATTTTCTTAGATTATCTCTAATTAGTATTGCTCTTACTTGTAGGGGGCGCCACCTACATGTCTTTCTACTCCTTCGAACAATCACAACTTTTTGGTACAGTCTTGTATTAAATTTTCGAGCGAAACAAATTATTCCCATTTCTACGTCAAAAAGGTATACCTGTTAAAAGTGGATACGAGCAACCGTTTTCGAGATATTTGGATTTAAAACAGTTTCGGCGCATGCGATTTTTTTTATCAAATTCACATAAAGTATGCATGTATTGTAAAAAAATAAAAGTGTGCCTTATCTGACAGAACAACTGTTGGTTGGTGTTCTCATCGTTTTTCCTGTTACTTAGCAATAGTAATGTCAGTTAATAATAAGATCATATTTTGTCACTGTCAATTTCTGTTCATAACTTTTATTATCTGACAATAATCATTTAAGAAACTTTAGATCTAAATATACTATAAATACGTCATTATGCCTGCATCGTGAATATGCAGATATGATATTCGTCTATGGCTTTTGCAATGGAGTCGCAATTCAAGCAGTCGCGGAGTACCAGCGTCGTTTTCCAGATAGAAAGGTGCCAGATAGAAAAGTTTTTCAACAAGTTTCCACTTCTGCTGGAGAATCTGGGATGTTTCCAAGTACGAAAATTGTATCTGTAAGGGAATCGGGACCCAACGTTGAAGTAGAAGAGGCTATACTCAATGCCGTCGAAAATGATCCAAGCATAAGCACTAGGCGGATTGCAGATACTTATCAAATTACACAATCGTCTGCTTAGAGAAATCTTCACATTAATTGTTTATACCCATTTCATTTACAACGGGTTCAACATTTGCAGGAAGGTGATTTTGAGTTGAGAATGCAATTCTGTAACTGGATTAATGAAGATCGAAGATCGTATAGGTATGTTTTGTTCACTGATGAAGCACAGTTCACGCGTGATGGTATAAATAATCTTCACAATGGTCCCGGTGGTCCTATGAAAATACTCACGCTACAGTAGAACATAATTTCAAACATAAATTTAGCACTAATGTGTGGTGTGGAATGTTAAATGGTCATTTAATTGGTCCATTTATAATCGACGGTAGTCTTAAAGGAGAAAAATATTTAAACTTTCTTGAAAATCACTTGCGAAATCTATTAGATGTTCATCTTAATGTAAGACAAAACATGTATTTGCAGCATGATGGAGCCCCTGCACACTACAGTTTACTTGTAAGAGATTTTTTAAACCAAAACTTTCCAAACCGATGGATTGGTCGGGGAGGTCCGTTTAATTGGCCACCTAGAACGCCAGACCTTGATCCTTGGGATTATTGTCCTTAGGGGTGGTTCAAATCACTGGTATATTCCACTAAAGTAAATACAAGAGAAGCATTATTGGATCGGATAACAAACGCAGCACAAACACTAAGAAATGCGCCCGAATGTATCCACAGCAACCCGAGCTATACACCATACAGCTGACCTGTGCTTAGAAGCAAATGGTGGAATTCTGGTAAATTACAAAACGTAACCTAGATTTTATTGAAAACAATTTAATAATAACAATTTTAATAAAGATTAAATACCTTTTGTTTAGTTTATGTCTGAGGCACTGAATACACACATGTGTTACTCTTTCGTTTCAAAACTTTTGTGCCAAGATAAGTTTAAATTTAGACAAAATAACAAACTTAAAATTTTGCGATAAAAAATTACATGCGCCGAAATTGTTTTAAATCCAAATATCTCGAAAACGGTTGCTCGTATCCACTTTTAACAGGTATACCTTTTTGACGTAGATATGGCAAGGGAATAATTTGTACCAAAAAGTTGGGATTGTTCGAAGGAGTAGAAAGATATGTAGGTGGCGCCCCCTACAAGTAAGAGCAATACTAATATTAGATTCGAATTTGTCATACCAAAAACCCCCGTATATCAATTTTCACTCCATTATTTACATTATCATAGATTTTATTTAAAAAATAGGAAAATTAAATAAAAACTTTAACACCCTGTATCTCGAGAACTAAGGCCTTGCGGACACTTATTTATATAGACTTTTATGTTAATTTTTTAGTCCTGAATATGTACCTGAAGTATTGACATTTCCTCATGAATCACCCTGTATATATACAGGGTGTCCCGAATTGCAGTGTCCAAACTTTAACAGCGCATTCTGCATTCAAAATAAGCCTTAATTTTCTATATAAACATATATCGGCAAATGCTTCGTTTTCGAAATACAGGGTGTTAAAGTTTTAAGAAAAAAATTGTTTTTTAGTCATAACTTTTTTATTACTTGAGATATTGTTATTAAATTTGGTAAACAGCCTTGGAGTAACAAAAGGCATTTTTTGATTTGAAATATTTTTTAATTTTTCATCAGTGGCGTCCGTACGGGATTTTTTATTGAATATTCTTGAAGAAAAAATAGTACTCTACCGCTTTTTCTGAAAACAAAAATCATTCCTACAATTCCCACTCAGTTTGGAGCAAATTTGATGCCTTGCCTTTTTTTTCGTGCGGTGTAAGGATTTCGAGTAAAAAACTAAAAACCATTTTTATGTATGGCATAGTTAAAATTTCCATTATTGTTAATTTCAGTAGCAAAACCTTTAAGGTGGGATTGTAACAGCAAGTTTTTAAAATTATTTGGTTTCCGATATTTATTTCATGCATTCCGGGTGAGTTCATAATTTCTGAACAACGTATGTAGGGTTTCCCGTTGTAATGGAGATTTGCATTATGTTTGGGTTATCAGGGTGACATCGCAGAAGTTAGCAGGCAACCTATTAAAATCTAATGTCCTTGGTACTTACCATCATTCCTTCATTGTCGACTCTTGGTATGCCATGATTGCATTTTTGTGATAATTGAACAATTGCTAGGTTCGTCTTTAAAGTATGACAGATGAGTTTATAATTAGTAATTAGAATTAATTCAGTTTTGAAGATGATACTTTATTTTACAGAAACTACTCTTTATTAACTAAGTTCGCAATTAATTTTACAACTTATTAACTTAGATCGTGAAAAAAATTTATAGAGCACTTTAAATATCATTAAGGATTAATGTAGGCCTTAAAATTCACAATAATTGCTCAAAATGAGCTCCTCTAACTTCAACACATTTTCGGCATCTGCTCTTAACTGTGTCAGTGGCATGGCGTATAAAATTCGTATTGGCTCGCAAAGTTTCACAGGCTTGCTCTATCCTTAGAACCAGTTCTTCTCTTGTATAAACTGGTCTGGAATAAACTAAATTTTTCAAATCACCCCACACAAAGAAGTCGACAGGTGTGAGGTCAGGGGAACGTGGTGGCCAGGCTGTAGCTCCTAATCGTCCAATCCACCGTTCTGGATAATTATTATTTAACCACTCGCGATTTACAAGTGCAAAATGCGCGGGAGCCCCGTTTATTTGAATCCAGAATTCGTTTCTAAGATTTAGAGGAATATTTTCTAGATATTGAAATAACTCATTTTGCAGAAAATCATTAAATAACTGTCCATCTGGGCATGGTGTTAGAATATGGGGCCCGCAAAAAATTTCATTTATTACACCACACCAAACATTGACAGAAAATTCTTGCTGAAATGCTCTAGTTCGTACAACAACCAACTGCAAAAACTGAGACGTTTTTCGGCATCACCAGGTTGTAAGTTTTGAACTGGCTGCACCTGAAATGGCTTCCTGTGATCTTTCCTGAAAACGCGATGAACCTTATTTTTAGAAACAAAAACTGCGTTGTCTTGTAAATTATGAGCTGCTCTTCGTAGGCTTAATGTCCTATCGTTGTCAAACTTATTTAAAATTACGTTTCGATATTGTTCATTTCTCCTACCTTCGTTTCTCGGATTCTTTTTGAGTCCAAAATTCCTAAACATTAAATGCGTTTTAATGAAAACTTGTTTGCAAGGTAATCTTCTATTTGGAAATCTTCGTTGGTATTCCCGTACTGCTGCATTTGCATTTCCATTACAGAAACCATAAACGAAATGAATATCAGCATACTCAAAGTTACTGAATAACACTATTTTGAAATCACTAGTTAGACTGATAATTACCTTTTTGTGTAAACTGTAATGTACCTGACATTTATTTACTCTAAAAACTCAAATGTCACACTTTAAAGACGAAACTAGCAATTGTTCAATTGTCACAAAAATGCAATCATGTTAAAGATGTACCAAGATGTTAAAGGTTTTGCTACTGAAATAATTAACAATAATGGAAATTTTAACTACGCCATACATAAAAATAGTTTTTAGTTTTTAACTCGAAATCCTTGCATCGCTCGAAAAAAGGCAAGGGATCAAATTTGCTCCAAACTGAGTGGGGATTTTAGGAATGATTTTTGTTTACAGAAAAAGCAGTAGCGTACCATTTTTTCTTCAAGAATATTCAATAAAAAATCCTGTACGGACGCCACTGATAAAGAATTAAAAAATATTTCAAATCAAAAAACGCCTTTTGTTACTCAAATGCTGTTTACCAAATTTAATAACAATATCTCATGTACTAAAAAAGTCATGACTAAATAACAATTTTTTTCTTAAAACTTTAACACCCTGTATTTCGAAAACGAAGCATTTGCCGTTTATATATGTTTATATAGAAAATTAGGGCTTATTTTGAATGCAGAATGCGCTGTTAGAGTTTGGACACTGCAATTCGGGATACCCTGTATATATATATATATATATATATATATATATATATATATATATATATATATATATATATATATATATATATATATATATATATATATATATATATATATATATATATATATATATATATATATATATATATATATATATATATATATATATATATATATATATATATATTCTCTTTTAAGAATTCATCCCCACAATCATCCTTCTTTTTTGATTTATCACCTTGGGTTTGGATGTCACGGCAGATGGCTAGGGTCACCTAAGTGGAGACGTCAGAAATTAATTCACCTTAAATTTCAGGTTTGTGTTGGTGCTCCTGTCAGTGACTCCACGTTTGTTTGTTTTCTAGGATCTTTAACAACTTTCTATATCTTCTAACTTGGTTAAACTGATCTGCTGATGAAGTCTAATAAGACCGAAACACGTGTAGCGCGGTTAGCAAACTTTACACTTTTTTTTTTGTGGACGTGCCCACGATTTATTTTTCCTTCTCTTTTTAAGAATTCATCCGCAAAATCATCCTTCTCTTGATATATATATATATATATATATATATATATATATATATATATATATATATATATATATATATATATATATATATATATATATATATATATATATATATATATATATATCAAGTACTTTCTTGGGATTAGGTTCGTGGATTGAACAAAGAAACTTTAATTGACGTTTCGCCTGTCTATTTCAGGCTTTTTCAAAATATTTAATTCTGCACATCTAAAAATTAAATACAAAAAGTGTATATATGTAAGTTAATAAATAAAAACAATTAGGTATAACGGGACGCATTAAAATTATTAAAACATTTATTTAAAATAGTACAGTACATACCTTGAGAAAGATGTTCTTTTACCTTGCTTGGCGGTGCCGCGGTGTGGAGGTAAGTGATACATTGGTTAAAGAATTCTATTGTTTTTTTTTATATATATCCTTTAGTTTTTTTGATTATATTTACAATGTAGAACTATTTGTGGATACGGGTTGTTTTAAAAGTATTTGTGTGAGTCTGACAGTATACAGTATGTATTTATGATTGATGGAAAATAGTTTATAACAATTGAAATTAAATTAGATTGTGATATATTTGGCTGAGATTGTCAATGTCTTTCCGATCGTTTACTGTATTTTTTTCTTTTTTTATCTCGACCATTTCTTTGAATGTCAGTTTATGGTAATGTTGTTCTTTTGATAAGACCGTTGTACCCGAAAAATCAAATTCATGTTTCATGTCTCTTTCATGTTTATGTAGTGCTGTGGAAGCATTTTTTGTATATTTATGCCCATTTCTATTTGATAGGTATTGTGTGGTCATGCCTATATATTTTTTGGGGCAGTTTAGGCAGGGAAAACTGCCCCATTAAACATGTTAATTATCACCTCTAGGATTACTCCCTTATTCTTTAAAAAACACCACTTTATTTTTTCTTATAGTTTATTAACTACGAAAAAACAATAATAACAATCTATTAAAATTATAGGAAAACAATATACACATAATAACAAGTAAAAACTCTCAAATCATTCTTTCCTCGGTCTAGCAACTTCTTCATCAGTATCTCTAACGCCCGATATGTTGCGTCTAAATCTGGACATAAACCATAACGTGAACACAACTAGAATATTTATTATGAAAAACACCACAATGGACGGAGATTTCCACCAGTTCTTGTCAAATCTCGGGGCTCCACTTAGGTAAATCAGCCTTCTACTTTTCCTATTTTCTGGATATGTTCGCACTAAGACGGGGCTGAATTCGCAGTGGGGGTGAAACACGCTGAAAGAAACTGTCTGGTTTACCGGTAGTTCCAGGAAAAAATATCCAGATGCATTTAGGTTGATGATAATCTTCCGGAAGTTTATTAATGCCTCGAGTCTTTGCTCAAAACCGTTCGCACATTCTATGTGGCCGACCAGCAAAAATGATTCCGCGACACTTAATATACTGAAAATGGTGAGAATAATTATTTTCGGCTGGAGTGTCATTATGACTTATACTTCAAAGTCAAGTAAATGGACGACCTAGGTTTGACGTCAGGGTGGAAAGAAGACAAGGTATGCCTACGCGCAAGTTTTGATGACGTATATTGTGAGGCGAACCCAGGGCCGATAAAAAATCGAATGTAGGCGAAGTCTAGCATAGCTATTCACACTCAACCTTCAAGCGATTCGATAAATGTTAAGATTAAATCAAGAAAAAAAACTTAGAAGTACTAAGAATGGAGATAGCCCTGCGCTATACCTAACTCCACTTCTACAAAGCACTCGTATACTCTCCCAAGCACACATCATCCTCAGAACCAAAATTAACAGTAAACCTATTTTTTGTCTGTGTTTTTTAATTTGGGGTAGGGATCCAAAAAGAAAAGTCAGATATTCAAAAAGTCTACGTTTCGCAATTTATTATTGCATCTTCAGGACACTAAAATATCTACATAAAACGATATAGCTCTATAAGGCATCAACTCAATAAATAGTAAAGTAGAAAAAATGCTATACTGACTATGAAAAATACTATACTGACTGGAAATTTGACATAAAATAGTGTTTTTTTTTGGAAATTATTACATACAAATAAATATTTTGACCGTTTTTAAAAACTGAAAAACAATGTTAATGTTCTCATTATCTCTGGTAGTATGGTTTGAAACAACATTTCTTATTTTTTCTAATAACCTGTTGATATAAGGAAGTTTACAATAAATATCGGTGGTGTTATTATTTGTTATTGTTTTCACCATTCCGATATTTTACCCCAAAGAATCTTTTTGATTATTGAAAGAGGATAATTATATTTAAGCAGCATACCTTTGATATATTGTAAGTTTTTAGAGTGGTATTTTTCCGAGGATAATGTTAGTGCTCTGTGTTTAAAATTCTTAATGATATTAATTTTCTGCCTGAAAGGATACTCAGATGAATAATTTAGAAAACGTTCTGAAGATGTCGGTTTATGTTACCAGTCTGTTTCTATACACCCTTTCTCATTTTTAGTTACCAGGACGTCAAGAAATGCTATACTGTTATTTTATTCCCTTTCAATAGTGAATTGCAGTTTGTTATGATAAGCATTAAAAGTATTTAGCAGTGTGTCATACTCATTTTTAGGGATAGAAGTTATAATATCGTCAACGTACCTTTTCTAAAAAGGTAACTAAAAAGGACGTTTTTTAATATAGCATTCCTGAAGGTCCTGCATGATTAAGTCTGAGCACACTGGAGATAAGCAATTACCCATTCCCAAACCAAAGATATGTTTATAATAATCGTCATTATATTGAAAATAATTATTATCAAAAACAAACGTGAGAAGATTCAAAAAAATATTCAGTGAAAATTTAACATTGTCTTCTATTAAATACCATTTTTACTTCACTATATTAATAACAATATCTGTTGGAATGTTAGCAAAGAGCGATGTGACATCTAGTGAAACTATTTCATAGTTAGTAGGTATAACGATATTTTTACTAGAAGACACGAATTCGAAATTACGGACACGCTTTTCGTCCCTGACAAACATATTATTTATAATATCTGCCAAAAACTTTGTTAACCTATACAATGGAGTTCTCAGAAATGATACTATCGGTCTAAGAGCTATATTCGCTGTGTGATTTTTAGGTTGAAAATATAAGTGTTTTGCCCTGTTCTTTATCGATGTGACCTTCTTTAATAAGTGTATTAATTAATTTTGTATTTTGGCTTTGTATAGTTGTTGTAGGGTCTTTATTTAATTTTTGATATGTTGATAAATAATTTAACAAAAGTTGAGCCTTTTCTGAGTATACTGCTTTTTCTAGGACAACCGTTGTATTGCCTTTGTCGGCTTTTAAGATGAGTATGTTATCTTTATTAGACTTCAGAAAATTTAGAGTTTGATTGACTATTTTCATTAGCTGACCCTTTGCGTATTCTAGAGTCTTGGTTGAATTTAAAAAATTTGTTACTATATTAATACATTGATTTCTAATTTGTATCTTTGTGGTATGGTCAAATTTTTGAATAATATATTCCAAATCTATAATGAACTTTTGTAAATTATATTTTTTATAAGGTAGATTAAATTTATCTCCTAAAGGCTCAACTTTTGTTAAATGATTTATCAATATATTAAAAATTAAATACAGACCCTACAACAACTATACAAACTAAAAATACAAAATTAATTAATACACTTATTCAAAAAGGTCACATCGATAAAGAACAGGAAAAAAAAATTTAAACAGGGACTACTGTCCCTCCAAAAAAAAAATTATTTTCAACCTAAAATTCACAAAGAGAATATAACGCTTAGACCGATAGTGTCAATTTTGGTACCTCCATTGTATAGGTTAACAAAGTTTTTGGCAGATATTATGAATAATATGTTTGTCAGGGACGAAAAGCGTGTTCGTAATTTTTTTGAATTCGTGTCTTCTACTAAAAATATCGTTATACCTACTAACTATGAAATAGCTTCACTAGATGTCACATCGCTCTTTAACATTCCAACAGATATTGTTATTAATATAGTGAAGAAAAAATGGCATTTAATAGAAGACAATGTTAAATTTTCACTGAATATTTTTTTGAATCTTCTCACGTTTGTTTTTATAATAATTATTTTCAATATAATGACGATTACTATAAACAAACCTTTGGTTTGGGAATGGGCAATTGCTTATCTCTAGTGTGCTCAGACTTAATCATGCAGGACCTTCAGGAATGCTGTATTAAAAAACTTCCTTTTCAGTTACCTTTTTACAAAAGGTACGTTGACGATATTATAACTTCTATCCCTAAAAATGAGTATGACACACTGCTAAATAATTTTAATGCTTATCATAATAAACTGCAATTCACTATTAAAAGGGAACAAAATATAGCATTTCTTGACGTCCTGGTAACTAAAAATGAGAGAGGGTGTATAGAAACAGACTGGTATCATAAACCGACATTTTCAGAACGTTTTCTAAATTATTCATCTGAGCATCCTTTCAGGCAGAAAATTAATATCATTAAGAATCTTAAACACCGAGCACTAACATTATCCTCGGAAAAATACCACTCTAAAAACTTACAATATATCAAACGTATGCTGCTTAAAAATAATTATCCTCTTTCAATGATCAAAAAGATTCTTTGGGGTAAAATATCGGAAAGGTGAAAACAATAACAAATAATAACACCACCGATATTTATTGTAAACTTCCGTATATCAACAGGTTATCAGAAAAAATAAGAAATGTTGTTTCAAATCATACTACCAGAGATAATGAGAACATTAAGATAGCACTAAAAAGTGACAAAACACTCAAAACCCGCTTTTATTCCAAACTTGGAACAAAAACAAAAAAGGAACAAAAATCTAATGTTGTGTATCACATTCCTTGTTGACAATGTCAGAAATGTTATATTGAACAAACGGGTAGGTACCTCAAGGACAGGATTAGAGAACACAAAAATTACCAAAAGAATTTTCTTTTAAAAACTAATCCAACAAACTAACTATAAAAAGAGATTAATCTCAGAAATGATACATATACAACAGAATAAAAATTCAGTTAATAAAAAAACCGATTTAGAGAATCTCAGTACTGCATATTTCAATATAATTGATAAAATCAAATAACTATGTATGCTAAAATTATTTGCAGGCTATTTACAATACATAAAAAAAGTAAAAAACCATATTACTATTTTTTTTTCCAATAAAACGGAAGAATATTTGGTATATTATTAATTATTTGTGGTATTTCATTTGATTGTTGTAACCCGTGTATGTGGTTTTCACTTTGTTTTCCCATGTGTTGTTCGTGTATTTTTTTTTATATGACTATAAAAGTCAAATCCTTAAAATGTAAGTACATAGTTTTTAATTTTTAATTGTGCATTGTTTTTCAGTTTTTAAAAAAGATCAAGATATTTAATTATGTATTTATCGTAATTTATGTGTTTTTGTATGTAGTAATTTCCAAAAAAAAAAACACTATTTTATGTCAGATTTTCACAGTCAGTATAACATTTTTTCTACTTTACTATTTATTGAGTTGATGTCTTCACAGTCAGTATAGTATTTTTCATGGTCAATATAGCATTTTTTCTATAGTTGACGCATTACCTTTCTGGAATGACGTCACGCTGGTTTCAAATAACGTATTTCTTATATTATTTATATTTCAGCGATGATTCCTAACCTAAACGTATGCAGTGATGTAGATAGGAGGGGTGCGTTCAGCACTGGCTAAAGCGAATTTAAAATTGGCATTTTCTGTACAGAAAGCGCTGCAACTTGTCGAAAAATGGCTGGCAAAAAATTAACACTCTCATTGCCATAAAAAAACCCTCATTTTGCACACTTAATACAAAAATAACTATTATAACTTCAAAAACTAAAATTATTTTGCAAATAAGACTTTACTAATATAAATTCTTTCATCTTAGTCTTATTCTTTGTTTGCAATGTAATAAATTGACGCCAGTTACCCATTTTCATCAAAATTATTTTAATTCTCAATTACAGACAATACTGAAAAAATATTAAGAAAAGGGGAATAACGAACGATGAATCCTTTACCTCCAGAATGTTTCAAAAACAAAAAGAGGTAAAAACAAAAATCACAGATTACTTAAAGAACAAAATAAGAGATATGATCTATTGCGTGTATGCTAAAAATGAATATGTTACAATGCAGACTTTGCTTTAAAAACTAAAAGAGAGAAATTAATGTATAACTAACTAACTTTAAAAATAAAAATTACTCCCCTTCACTGTCTTCAGAATCAGAACTAAATTCTTCATCGTCACTGCTGTCTTCGTCGGTACTAATTACAAGTGGCGCAATGTCTGAAGCATCACATATCTGTATTGTCTTCCAAGCTTCTTGGATTACCCTTTCTGTGTGGCTGACATAATTTTTCCAATGCTCTGAAGATACTTCATTTATCGCTTTTTCCCACATGGCCAAAACTTCCGATGGTGTCCCCTTCAGACTAGCAATGTATTGGTCGTATTTCCTCTTACACTCAGACCATACCATTTCAATAGCATTAAATTGACAATGGTATGGAGGAAGTCTTAGTATTTTGTGGCCCAAAGGTTTCACATATTCGTCAAGGTAGAATGTTTTTTCAATGTTACAATTTTTTTCTACAATGCTCCATATTTCATCCTTCATGGCCCTCTCTGGGAAGTCAATGTTCTTTTCTTTTAACCATCCAATCAATCTCTGCTTTGTCCATGATTTTCTAGGAATATCCTCTAAAAGGCCGGAATGATAGCTTGCGTTGTCCATCACTATCAAACTTTTTGGAGGAAGATTTGGTACCAGCTGATTTTTAAACCAATTTTCAAAATTTTGCTTGTTCATATTGTCATGATAATCTCCGCTTTTTAGTCCACTTTTAAATATTAAACTGGCCCCCTTAATAAATCCTTCCTTTGATCCAGCGTGAACTACAATATATCGATGACCTTCACTAGCTTTTTTAGAACTTGTAGACATAGTGTTATCCTGCCAGCTGTTTCTAAACGAACCTTTACTATAAATCCAAGTCTCATCAATAAATACGGTGGTATAAGCATCTTGTCCTAGATTTTGATTTTTGACATATTCCCTCAAGAAATTGATTCTCTTGTGGACGATGTGGGGCAAATCCGTCAGGTATTTTCTATTATTTGATTTCTTCCACTTAAAACCAATACTTTTTACGTATTTTCTTAGCGAGGTGATGGAAAAATTAAAATATTCATTTATCTCTTTTAGTTTTTTAAGCAAAGTCTGCATTGTAACATATTCATTTTTCGCATACATGCAGTAGATCGTATCTCTTATTTTGTTCTTTAAGTAATCTGTAATTTTTGTTTTTACCTCTTTTTGCTTTTGAGACATTCTGGAGGTAAAGGATTCATCGCTCGTTATTCCTCTTTTCTTAATATTTATGATTGTTGTATGGCTAAGTTTTGTTGCATTTGAAGCTCGTTCAATTATATTATCAGTTTGCGGAAGGATTCCATTTTTAGCTTGCTCTTTTTCCAATTGAAAAAAAGCCAAGATATTCAAAACTATTAGCTGTGATTGCTGATTATATCTTCGCGGCATCTTGCAAAAGTTTAAAAAGAATCACAACAAATCAATGTCAATTTTGACGAATATATTCTGAAAGACACATAACCAAAACCGGCATTGACTGTTGTAAAGAAACGACAATGAGTTTTTTCAAAATGTTTTTGTCACTGTCAGTTAACATAAATCAAACAAAAATAACCAAAAATGACGTCATTCCAGAAAGGTAATGCGCCAACTATACTTTACTATTTATTGAGTTGATGTCTTGTAGAGCTATATTGTTTTATGTATGTCTTTTAGTGTCCTGAAGATGAAATAATAAATTGCGAAACGTAGACTTTTTTCAATATCTGACTTTTCTTTTTGGATCTCTGCCTCAAATTAAAAAACACAGCGAAGAATTATCATATTGGATCGTTAAAACAAGACATAGAAGAAAAACTTATTTTACTTGCACAGATATGTTTTCAAATGATACTAAATTTTTATTCATTTGGCAGTCTAAAAATTGCATGATGTTTTAAAATTAAGAGTAACAAAAAGAAAAAGAAAAAACATGTGATGAAGAAAAAATAATGTGGTACCCAGAGGCCAGATTAAAAAGTAGTTTTTTATTGCTTGTCCAAAACATATTTTTTTAATTTATATTTAAATTTGCTTATATTCAAAAACTTAAAAGTTTGAGGCAGTAAGTTATGAAGAGAAAAGGGTTGAAAAACGAAACTTCCAGGAAACAAAGCTATTTTGTGATGAGGTAAAACAAAATTGTAATTAAACCTTGTGGTCAAGGGCGTGCGGGGAAATTTTAAGAAAGGGAAGCAATTTCTAGAAACTTACCTATTTGTAATGTAATTCGATTCTTCGATCATTTTTTGCAAATTCGTCAACGACGTCATCATAAGAACGTGGATGCTCCGACATATTTTGGAGAAGTTTATTTTCAAGGGGCAACAGCGATGTATGCGAAAGTCTCCCCTGCCCCGTTGAATTTCTCACGAAATTTTTTATACGTTTAAGTGTAGAAAAATTGCGTTCTACTGATGAACTTGTGGCAGGAATTGTCAATACTAATTCACACAATTTCGACACTTCGGTGTAGGCATCTTCCAGCTCCTTGTCTTTTAAAAATTGCATTAGTTCCTTGGCGTTATTTTTTGCGCTAATGTCATCAGTTTCGTAAATCACTTTTAGTTTAGATCGCTGTAACACTTGGTCGAAGAACTGGCCATAATGAAGAAGAAGAGATTTAAACGCATCTTCTGGAAATGTTTTTCCTTTAAATGCATCAAAATTGCAGAACTCGAGGAATTTAAAATCATTTAAACCCTTAAATCTATAGTTTATTTGTTGCTGAATTTGATCTATTATTTCATAAAAGAGGTGTCTGTATGATGTTTGAACATCTCCCACCTTCTCTGTTCGAGACGCTTGGCTTGTGGCTCTACATTTAACGTCATAGTTTTCTCCCGAAATAGGTCAAAGTCATCTCTTTTTTGGCTTAACATGGACTTAAAATCATCCACTTTTTTTATATCATATCATTTGTTTTAGTTTGTAATATATTAAAAACATTGTCCGAGAATGGAAATATTTCTGAAAATATGTTCAACAAACATTTAAAATTAAAATCTCGTTTCAAACAGTCCAAAAACCCCCTCGAACTATTTATTGCTTCTGAGTCACACGTTTCATTATTTTCTGTTACATTATCAAATAGTTCAATCAGTGATTCACGATTTTCAGATACTGTCAACCCAAGCCTTCCATTAAAGTTCCACCTAATAGGAGCTACTTTGGGCAATCCCTTGTGAACAATGGAGTCCAAAGGTTGTGTACGTTCTGTTGACTTGGAAAAAAAAGCAGCCATGCCACCTAAAGTAACGAAAAATACTTTAAACTCTTTAATGTGATTGATGGACTGGGATAAAACTAAATTTAATTTATGAGCAAAACAATGGACGAACACAGCACATGGGAAAGTTTCTCGAACTTCAGCTTACAGATCCCCTAATTGTCCTGCCATCACTGCAGCTCCATCATAGCTTTGAGCAACTACTTTCTCTCCATTAATTTCTTAAGTAATGTTATAAACCACGGTATATAATGCATCTGCTGTACGAATTTCGGATACATTCTTAAAACCTAAAAATCGCTCTTGAATACTTCCGTCTGTTTTAACGTAGCGTATTACTATAGATAATTGGCTAAAATTAGTGATATCAGTTGTTTCGTCCAGAACAATAACAATGAACCGCGTCCCGCCAATCTCCTGCTTAATTCTTTTTAGAGTAATGGTTGCAACAGCGGAAATTAAATCATTCTGGATTCAATTCGACGTTACGCGAAAAACGCTAGACTGCTCTAAATTATTTTTTAAACAATCACTATATTTAGCTATTAAACTACGTAAATCTTGAAAATTTCCTCTATTTGAAGAAACCCTTGTTTCGTCATGACCTGTAAATCCCAATTCGTGCTGTCCGAGAAAACCAACAACATCGATAAGTCTTCTTAATATTTGCCTATTTTTATCGACTAGTTCATTGTGTTGGCGGTGACTAAGTTCCAACTGTTTATTAAGGGCGTGTGCAATTCTGGCTTTGCCGAAGACTTTTTCTTTTATGACGGCCTGTAAATCCGCTTTGGAAATAATATGTCTTTTTACAGCTTTATGAAGATTGTTTAAATCGGAGAAACCAGTTTTATTCCAGAGACCCTTTTCATTTTCAAAAAGTAAACATGGCCAGCAAAATAATTTACTTATATTTTCACACCCTGTTAGACATTTAAATCGTTCGTATTCTTTTTCCGGATAAAAATGTCTAATACAGTTTTTCATTTTTGTGGTTAAATTTTTCATAGGCGGTTTTGCCCTTCCTTTGGAAATTATTTGAAGCTTATCAGCGAAGTTTAATGTTGAAAATCTCTTTATTATTAAGACACACACCACACATTCACACACACTCTTCTTACTAAATTCGCCAATATTTTCAACTTTATTACCGACATCCGAAATTGACGCTATTTGCATATCCACGTCCGTATTATTGTCTTCCATATCGCACCATGCACGACGCGACGTACGTATCACACAACATACGGATAGCCGTTCAAACAAAAAACCTATTTCAACGATAGCTTCCGCCACCACTTAAAGCACGTGACTGAAATGCAAAAATTGCAAACAGCCGGTGGAAAGTTCAATAACCTCTGGCTCGATTCACAGGAAATCAAGCATACAGGACTTGGCTGCAGAAAAGCTAGGTGCCCGCATAGGTTCTATTCGATATTCTATTGTGGCTGGATCGGAGTCAAGGCCGCATTTATTATGGGCTTGATAATTAAGATAATATTTTAGCATTTTTAATATAAACTAAATTAATGGTTTCCTATTTCAAAAATTACCATTTAGAAGATGTTTTGTAATTTTTTTTGGGGAAGCACTGCTTCTCTTGCTTCCATGGACTGCATGCCCCTGCTTGTGGTTCTAGAATGAACGCTTGAGTGACGTAATAACTCTTTTTTAGATGTAATGGAGCGCAAGGGTCAAGAATAATTTTATGAGTAAAAGAACCTAAAGGCAATAATCTTCGTAACTCTATCAACAAACTCTTATCTTCCTTGATTTTATAGGTTACAGGTTCATATTTTCTTATTCCATGTATTAAACGGTAACAAGATTTTTGTATCCTATTTCTAGCATTATGAGTTAGGCAAGGTTCGTATAAAAAATGACAATTATTAAAATAGAGATTCGCATGACATTTTTTTGGTCTGTTTATCCAAAATATTTCTTTTGTAATATAATAATATTAGAATAAACCCCTTTCAAAGCTGATTTAAGATGATCGGAGAAACCCAAGTCAGTGTGAAGGGTTAAACCCAAGTTTTTATTATGTTCTGTAAAGAATAAATTCTTATTATTTATTGTATGATGTTTTTAAAGTGAGGATAAATTTAATATTATAAATTTATTTCCTTCATCATAATAATATTGACACCTCACTTTTCGATCTGATTGAAGCATGTCTCACATCAATATATTTTGTTTCTCGAGGTACTTTTTATGAACAATCCTCAAGAGCAACCATGGGATTTCCGTTATCACCAGTGGTAGCCAGTATCTTCATGGAAGCTTTTGTCTCCGTTAAAGCCAAAATCATGGTTCAGATATGTAGAAGACACTTTTGTAATATGGCTAATATAAAATTTACAATGGAAATTAAATCAGAAAGCACGATTCCCTTTCTAGATGTTCTTGTACAAAGGAAATGAGTTGGTTCCTTAGGACACTCTGTATATAAAAAACCAAATCCAGCACAAAAAGAATCAGTTATTAATTCATCGGTTTACAGATCCCTCGCAATTTGTGACCAAAATTCTTTACAGGAAACGGAGAAACTTTCAACTCAAGCTTTAAGAGGGAATGGATATTGCATTGAGGATATTAGACGGTCAAATAGAAAATATAATAATCCTACTCTACAAAAATGATACTAATAAGGAATTACTGATAGAAAGTGTAGTTGTTTCATTTATACACGGAACCACAGACAAGATTGCAAGGTTACTTCGCCGGTCCAAGATACGTACAATCTTCAACACACGCCAAAGGACATTATTCCTTTCCAAACGGAAGGAGTATATGCAATTCCATGCTCCTATTTTATTTTGAGATCTTGAATTCATCCCAAAATATTACCAGTTCTTTCCTATATAACCTATAGAAACGCTAAAATATCAAGATATGTAAGAGGGTGATTTTTTTCATGATTACAAACATTTACATACATGGGATGCTAACGATTTTAGAGTATTGCAACAGAATATTAGAAGTATCAGAAAAAACTTTGATGAATTTTGTATTAGCCTTTAAACTTGGAAAGTTACGGATTTAGATTTTTTTGGTATACAGGGTTATAATATTATTTACAATTACGGGAATATTAATCAAAATGATGGAGTAATAGTGTATGTCAAAGATCAGTATAATTTTCACTGCAATATCGTTAATATAAATATATATATATAAGGCCATAGAAATTAATATTCCTACCCTAAACAATAAGTATAATCTATTTACGGCTTTATATAGACCCTCATCCACTGATGCCGAATCATTTTTGGAATACCTGACCTCATATCTCGAACAAAGAAAAAATAAACCTCGGTTAGATAATCATTTATTAATGGGGGATATTAACATAAACATCAAAGATAATGAAAATGAAATAACTAACAGTTACTTGAACATTATTAGCGAATATAATTTTGACTTTTGAATTCTCTAAGGTATATAATCAAAACCTTGTTCTTTATGTAATTTGTATTTATAGATCACCAAACTCTGATGTACAATCATTTTTAAATAGCCTGGTAAGTTTGCTAGACAGTCTACCGATTAACGGTAAAAAAATTCTATGCGGGGACTTTAATATTGAATATGCTACTATTTGTGCCAACCAAAAACATCTAATTTCTATATTCGACTCTTTCGGTCTTTCAATGCATGTATCCTCGCCAACTCGAATTTCAAAAAACTCTTCTTCTATCATCGATTATATGGCGTCTGATTTTTCTGAAACAGAGGTGCATTCACAGGTCTATACCTCAGGTCTTTCCGATCACGAGGCGGTAATTTCCAGGTTTAGTTTACCTATTAGGCCCTTACCAAGATCTCGCCATCGGGGCAGAATTTTCTTGGTAAAAACAAATTTCTCAGTATTTCATAATATTTGCTTTAACACCGATTGGAATTTTGAATCTGATAATGTCAACACAAACTTCAGAACTTTTTTAAATAAAACTTTAAGTGCTTTTAACAAGGCCTTCCCGCTTAAGAATATCAAACCTAAGCGGCATAAACCGTGGACCACGAAAGGAATACGAATTTCTGCTAAAAATATGCGCTCGCTCTCATATATAAAAAAATTCACCGACTCCTTTCTTATTCTCGACTATATCTCTAACTATAGGAGGATCTACACTACTCTTATTAAGTCAGCAAAAAAATTACACTACCGAAAACGTCTAACAAACTCAAATAACGTTTCAAAAGAAACCTGGTCCATCATCAATAACCTCAGAAACAAATCAAACCCTGTGACTCAGATCTTGCCAGGGGCTAATGATCTAAATGATTATTTTATTAATGTAAGCAAAAATGTTTCCTCTAGTATCTCGCCAAGTTTGGACCCTCTTTCGTTTCTCCCTCCTTCAAAAAATTTAGCTGATAGGTTTTTCTTAAGTCCCGTTAGCAACACTGAACTATTGAAGGTAATAAATAATATCAAAAGTAAATCTTCGTATAACACTGATGGCCTATCAATTAGAATATTCCTGAACTTGCCACTCCCAGTCATAGAGGCCCTTACAACTATAAAAAATGAGTCCTTCATAAAAGGTGTATTACCTGATTGCCTTAAAACAGCTATAATTATTCCACTTCATAAAGGCGGCGAAAAAACTAACTCTTGCAATTATCACCCAATTGCACTACTACCAGTGCTATCAAAAATCATCGAAAGGCTACTGAAGAATCGTCTTATGCCATTTCTCCTGAAACATCAGATAATAGCCCCGGAGCAGTTCGGATTTCTACCCAACAAGTGCACCAGCGACGCCATGTTCACGTTGCTTAGAGGCGTCTACCTATCTCTCAATAACAACCACCCAACTGCCTCAGTTTTTTGTGACTATGCGAAAGCCTTTGATTGTGTTAGTCATGAAATTCTGATAAACAAACTAAATTTTTATGGAATTCGTGGTACTTCTTTAAATTGGTTCAAATCTTATCTTGGGAAAAGGCAACAACTTGTAAGGGCTAATGGTTCCGATTCTGATTGTAAGTTGATTACAAGTGGAGTCCCTCAAGGTTCAGTCTTGGGACCTATTCTTTTTTTGTTATACATTAATGATATTACGAACCTTAAAATTAATGGAAGAATTTCCCTTGACACAAGCATAACTTGGAGTGATTTTGATACAACGTCTTTACACTCTAGTATCTCCAAAGACTTGGTTATGATTAAGGCTTGGTCCGATTCCAATATGCTTTGTTTTAATGTCGATAACACGGTGGCGTTATCTTATAAGGGAACTTTACAACCACTTCAGGTACATAACAGCAATATTGAATACGTAGAGTCGGTTAAATTCTTGGGTTTAAATATAAATAACAACCTAAAATGGTCTAATCATATTGACACCTTAACTAAAAAACTTTCTACCGCCTGCTTCGCCATTCGATCAGTTTCAAAAGAACTAGACGTTCCTTCTGCCAGACTTACTTATTTCTCTTTATTTGAATCCCACCTCCGCTATGGCCTTCCCTTTTGGGGCTGCTGTACCACCGAGCAATTTCGTAGTATTTTTATGCTTCAAAAGAGAGCCATTCGTTATTTGTTTGGTCTAAATAATAGAGCTCACTGCCAATACTATTTCAAAAAACATGAAATATTAACACTTCCTGCATTATTTATTTTGGAAACGGTCTGTTTGCTGAGAAAACATATAAACACCCTCCCAGAAAAGCCACAACATGTATACCCTACCAGAAACTCTAGGCATGATATATATCTTCCCATTCCTTCCTCAGAATTAATAAGAAAATCAATTATTTACAACGCCATAAAACTTTATAACAATCTGCCAGTACATTTAAAATCTATCCCTATGCTTGCACAATTTCGAAAAAACACCAAAGCATACCTCATTGAGAGACCATTTTACAGCGTTAATGATTTTTACAGCGAGTAAGTCTCTTTAAATTGTCACTATATTCGCTTGTTGCAAATACTATTAAACTTTATATTAATAATAACATCAAGATGATAAAACAAAAAAAGAGAGATACCTAGAAAACCCTGGATTACCACAGGAATCACTAATTCTATAAAAAGAAACCAAATACTTTTCAATAAATTTAAAGAAAACCCCGTATAGTACCCCCGTAGGTACAAAAATTTCTTACATAATCTGATTAAAAACACCAAGATAAAATACTTTCAAAATAAAATTAACGAAAACAAAAACGACTCTAAACACCTTTGGAATACCCTAAAACAAATAACTAATACAAAAGGTGGCAACGCATGCACAATTAGAGAAATTGTAAATAATAAGGATAAGATTGTAACAGAGAATGTCGAAGTGGTTAATACGTTTAATAATTATTTTATTAATGTAGGAAATAATTTGCGGAAGACTATTCCTGAACCAGAAGTTATATTAAATAATGAATGAATTAATGAACGATCTTTTTTATAAGCAAAACAAATGAAACCGAAATATAATCGGTATCGGCACCCTTATGTCATTTAATTAATAACATAATAAAAAGTGGTAACGTATCGCGTGAGTTTAAAATGTCAGTAGTTAAATTACCGTCCAATTTCCTTGATTACGTCTTTAACAAAAGTATTTGAGACTGTAATAAAAAATAGGTTGAATAATTATCTTGATAAATTTAACGGAACGGATTCAATCTATCATCTAGTAAGTAAAGTTTATAAGTCCATTGATTTAAATGAGCCTTGTTTCTGTATATTTCTAGATCTGGCTAAGGCCTTTGACACGGTAGACCATTCGCTGTTGTTAGATGATTTGGAAAGTATCGGAGTAAAAGGGATTCCAGGTCAACTTTTTAAAACTTATCTAGAAAAAAGACCACAAATAGTAACTGTCAATGGCCAATGCAGTGGAGAAATGGAAACAAACTGTGGTATACCCCAAGGGACTGTTCTGGGACCTGCACTCTTTTCTGTATATATAAATCGATTACTCACTTTAAATACAGATGAAGACATCATAAGTTTTGCCAATGACACTGTCTTATTTCAAAGAGCAGAATCTTGGGAACAACTTAAACAAAAATATATTTTCAACTGGTTTGTTAACAAAAAACTTAGCATCAATTCTGTAAAAACTAAATTTATAGTTTTTACTTCCTACAAAAGCAAAATACCTAATTTAAGATCTCTCAATATAACCTATAAGGGAAAATCAATTTCTATATCTTCGGGAGAATCGATGAGATATTTGTGGTGTTGAAACAGATCAACATTTGAGATGAGATCGCCATGTTGGTAATGTCGTTGGTACTCTAAGATCTCTCATCTATAGATTCAAGATCTTCTCGTCGTTTTTGGATATGAAACATTTAAGAATGCTTTATTATGCTTTGGTAGAATCTAGAACTCAGTACGGCATCATTGGATGGGAGGAGTATTTGACAACCATCTTAAAAATTTGGCAATAGCAGAAACTTTTCTTAAAAATTATCTACAAAAAAAATCGTACTTACTCTACAAATTTACTTTTCGAGGAAACAAAAATTCCAGATTTGAGACCACTACGGCTTGATTATCCATTTAAATAAACATAAAACACTTATTACTTACGTCGACCATCAACACGAAACAAGAAAAAAAATACATCATATCTCAAAAACGCCAATTATAAAAAAGACAGTGGGTCAACAAGTCCCGCATATTTAATATTAAGAGCATACAACTATCTGCCTGATTATCTAAAGGAATTAGTTTTGAGATCAAACTCTAAAGGGTTGTTAAAAAAAACAAAATTGTTTTTAACATCAATCCAAAGAACGGAAATACACAATATAGTAAATATTAAAAATTGAAATTACAAAAAAGTTTTAATCACTAATTGCGGAAATCTATATTTTAGGTGTAAATGTAAATATTGTTATAATAGATTCTCTTCTGTTGTTAAATTGTTAAATTACTAAATGTCTGCGCACAGCTATTGCTCCAGCTTTATAGATAATGCATGCGTTTATTGCCTTTTATGTAAATAAACGATTTATTATTATTATGTTATTAGCCCCTTATATTCGCATGTACGTATTTCGGCTTATTTTTATCCTTTAACTTAACGCAAAGAGAAATTGCTGCTTATGCAGTTTTTTACGCTGGATCCAGTGGCGTAGTCATATTTTTCATTTGAGTTGTTATTTTTTAGATATGACCCAAAGTTGTGTTTTTTTAAATGGGACACCCTGTATATTTGTCCAGAAATTAATTTGTCCTTTTAAAAGCTTCTCAAAAATATTAATAGTATGGGTCTATTTTTATAAACAACAACAAAAATCCTAATTTTTATAATTATCATCCCAAATTTTGCAGTAGGCCATGCGAGGAATTAAGCAAAATAACGGGATGGTTTTGTAAATAGCGAAAATTTTCTCTTATTGCATTTCCTAAATCTTGGACATTATCATAGTGGTCTTTGTAAATACTATTTTCCAGATATCCCCATAGAAAGAAATCTAAAATCGACAAATCTGGGGACCTAGGGGGCCATCTTATAGGTCCATTTGTTCCGATCCATTGATTGGTAAAATTATTGTCCAGAAATAATCTCGTCATTCCAGAATTGTGTGCAGGAGCACCGTCCTGTTGAAAAAAATTTCGTTAATTTGCGCTAGAGGAACATCGTCAAGTAATTCAGGTATAGCTGCCTCTAAAATTTCTATATAGCGATTGGCTGTTAGATTTCCCTCAAATATATAAAATTTTATATGTATTCGTAATATGAAGCAGGACACATTTAGACCAAACCTGCCCTGCTGTCTTCTGGGAAATATTTGGTGTTGATTTTCCTGGGACCAGAATCTACTATTGTGCCTATTGAGTATACCAGAATTACTGAAATGTGCTTCGTCTGACCATATAACCTTCCTTTCAAAATCTCTAACCATATCGCATCTTTCTCGAAACCAATTGCAGAAGACTACCCGACGCTCTGCATCCCCTGGCTGTAAGTGCTGCACGAGCCTAAATTTGTGTGGGTGGTATTTGTGCTTTTTTAGAATTTCTTAAACTCTAGTTTTTGGAATCCCTATGCTCTTTTCACTGGCCCTACAAGAGTTTGTAGGGTAAGCTTTTGCATTAGCCAAAACCGTAATTTCTTCAGCCTCCCGATTTTCTTTATTATATGTTTTCGTACGAGGTTTGATAAATGATCCGTGATTAAGTAAATTCTTTTTTATCCGATAAAAAGTGGATATATTAGGTTGCCTCCTTTCTGGATATCTAAATAAAAATTAAGCAATAGTATTTCAATATATCTAAAAATTAACTATTTATTTACCTGTTAAAATACATCTCAGAAGTCGCTTCAACATTTTCATTAATTAATATAAAACAAGCTAACATATCGTACTCTTGATAATGTTCGAAAGTTTGGTTTTCTTCCATAATAATACAAATATATTTTTACACAATAAATAAATACAAAAAACTAGCGCTATATTTTATATCCTCGTACAAAATTGGGAAATGTCATTTGCTTCCAAGAAAACAAAAGAAAACGGCATCGTTTTGCATGGCCTACTGCAAAATTTGTGATGATAATTATAAAAATTAGGATTTTTGTAGTTGTTTATTAAAATAGACCCATACTATTATATATTTTTGAGAAGCTTTTAAAAGGACAAATCAATAAAAAAACACAACTTTGGGTCATATCTAAAAAATAACAACTCAAATGAAAAATATGACTACACCACTGGATCCAGCGTAAAAAACTGCATAAGCAGCAATTTTTCCCTTTGCGTTATGTTAAAGGATAACCGAGATATGAGGGGGGTCAAAATGCAAAATTTTCTATTTCGCCCTGTATCTCATAAACGAAGAAGGCTATGAAAATTTTGTTTATGGCTTCATGAGTTTCACAAAAAATTAGCTCAGGTTCGTGAAAACTGCAAGGTTCTATCTTTAAAAATAAGCGAGATACCCTGCTTTTGCAACCTGTACATCTGAGCCAGCTAAACAAAAAGACCTTTCAATACTTATTTTCGCATCAATTATAATATGATCACGTCAAGCCCCCATTCGCGAAAAGATTTAAATTCTTTAACGACGTTAAATACAAAATCGAATGTGGTCTTAAGACACTCGATGCATAAAAGGCTAGTACCACAGGTACCTTTTAAATGGCATTTTGGTACCAAGCAGGGAACAGGTTTTACGAGGTTGAACGTATTTATATTCTATAATTATGACATTGAACGTATTTCTCCCAAAACTGCACGCCGGCTAAACGTCAGAGAGGCGCAAAAAAAGGTCGATTAGCATTTTAGGATAATTGAATATTTCGTACAGGGTCCTACAAAGTTTCGCTTCGCCGATATGTCATAATTTAACTTTAAAACTGTCGTCAGAAATTGTTGCTGGTACAGTAAAACATTTTTTAAATATTTTCCAAATCGATGTGCCTAATCCAAAATTAAGATCATGCCGTGGTCTATATTTAAGTCTCCTGCGAATTCAATGGGCCACAGAAAATAGTGCGTGTAGCTACAGGCTGTTCACTTAAAGGCTTTTACTATCCATATCTCGGAAGTCCTTCATGTTGCAGTTGAGTGAAAATATTTAAGTTTCTAAATTGACCGCAAAGAGGCGCATGTACTACTGAAAATTCTACAGTAAATGGATTTTTAGGAAAAAACTAATTTCTCAAAATTTTGATATCCAATTTGTCTGTCTTTTAATTAATGTTTTTCTTGTAATACGCATTTTTTCAACATTTTTCTCTCTAAAAACTCTTATTAAAAAGACCTATTTTGATCGTTTTGGCTTCTCCGAGAACATTTTGAAACAAGTAAATACAATTTTGCCTTTCCGAATATTAATTTTGCTTCAGGGGCGTACTAATTAATTTTTTCAGACCGATATATATCTTTCTTATTTTTTTAAATTAGACTTTGTCTCCTGAACTCCGTCAAGGGTATTTTTACCTTTTCTTATTATTTTTGATAAAAGTGACTTCAAACCTCCGGACGGTATTTTAATTTCGTAGAATTATTACCCGTAGTATGAGTAATTTTGATTATTATTTAAACTTAATTTTTTAACATAAAAAATACTTTCTTTTAAATTACCAATTCTACACTTTTAAAATAAAGTTGTGCTTAGTTGAGTATGTTTTCTTCTTTATTAGTAAATCTTCGTATACCGAGTGCCCAAAAAATATATAATTATTAAAACCTTTAGACAAGGTGGGGCAAACTTACCCGTCCGTCTTTATCTACTGAACGGTACTTTCTTTTTAAATGAATCTTCTAGGACATATGCAGATCAGACAGAGCTACATTCTAAGTTATTCTCAGGTAGACAGGGTGCGACAAAAATACGTGGCATAATAGAGTTACATTTTTTTAATGTATTACACTGTAGAACGGAAGCTTTCACTGCTTTCGTCAATTAAGAAATCATGGTTCTTGGGATTAGACCGTGTCAAATTGGAATTACTATCCGACGTTTCGCCTTCGATTGCACGAGGCGTCTTCAGGGATCTTTACTCTACGAGATCTGAACACTGAATGAGCTCGAAGAGATTCAGGCTGTCTTTTATTTGTTTTTTGTTTCCACGTGTGATGTAGACCGGAACCCGTATCTCTATTGAAATTTTTTCTATGTTTAGATATTTTAATAGATTCTCTAATTTTTCGTTTATAAAAACCTGGAACCGATGCTAGAACCTTGATTTCCTTTACATTTATGAAATGGCCAGTGTTATGCTGGTGTTCAGCTACAGCAGATTGAATAATTTGTTTCTTTTTAATACAACGTTCATGTTCCTTAAGTCTAGTTGATATTGAGCGTCCTGTTTCTCCGACATACACTTCTCCATAGGAGCAAGGAATTTTATATACTCCTTCTGTTTGGAAACGTACAATATCTTTCGGGGATCGGAAGCATTGTCCAATCTTCTTATGTGTATTGAAGATTGTACGTATGTTGGACCGCCGAAGTAATCGTCCTATTTTATCTGTAGTGCCATGTATGTAGGGAAGAACAACACTACCTAATGGTGGCTCTTTATCATTCTCCTTTGGCGGAGTTGGATTACTATATCTATATTTCCCGTAGAGGACATAATATCTTCTGTTGAAGCAGCAATCAGAAGATATGAGACAGCGAAGATCATTAAAAATTCTAAACCACCGAAGTCGAACCTCTCCGCAGCAGAAAAAACAGCAATGAAGACCTTAAATGAAAACACAAACATTCTGGTAATTCCAGCAGATAAAGGCAACGCCACAGTCGTCATGGACAGAACAGAATATGTGGAAAAGGTTACTCAACTTTTGGACAACAACACCTATAGGGTTATGCAGGCAGACCCCACAAGTAGAATAGAGAGACGCGTTACCAATCTGATCAACTCATTCACTCTACCACCAGCGGAGAAAAAATCATTCAAACCAAGGTTCTACGGTCTTCCGAAGATACACAAGGTCAATGTACCACTTCGACCGATCGTCAGTGCAATAGACTCGCCCACATAGAAACTAGATAAATATGTTTCAAATATCCTTAATCCATTTACTGGAAAAACAGATTCTTTTATTAAAAACTCTGCACATTTCATGGAAAAGACAATCCAGCTGGATCCCGAAGATATTTTCGTCAGTTTCGATGTAGAATCACTTTACACAAATGTTCCTGTCAACGACTCAATTTCCATTATATCATACTGGATAATAATAATCTTGACAAGAACTTAATAGACCTAGTGGAAGCTTGTCTTACATCTGCTTATTTCATTTTTCAAGGAATTTTGTATGAACAAACATCAGGGCAGCTATGGGATCTCCTCTATCACCTGTGGTAGCAAATATCTCTATGGAAGTCTTTGAAGATATTGCTCTAACATCCGCTCCACTAAAACCAAAGCACTGGTTCAGGTATGTAGATGATACTTTTGTTGTTTGGCCTCATGGACAGGATAATCTCCTCATATTTCTGGACCACCTGAATCAGCAACATCATAATATCAAGTTCTCGATGGAAATTGAATCTGATGGAATGATTCCCTTTCTAGATGTGTGTGTTCAACGGAAGGAAAATGGTACATTAGGACATTCTGTGTATAGGAAACCGACACATACAAATAGATACTTAAATGCAAATTCCCATCATCATCCAGCACAAAAGAAATCAGTTATTAACTCACTAGTACTCAGAGCTATTTCGATTTCTGATCAAGATTCTTTAACATCAGAAACATCGAAACTGACCGAAGCTCTCAGAAGGAATGATGTTTTATTAGGTACCTATAACAATTTTAAGAAAGGATGGGTAAAACTCTTGGCCTGCCAGCAACTAGACATTTTTTATTATTCTATTATTATGGATTATATTCGAAATATATCAAATTTGTCTTGAGAAATAAAAACATATTCAGAAAAATTAGAATATATGCATTTTATTGTAATAACTGCAAAATATGCATTTAAATACAAAAATTTGCACATGCTTTCATGCAAATGCATATATATCCTAAGCCTAGTAATTACCTATAACAATGTTTTTGAAATTCTTCCATTTCTTTGCCGATCTTCCTGATAAAAACCAAAAAAATTGTTTGTCCAAGCTTCTAAAACATTTCTTTAAACACTTTATTAAAATATTAACTGACAGGATATTATTTCTATACGTTATTAAATTTACCTATCCCCTCGATGGATGTTTTAAAACTCATTGCATGGCGCCAAAACTTTACAGCAACCTGTATACAGTAACAAGCTTTAAACCAAAAACGAGAAAAACGAAAATAAGTCTGGCGACCTGTATGAGTTTTAAAGCGTAGTGGCATGTTGGCAATGAAATTAAAAAAACACTGAATAAACAACACTCTCGTTGCTCTTTTTGTCCATGACCTGCCTTATAAACTTTACTTCCAAACTGTATTATGTAGCTCGTGGTCTTGTAGCTCTTATTTTTTCTTTATTATACACAATTTCAATCAGTACCGGATTGCTCGAACTGTTTTATTTAGTATTATAATAAATTCCGGAGAGTCAAGTGAAATGATTTTGAGGCGATATATTGCTTTAAGTCTATTTGCTTTTAGACATAAAGCTCGAGTGAGGAAAATTGAAATTATCCCTTACAATGGCGTCTCCACAAATTGAAATCATTAGATCTGAATTAAAATTATCACATATTCAACTAATCTATTTGGCAAGGGAAGGAAAAATAATTTCAAGAACTAAAAGAAAATCTCGTATTCTGTCTGATACGTGAAACAGTGTTACTTTTTATCAGCATTCACTTTATATTTATTTCATTTTAGTTTAAGTAAAACTGGCTCTGCTGCTCTCCTTAAATATGCCACTGTGTCTCTATATAAAAAAACTTCCAGTGTAATTTAGGAAGATAATAAGCATCAAAGAACATTTATTATTTTTGAAATATTACTTCCCTCGTAAAAGTTTTCAGGGTCCCTAGATGCCGAAAAACATGTTTTCTCAGTTCTGTAGGTCTGTCTGTCTGTCTGTTCGCGACCTAAAAAAATTACTTACCCTATTGACTTCAAATTTTGGTCAAAAATTAAGGGTCATATGAGGATCACCTGGTTTTGGTAAAAATCCAATATGGCGAAACAAAATGACGCCCTACTGAAATGTCAAAAAATGTATTATTAAAAATCTGCTTATTCAATTTATCTCAAATTTTGTACAACCTTAATGGATTGATTTCAAATTGTATGAGGTAACTAATTGCGGCATAAGGATCAACTAGTAAAACTGTGGTACTAATTCAAGATGGCCAAACAAAATGGCGGACAAATAAAATATATTTAATCGTGAAAAAAATTATCCTCTCAGGTTTTACATATCTTCAGGTTTTAGCGTCCCTAGATGCCAACAAATATGTTTTATTAATTCCATTGGTCCGTCTCTCTGTATGTCTGTCAGTTCGCGGCATAGCTTAAAAATTACTTAGTAATTTTTTTAATTTTGATAATAATAATTAGGAGTCATATGGGGATGATCTGAAAATATTTCGGTAAAAAACCAATATAGCTAAACAAAATGGCGGCCAAGTGAAATAATAAAAAGAATATTAAAAACTACTTACCTACTCATTTTATCTTAAATTTTGCACAGACATCAAGTATTATGTTGGAATCAACTAATACAATTTTGGTAGGGATCGAAAATGGAGAAACAAGATGGCGGCATAATAAGATATTTAAAAATCGGTAAATTTCTTTTACCCCGAAGTTCCCATGTTATGATTTTTTCCATTTGGTAGTGAAGTTAGAGTGGTGAATTATTTGGGGTTAGGATACAGTAAAAAAAAACAAGTCGTTTTATAAATTGTCGACGTTTTGCAACTTTATTGTTGCATCCTCAGAACACACATGTAGATTCTATATCTTGCGTGAAACCCATATTATCTGTCTTTACGTACTCCATTGGTGCACAGATATTTCCCAAATATTAAGTGTCTAAATGGTTTTCGTTAACGATTCTCTTGTTGTTATCTTAGAGTTGTGAATTACTTGGGATTAGGATCCAGTGAAGAAAACGAACGTTTTTCAAATTTCCGACGTTTCGTACCTTTTTTGTTGCAGCCTCAGGACACATACATTTTATATCCTGCATGAAATCCATATTTTTCAGTTTTTACGTACTGTGTTAGTCCACAGATATTTTCTAACACCAAATATTACATCACTCTAACATAACAACAAGAACATCATTAACGAAAACCATTAAAAACTTAATATCTATGAAGTATCTGCGAACCAACGGAGTAGGTAAAGACTGATAATATGGGTTTCATGCAGGATATAGAATCTATATGTGTCCTGAGGATGCAACAATAAAGTTACGAAACGTCGATAAATCAAATTTCACTGAATCCTAACCCAAAATAATACACCACTCTAACATAGCAACAAAAGGATTGTTTACGAAAATCACTTAGAAACTTAATATATGGGATCTGGGAAATATATGCGGACCAACGGAGTAGGTACAGACTGATAAAATGGGTTTCATGCGGGAATAAGATCTATATGTGTCCTGATGATGCAACAATAACGTTGCGAAACATCGGCAATCTCAAAAAAGACCTTTTTTTACTGGATCCTAATCCCAAATAATACACCACAATTTGGCTGTGATTTATTGTGTTAATGCCAGTTTGTTGTAAATTTCCTACAAATTCCGATATAATTTTTTACTACAATAAACAGAAGCACATTAATGTGTTAGAGAAATGCGTAAAATTTATGGCATCTTCAGGCATTTTCACTTCACGAGATCGGAGCACTGAATGAGCTCGGAGAGACGACTTACTGTCATCCGTTGATGCGACAATTAGAAGAAGAACCTGACTCAATAAGGTATGAAACAGCGAAGATTAATCAATTAAATAAATTAATTAAACAACAATACAGACATTTACAGCGGACAAAGGAAATGCCACTGTCGTCATGAAAGAAACAGATTACGTGAAGAAAACAGTGGCGGCTCGTCAGGGTAGGCCTCTGAGGCCGCGCCTCACCCCCAAAATAAAGGAAAAGAGAATTTTTTTATATAACTTTTTATCTATTACCAATTAGAAATATACTTTTTAACAGTTTTACAACATAATAACATTAAAAAAAAAACAAAATATAATCCCATAATAAATATTTTAGAAAATAAATTCTGACCACATCAAAAAACCGACCGTGCAATCCGTGCAAACCCATTCCTAAAGAAAGTGCTCTCGAATGAGGCGAAATAATTTTAGCTTGGAAAGTTTCGACTTCTGACCTATTGATCAACGGCCGGTGCCGATGCCGGCGAGTCACCTGATTACGACAGAGCGGGATGGCGATTGCCGATGCGCGCGTTTTCTATTGCATTCTTGAGGCGATAAATCTGTAGCTTGGATATGCTTTTATTGGTTATTTAAATCACATGACTAGCGAAATATTCCAACGGCTTCTTTTTACGTGGTGCGTGCGGCTGAGAAAGAAATAGGAAATAGATTGCGATAATCGCTGATTGAGGGCGTTCTGTCTTTTAAGGTGAATAAATACGCGTGAGTAAGTTTTTGTTTTGTTTTGATTTGGTAAGTTGGACCGTTCCATTTTTTGTATTTGCTTTTTGCTTTTGAAATGAATCCTATTCACGACATTATTGCCTCATTAATTGAAACGCCTTTTTTAAGAAGAAGCGAAACTGAAAAGTAACAGATATTAGGTAGCCGTCCGACGCCGAAAATTTTAGCAATATTTAACGATAAGAGGCAAGGTAAAAAATATTCAAGAACTTTTCAAATATCTTGGTACGAAACTTATAGGTGGCTATGCGGAAGTATTTATAAAGAAAGCTTATATTGTTGGCCTTGTATTTTATTAGGTTGCGTCAAAAATAATTGGAGTTCAAGGGGCGGATATTCGGATTTAAAAAATTTTTCACGAGCAGTAAAATCGCATGAAAGTTCAAAAGAGCATATTAAAAATTCGGTAGCACTTACAAGACTGGAGCAAAATAGGGCGACTATTGCGGATGCACTACAAGAAAATGCAAGTCTTAATAAAATTGTTTATAATGAAAATGTTCGAAAAAACCGTTTATTATTAAATTATTTAATTGATGTTACTATTACTTTGGGTAAACAGGACTTGGCATTTCGAGGTCATAATGAAACAACAGATTCTTTTAACCGTGGCAATTTTAAGGAAATATTTGCATGCTTAATAAAAAGAAATGCCGAACTTACTGAACATTGTGCTAAATTTAGTAATATTTTTACGGGATAATCTAAGACTATACAAAATGAACTAATTGGTTGCATACATGACTATATTCAAGAATATATAAAAAAAGAAATCAATGACACCGATTGTTGTTTTTTTGGCGTAATTTCGGATGATAGCACTGATATAACAGAAAAATCACAGTGTTCGATAACAGTTAGGTATGTGACCAACGGATCTTTAAAAGAAAGATTTTTAGGATTTTTTGACGTTAGCGATAATAGAACAGCAAAGAGCCTTTTTCATTTAATACAAAACAGCTTAGAGCCTTATGACTTTAAAAATAAATTGGTGGCGCAGTGTTACGATGGGGCTAGTGTTATGGCAGGTGAAATAAATGGGCGTCAAACAAAAGTTAGATCTATTGCTCCTTTAGCTATGTTTACTCATTGTTGCGCCCACAGATTAAATCTAGTTTTACAACAGGGAACAAAACTGATTACCCAAAGTCGTATATTTTTTGCCACTTTATTAGGAATACCAAATTATTTCCACCAATCACCAAAACGGTCTTTTGTGCTTAATCAGATAGTAGGTAAAAGAATTCCGCGAGTTGTAGAAACGCGATGGTATACACGGTCTAAAATTTTAAACTTAGTGGCTAATGAATGGGACAATTTAATTATAGTATTTGAAACTATTAATGGTGCAAAAGGATTTCTAAAGCATTTTAATGATTTCGAATTTTGCCTTTTAACGCATATTTATAAACAAATTTTTAGTTGCACTGATGTACTGTTTCAAATTTTACAGTTAAAGCATTTAGATATAAATTACTGCATTTCGCAAACAAACCTTGCCAAGCAACGAATTATTGAATTTAGAAACGAGGACCATTTTAAAGAACTTTTCAATATTACTAAAAAAGCCACTATTCTGCCAACTAACACACGTCGAGGGCAATGTTCTAGCGACTTTGATATTTTTACTAAATATAAAATATTATATTTCGAAATAATAGATTGTATAATTCTTCAATTAGGGACGGGGTTTGAAAATTTAAATAATTTAAATTTCTTTGCTTTAGTCGATTGCACAAAATATTTCGGAATATTTTAAATGCTTTCCAGACGACTTATTAAATAATTTATTAAAAAATTATCCATACATTTTTGACAGAGATAGATTAAAGAATGAGCTTTCTGTATTGTATAGGGATGAACAATTTTCAAATTTAGATGTCGAAAAAAGTCTAGCTTTGTTATTTAAAGATTTTAAAGCAATTTTTGCGGAAGCATATAAGCTTTTTAATTTAGTTCCCTATTCCCGCAACAAGTGTATCGGCCGAACGAAATTTTTCATGTCTTAAACGGATCAAAACCTACCTAAGAAACACAATGACACAAGAACGGCTTTCGGGTTTAGCAATGATGTCAATAGAGCAGGAATTACTGTCAGAACTTAGTGAAGACCAAAACTTTTACGACCAAATTAAAGATAAATTTGCAACCTTAAAAGACAGACGTATAGATTTAATGTACAAAAAGTAGTTTTTTTATCTTATTTCATACAACTATTTATTTTAAGTTTTAATAAACTAAATTATGTTTTTATTATCGCAATCACCGCTATATTTTAGTGATAGGTGTACATATTTTACTTGTTTTGTTTACTTTTTATTTACTTTTTTTAGAGTTCATTTTTTTAGTTTTTAATGGTTTAGTAGGACTATTGGCGATGACCTCCATTAAAAAAAAAAAAAGGTCAACGCGTCGCAGAATAATACCTCATGGGTGACGTGGAAATTTATTCACATTTAAACAAAATTAACCTCATGTAGCCTCACCCTTCAATATACTCACGAGCCGCCACTGAAAGAAAATACAATTACTTTTGGACAACAACATCTACAGAGTGATCCAAGCAGACCCGACCAACAAAATTGAAAGGCGGATAACCGACCTTATAAATGCATGCAACCTACCAACAGAGGAGAAGAAGATGTTAAGGCCAAGCAGCTCAAGGATCCCGCTGTTCTACGGATTACCTAAAATACATAAGATTAATGTACCACTTCGACCTATCGTCAGAGCAATAGGATCTCCTACTTACAAAATTGGTAAATATCTTTCAAATATTCTTAATAATTTTACAGGAAAAACACATTCATATATTAGAAACTCTACGCATTTTGTAGAAAAACTTAAATCAATCCAATTAGATCCCAAAGATATCTTAGTCAGTTCCGATGTAGAATCGCTGTATACGAATGTGCCTATAAATGATTCAATTTCCATAATATCAGACTTATTTCACCATAATAGTATTGACAACTCACTTTTAGATCTAACTGAAGCATGTCTTACATCAACGTATTTTGTTTTTCAGGGAACTTTCTATCAGCAAACCTCAGGAGCAGCCATGGGATCTCCACTCTGTCACCGGTGGTAGCCAATATTTTCATGGAAGCTTTTAAGGGGGAAAACCTTAGAGTCGTCTCCACTAAAACTAAAATCATGGTTCAGATATGTTACGACACTTTTGTGATATGGCTACATGGTCCAGAAAACCTCCCTGGGTTTCTTGATCATCTAAATCAACAACATGCTAACATAAAATTTACAATGGAAATTGAATCAGAAGACACGATTCCCTTTCTAGATGTTCTTGTACAAAGGAAAGGGGATGGTTCCTTAGGACACTCTGTATATAGAAAACCAACGCATAAATGCAAAATCCCATCATCATCCAGCACAAAAGCAATCAGTCATTAATTCATTGGTTTACAGAGCTCTCGCGATTTGTGACCAAAATTCTTTACAATCGGAAACAGAGAAACTGACTCAAGCTTTAAGAGGGAATGGATATTGCACTGATGATATTAGACGATCAATTAGAAAATATAATAATCCTACTCCACGAAATGATACTAATAAAGAATTACCGATAGGAAATGTAGTTCTTCCATTTATACACGGAACCACAGACAAGATTGCTAGGTTACTTCGCCGGTCCAACATACGTACAATCTTCAACACACACAAGAAAATTGGACAATGTTTGAGATCGCCAAAAGACATTATTCCTTTTCAAACGGAAGGAGTATATGCAATTTCCTGTTCCTGTGGTGATGTTTATATTGGAGAAACTAGACGATCCATTTCCGACTAGGCTTAAGGAACATGAACGATGTATCAGAAAGAAACAAATTTAACATTCTACTGGGCATGTCATGAATGTAAAAGAAACCAAAGTTCTTGCGTCGGTTTCGGGACTCTATAAACGCAAAATTAGAGAATCTATTGAAATTTATAAGCATTCTAACAATTTTAATAGATATACGGGCTTCAGTCTACATCATACGTGGAAACCGAATGTTACACCGAGTCACGCTTCGGTAAACACAAGTCAACTATAAATAGCCGATCTCGTGAAGTGAAGATCCCTGAAGATGCCTCTTGCAACCGAAGGCGAAACGTCGGAAAGTAATTAGATTTTGACACGGTCTAATCCCAAGAACCATGATTTCTTAATTGACCACAACCGTGAAAGCTTTCGTTTTATAAAGTTTTTTCATAGTCAATAATTTTTTTTCTCGAAATAGTTCAATAAAACTTACGAACGTAAAAACAGAATTAAATTTAAAGATTTAAACATAACTCGATTGGAATGTTAACACGCAGTATTTCGAGCAGTAGTCTTTTGTTTAACAATGGTGGCCACGCGTCCTACTCAAAGCCTACTATCAAAAAAACAACAATTTCGACTTTTAGAGCTTCAGAAAAATAATATAACCCAGACTTGTGATGCATCGTTGAGAAGCTTTTGAGGAGCAAATGTACAAATCCAATATGGCGTTCCTATGAAAATATAAAGTTTATGTAAATATCTGAAGTTACAGGCAGTAGTTGAAGTTACACCATTTTGGTTTTTGTTAGTTATCTCAAAAACCACAAAAGATAATTTAAATCTTAAAACTTTGCTAATTTAACCAACCTCGTAGCTAGAACTGTTTCCGAGCTAGCAATACATGTAAGCGAAATCTGGGACACACTATATATTCGAATTTTTAGACAACGTTAGATTTTATACGTTGTAGAAAATAAGTTCCAATGCATAACTTTGCCACTCTTATGCCCTGAAGAATTCTGTAAGTAATTTAATTTTCTATAAATGCATTAGGTTTTTTAGTATTTTAAGTTTTTTTGCGACTTTCCTGATAACTAAGTAAAATATTATATACATTTTTTTAATATTCGTATTATTTAAATTTTTCTAAAGCGAATGGCATTTCATTAATTAAATTTATAATCGAAAATTGTCTATACAGGGTGTCCCGAATTGCAGTGTCTAAACTTTAACAGCGCATTCTGCATTCAAAATAAGCCCTAATTTTCTATATAAACATATATCGGCAAATGCTTCGTTTTCGAAATACAGGGTGTTAAAATTTAAAGAATAAAATTGTTATTTAGTCATAACTTTTTTAGTACTTGAGATATTGGTATTAAATTTGGTAAACAGCATTTGAGTAACAAAAGTCATTTTTTGATTTGAAATATTTTTTAATTCTTAATCAGTGGCGTCCGCACAGGATTTTTTATTGAATATTCTTGAAGAAAAAATGGTACGCTACTGCTTCTGAAAACAAAAATAATTTCTAAAATCCCCACTCAGTTTGGAGCAAATTTGATCCCTTGTCTTTTTTTCGTGCGATGCAAGGATTTCGAGTTAAAAACTAAAAACTATTTTTATGTATGGCGTAGTTAAAATTTCCATTATTGTTAATTATTTCAGTGGCAAAACCTTTAACATCACGGTATGCCATGATTTGTGATGATGTTGTGACAATTGAACAATTGCTAGTTTCGTCTTTAAAGTGTGACATTTGAGTTTTTAGAGTAAATAAATGTCAGGTACATTACAGTTTATACAAAAAGGTAATTATCAGTCTAACTAGTGATTTCAAAATAGTGTTATTCAGTAACTTTGAGTATGCTGATATTCATTTCGTTTACGGTTTCTGTAATGGAAATGCAAATGCAGCAGTACGGGAATACCAACGAAGATTTCCAAATAGAAGATTACCTTGCAAACAAATTTTCATTAAAACGCATTTAATGTTTAGGAATTTTGGACTCAAAAAGAATCCGAGAAACGAAGGTAGGAGAAATGAACAATATCGAAACGTAATTTTAAATAAGTTTGACAACGATAGGACATTAAGCCTACGAAGAGCAGCTCATAATTTACAAGGCAACGCAGTTTTTGTTTCTAAAAATAAGGTTCATCGCGTTTTGAGGAAAGATCACAGGAAGCCATTTCAGATGCAGCCAGTTCAAAACTTACAACCTGGTGATGCCGAAAAACGTGTCAGTTTTTGCAATTGGTTTTTGCGCCAAATAGAGGAAGACAAAAAAAATTTATGGACTAATGAAGCAACATTTACCCGAAGCGGCTCAGTAAATTTCCATAATTTACGAATCTAGAGCCATGACAATCCACGTGTTGTACGAACTAGAGCATTTCAGCAAGAATTTTCTGTTAATGTTTGGTGTGGTGTAATAAATGAAATTTTTTTTCGGGCTCCATATTCTACCACCACGCCTAGATGGACAGTTATTTAATGATTTTCTGCAAAATGAGTTATTTCAATATCTAGAAAATATTCCTCTAAATCTTAGAAACGAATTCTGGATTCAAATGGACGGGGCTCCCGCGCAGTTTGCACTTGTAAATCGCGAGTGGTTAAATAATAATTTTCCAGAACGGTGGATTGGAGGATTAGGAGCTACAGCCTGGCCACCACGTTCCCCTGACCTCACACCTGTCGACTTCTTTGTGTGGGGTTATTTGAAAAATTTAGTTTATTCCAGACCAGTTCATACAAGAGAAGAACTGATTCTAAGGACAGAGCAAGTCTATGAAACTTTGCGAGCCAATACGAATTTTATACGCCATGCCACTGACACAGTTAAGAGCAGATGCCGAAAATGTGTCGAAGTTAGAGGAGCTCATTTTGAGCAATTATTGTGAATTTTAAGGCCCACATTAATCCTTAATGATATTTAAAGTGCTCTATAAATTTTTTTCACGATCTAAGTTAAAAAAATTATGAATTCTAGTTTTTGTAAAATTAATTACGAACTTTGTTAATAAAGAGTAGTTTCTGTAAAATGAAGTATCATCTTCAAAATTGAATTAATTCTAATTACCGTTTTACAAAATGAATCGACGATTTTAGAATTATACACTCATCTGTCATACTTTAAAGACGAACCTAGCAATTGTTCAATTATCACAAAAATGCAATCATGGCATACCAAGAGTCGACAATGAAGGAATGATGGTAAGTACCAAGGACATTAGATTTTAATAGATTGCCTGCTAACTTCTGCGATGCCACCCTGATAACCCAAACATAATGCAAATCTCCATTACAACGGGTCGAAGACGTTGTTCAGAAATTATGAACTCACCCGGAATGCATGAAATAAATATCGGAAACCAAATAATTTTAAAAACTTGCTGTTACAATCCTAACTTAAAGGTTTGGTTACTAAAATTAACAATAATGGAAATTTTAACTATGCCATACATAAAAATGGTTTTTAGTTTTTTACTCGAAATCCTTACACCGCACAAAAAAAAGACAAGGGATCAAATTTGCTTCAAACTGAGTGGGAATGTTAGAAATGATTTTTGTTTTCAGAAAAAGCAGTAGAGTACCATTTTTTCTTCAAGAATATTCAATAAAAAATCCCGTACGGACGCCACTGATTAAAAATTAAAAAATATTTCAAATCAAAAAATGCCTTTTGTTACTCCAAGGCTGTTTACCAAATTTAATAACAATATCTCAAGTAATAAAAAAGTTATGACTAAAAAACAATTTTTTTCTTAAAACTTTAACACCCTGTATTTCGAAAACGAAGCATTTGCCGATATATGTTTATATAGAAAATTAGGGCTTATTTTGAATGCAGAATGCGCTGTTAAAGTTTGGACACTGCAATTCGGGAAACCCTGTATGTACCGATGGCCTAATAATAAATACACATGTGTAAAATGCACTCGGTTTTCATTCGTTGTTGGTGATCTTGAAAACACAGGAAATAGCGTTTCTTTCGAACTTATAATTTTAGATCGAGTAGCCCGAAGAACTGCTGCCGCATCCGGTATGTTTCTTTAACACAGCGAGAACGCCAAAAGACGAATGTATAAATTACTTCACATTCGTTGACATTGAATTCGTTTTAATGATCAAAGATATGTTTTTTCTGTTTCCAGTCCAAAACCTTTTTTAACTGACGTTTTGACTATTGAAACCTTTTGCCATTTTAGGGATTTTCTAAATATTGATTTGATATTTGATCATCTGTTTTCTTTTGTTTCTTTTTAATACGGTCAAATAAAAAGAGAAATGATCAGTTGCTGATGGAATTATGGCATATGCCTTTTTGTTAAAACAATAATTATTGTCAAGTTGGTAGGTTTTTTAACGTTACTATGGCGTAAACAACTGCCTATTTAACAAATATGGCAGTTTAAAATGTGAGTTTAAGTAAGGTTTTATTGCATTTTAGATTAAAAAAAGGGGAAAAAATCGCAAAAAAATGATCCAGGATATATTGTAAATTTTCATCATCAGTCATCATTCTGGGTATAGATATCAAGGGCGTTTTATTATTCCACATTATCCCACCCTAAAACATGGTTGTACCGCCTTGATATGGTAACAGTTCTCTATAATTGGCATCCCCGTCTTCTCGTCCTGGACCTCGTCAAACGTGAATTCGTCGGTCATCCGACATTAAACCAACTCTGGTTTCGTCGGAAAACATTACATTTTTCCACTGATTGATGCTCCAATGGCGATGTTCTATACACCAAGTCAACTTTGTCCGTTTCTGCAATTATGTAAGTGTGATAACTCGAAGGGACCTTTTGTTTTTCAGGCCTATTTCAGGTAGCCGTCTTCAAATTGTTTAAGTTGATACCTGGATGTGACATGCTACCCGAATTTGTTCGTTTATAACTGTTGATGTTGTTGGATTTCTCCTTACCGGTATTCGAATAACGATCTTGATTTGCTGTGGTTTTGCTATTTCGATGCCTTCAAAGTTTATTTTCAATTGAAAAAGTCTCAATATATCTGAAGATTTGATAAACTGTACGCTGCCTGATATAAGGAGGTCGCAGGTGTAGCAGCACAAGGTTGAGGCCCGAAAAAAGTAAGCTACGGCACCGAAAGGCTATTGCGAACCTGAGAGAGTGGTGTAAAGCAAAAAAGATAAAGAATTTGAGCTCGGAAAATGTCCTGGTATATTTTGGAGAGCAAAGCAATTAAAAGGAATCATGAACTTTGTGGGCAACATATAGTATAATAAGAACTAGCAAAACATGAAAAACTCCTGGTCTACCTGAAAAGACAAAATGTGGGTTTTAGGACCAAGAAATCCAACATATTTTCGAAGAAGAATTTTTTAGTTAGGAATCAAATATAAAATTAATAATCCTTTGACAAGAAATAAGTTCATATGATATATAAAGTAGTATTTTATTTGACATTTTTTGTTTTAGATAAGTAGGCGTGTCAGGAACGTGTCGAACGGACGAATAAGTAAAAGTGAAAATGTCAGACATAACTATGTTGGAAGAAATAATTTTAGTTGAGGGTCCAGATTCCAAAACACCTATAAGTAGAGCATTTTTCATTACTGGTCCAAGGTTAGAGGAAGTAAGGCAAGAAGTCAAATGCCACTAAATTTTATAAATTTCACATCTTTTTTAATTATACTAGTTTTACAGCAGCATACAGCATTTTATAAGTAGTGTCAAATGTTAATTTTACCCGAAAAAATTTTAGGAAAGAATTTAAAATTATCAAATTTTAGGGGACGGGAAATGAGGATGGGAATACATTACATGTATAGTTGTAATTAAGTATATTTTTACTGTTAAAGCTTTATATAGACGAAAAATGAACTCCTAATAATAAACCTATAATAACTAAGTCAACACGATAAAACGAAAACTCAAAACTAATAAAATAGAAACAAAAATCTACCTCACGTAAATCCTGATAATCTGCTCTAGAGAGGATTATTTTACATTGTCTTAGTATTCCAAATCGATCCAAGGTAAAATCAATCGATATAAACCCACGTCCAAACAACCATTACCGTCGAATATAGTCGTGAAGCTTCGAACACTTGAGCTAACGTTTTCGGCAAGCACAGCACAACGTTGCCATGTTATTAAGAGTAACGTTTTGACGGTAAAAGTAATACAACTAACTGCTAAGAATACACTCAAATACAGTTAATTAATTGTTATAATTTTTTTAAACTGTCTAAAAGGATTAGAACATAAATCAAGATTTATATCTAGTTGAGATGAGTTATTATAAGTACGTGCACATCTTATAAGAGGTGAGTTAGAGAAATAATTTGTCTGAAATCTCTTAGTGCGTAAGGGTTTAGATTATACAAAAGGTAATTAGTACAATATTCAGAATCTACTAAATTATTAACCACTTTATATAAAACAAGCAAATCGAAATATTTTGCTCTAGATAATAAGTCTGTAAATTATAAAATATTAAATTATCTTGATAAAATCTAAAATGTCTTTGTCTATTAAATTATAACAAATTTTATTTTGCACCCTTTCGTCCAAACCGTTGTAGAATACTCAAGAATAGGCCTAATCGTGGTGCTAAATATCGTTAATAGGATAATATAATTATTAAATCCGTGTGCCACCCTTAAAATGTAGTCCAAGTTTTTAGATACCTACGAACGGCTGTTTCTAGGTAGTCTTCAAACAATAGTGTGGAATCCAAGATCATTCCCAAGTCCTTTATTCTATTAACATACTCTAATTTGACATTGTTTATAAAAAGGTCTATATTAAAATGAGGTAAGGTATTTCTTGTCGAAAATAAAATAGCATGACACTTATCTAAATTAATACTAAGCCTATTTATCGTACAGTAGTCAGTTTGCAGTCTCACGATATTACGATTATCTATAATTGTTTTGTAAATTTTAAGACCGTCTACGTAAAGACAGGAATCTTTGTAGGCACGCTTGCAATTTGCGACTTTGTTCCATTTATAGCCACGAATTGAGACCTGTTCTTTAAATATATAGCTATTGAGAAGTCGTAGAAAACTCTCATGAACACCGCAATTCTCCAGCTGCCTCATTGGAGTCGGGTAATGAACTTTATCGAAAGCCTTAGAAAAATCGGTATACATGGAGCAGGTATCACATGCCTCCTCCATGCTTTAAATGACTTTTTAAATGAAAGGCACAAAATTTGTCAGTTCAGACCGCTTTTTATAGAAACTGTGTTGATTAACGTATATTATACTTTTGAACTTAAAACAGAACTGATTTAAAATTACTGATTCAAATACCTTTCTAAAATTGTTTCATTGTGATACTGGGCGATAATTGGCAATATTTGCCTTGTCACCGGATTTATAGATTGGAAAAACTTGCGCGATTTTCCAAATTTAGGGAGATGTCCCACAAGAGAAGCATTTAATAAATAATACACGTAAGGCACTAGAAAAGCTTGGACAAGACTTTAAAAGAATAGAGGGTAGTCCATCGGAACCGGACCGCTTTCTGGGATCAACGCGCGAAGGGCCCAATGGCCCAGAGGACCCACCATCCACCCGACCTCTCTCCTGGGAAGCCGGCTCTGGATGATAGGTACTACCGGTTTAACGGGCCTAGGGCCTTAATAAACCATAAGTCATCACTATCAGCTCGTACACATCCGGATGTGTGTACTCACATCGCACCTCTTCTATATTGTCGCGGTCAATATAGGAGAGTATTGTCAGTGTAATGATGTGTGATCGCGGGGCCTACGGTAGTAGACCCGGTGTACCCGCCGCTCCTCCTGAGGGTCATAGTCCACTAACATCCTGAGTTCTTCAAATGGGTGTGCTGCTGCCCGCTCTATGCCTTTCATGGCTTTCTTCCTGATTGTTGTCTGGAGAGGCTCCCAGTCCAGGTCCCGCTGGATCTGGGCATTTCTTACTTACCAAGGTGCGTCTACCGCAGTCCTTAAGTACTTATTTTCTGTAGCTGCCAGTTGGTCTATCTAGGTGGGCGCTGCTGCTCCATATGTCAATTGTGATCTTGCGATCATCTGTATCGTGGTTAGCTTTGTACGAAGAGCCATGGGGCTTCTTCGGTTCAAAAGAGGGTATAGCCTAGCCATAGCCTTATTTGTCTTTGCTCTTGTTGCCTCAATATGGGGTTTCCATGTTAACCCCTTATCCATTATCAGCCCTAGATATTTTATCGAGTTTGTCCATGGGATGTCATCTCCATCAATGCTTATAGCCTCTGGGGGTATCATCCTCCTCTTTTGGAAGAGGATGGCTTGACTTTTTTGTGCATTTATTTTGATCTTCCAAGTGATACACCAGTCACTTATCAGATCCATTTCTTCCTGTAGTCTCCTACAAATGATACCTGCATTTCTATGCTTTGCCGCTATAGCACAGTCGTCGGCGTATAGGGCTATAGAAGTGGTGTGTGTCTTGGGGATGTCATGTGTATACACGTTATATAAGTGCGGTCCTAACACAGATCCCTGAGGCACTCCTGCTTCTAGTCTTCTAGGTATCGATTTGGAGAGTTTGACTCTGACGCTTGCCGATCTATCATCCAGATAGTGGGCAATCAGTTTGCATGTCTTTGCTGCAAAACCTGCGTTTTGCATTTTGTACACAAGTCCTTTGTGCCATACTCTGTCAAAAGCTCTGGCTATGTCTAGGAAGACCGTATCAGTAGCTTCTTTCAAGTTGAAACCCCTGGTGACAGTTTCAACTATTCTCAGAGCCTGCAATTCTGTTGAGTGCCCGCTTCTGAAGCCAAATTGCTCCTTAGGGATAATATCTAGGGCGTCTGTTTCGTCTTTGAGCCTGATGTTCAGGACTCTTTCGACGATTTTACTGAGTGTGGGCAGCAGAATTATCGGTCGATAGTTCTGAGGGAAAGTTAGGTCTTTCCCTGGTTTACCAATCATCACTACTTCAGCATGCTTCCACCTGTTGGGGAAGTAATCGAGTCTCATGACTGCATTTGTTATGCTGCTTAGTGCAGCAATTCCTTTTCTAGGAAGTTGCTTTATTATTTGATTGGTTATGCCATCTTTGCCTGGAGCTTTACGCTTCTTTAGACATTTTATGACATTTTCAACCTCCTGTGGTGTAGCCGAGTGCTCTACCGTGGCAGGGGTTTCCGTGTTGTTTAGTCTTCCTCCTGCCCCGTGCAGCGGAGTCATTGGTTTGTTCTCAGACCTTAGCCTTTTCTGCATTTGCCATGCAGTGTTGTCCTTTGTGTCTAATTCTCGTAGTTTGTTAGACCACATTCTGTCTCTGTGTACCCTTAGTGCATCTCTCAACCTAGTTGAGTGCCTGTTTAGGGCTATTCTATCCTGCTGGAGATGTCTTCTTCCATAGGCACGTTTAAGCCTTCTATTCTCTCTTATGAGAAGTCTCAGCTCGCGAGGGAGGTCGCTCCCCGGCTGAACGTGAGGAGTGTTCATAATTACTGTGCTTTCGTGGAATGCTTCCAGTATTTTGTTCTGTAGAGTCTCTACGGCTCTTTCTAGTTCCTGAGTGTTATTAATGGCTGCTATTTCGATTTTATCCTGGACTTTATCCTGATAAGTCCTCCAGTTAGTCTGTTTCCTGACTGAGGTTTCTTGAGCCCTGTTTTCTCTGCCCAGTGTAAGTACTATCGGATTATGATCCGATGTACCTTCCTCGAGGGTTTCTATGTCGAAGTCATAGACTATATTCTTTAGGATTGCTATGTCTAGCACCTGAGGAAGGCCAAGGTTTCTTGGTAGAAACGTTGGCCTATCTGGTCCTATGACTATGCTCCCTTGGACTTCGGAGAAGTCCAGGAGTCTTTGTCCATTTCTGTCCTGTGTGGTGCTGTTCCACTGTGGATGTTTGCAGTTCAGGTCACCTATAATAACCCGGGGGTTTCTGCCCCTTAGCAAATCATCTACGTCTTCCTGTAGTAGAGGAGATTTTAATCTTCCTTGTGGTGGTGGACAGTTCAATCGATATGGCTTCTATTTCGACGTCTTCGATCCCAATGTATGTATTTTTACAAGGATCTCTACCCCACCGCCATTGTTTACGACTCTGTCGTATCTATAGGTTTCATATCCGTGGATAGAGAACCTGTCTGCCCTGTTAATTCTGGTCTCCTGCAGTGCCAGAATATCAGGGGTCTGTTCAGAGATTAGCTGCATAATCTCCATTTTTCGTGTTCTTATGCCGTTTATGTTCCACGACATTATCTTCAGTGTATTTGGGATTGTGGGATTAATTCCTGCCATTTCTGGGTTTTAGGGCTGCCTCAATCAGCTTCCTTGTCTCACTCATGAGACTCTCAGCCACATCCTTTATGGCTTTATGGAAGATTTCCATTGTCATTTCGGTGGGGGGACTGGCAGCTGCAGGCTGCCTGGCCCCCTCATTCTCTCTTCTCTTTTGAGGAGCAGCGGGTTTTTTGTTTGTGCTAGTGTTTGTTGTGGGTTTGTGTGTGTTCTTTTTCGGGCACTTCGGGCATCCCCGGTAGGATGCAGGGTGCCCTGTTTCCCCGCACAACACACACACCGCGTTTCGAACCTCTTTGTCTATCGGCAGAGGACATGCCGTCGATCTGTGCCCCCCGGCACATTTAACACAGCGCTCCTGGAAGGTGCACTTCCCCTGTGTATGTCCGTATCGTTGGCAGCGATAGCACTGTTGCGGCTCTAGGTTCTTTTTCTTTAATTCCACTTTGACCATAAGGTCATGGAGTCTATTGATCACATAGATCCGTTTATTTTGGGTTTTGATCATGTACAATGGTATTGCCCTTTTAGTCCTTCTATTTGTCATCGGAAAAATTTCCGCATCCAAGATCCCCTGAATTTTCAGTTCTTCATTTATTGTCTCTGGGGGTACATTTAGAGGAAAACCTCTCAGGACTACATGTTCTCGTTTCTCCTCTGGGAGGGAGTACGTGTAGTACCCTTTTTTCTCCTCTTCTAGATGCTTTGTTAGCTTTCTGTAGTCGTCAGCCGTCTTAGGGAACATTTTTGTGGTGTTACCCACGATTTTTGCCTTCTCAGGCATATGTTTTTGCTTTTTATTTTCTTGCTAACTAGGATCCAATCCTCAGCTCCATCAAGTACCACGGGTGGCACTTTCTTAGCTTTCTCGGCATAGGCAGGGGGGGGCGTGTCCATGTCCTCTGCAGCCCCCTGAGGAGTCTCGGGGGGCTGCAGAGGACGCTCGAGGCTCGCTAGAGTCTTCATCACTCTCAGGTGATTTCAGTGCTCTTTTCCCCTTTTTTACCGTAGTAAGAGGGGAGGAAGCTTGTTCTTATTTAGATATTCTTTTATACTATCTTCAGGAATGTCTTTTAAAGTAAAAGTGAGTTGAGAAGCAGATGGATCTACAAGTGAAGGAGTATCATTAAGTTCAAAAACGCTGATAAAATACTTAGAGAAAAATTTACAGATTTCTGTGTTAATACAAGCATTTTAATTATTCGGCCACATTTTAGAGGGAAGGGACTTGCTATTTGTTGTATTATTAAGAAATGACTAAAAATGTTTGGTGTCTTTCATTATGTTATCTTCGGTACTTCGTATGTAGTTTTTACAATCGTTTTTTATCTTAGTGTTCAAAAACGAGGATAAAATTCTTAGAGAAAAGTTCACAGATTTCTGGGTTATTTGAATTATTGAGCCACATTTTAGAGGGAGGGAAGGGACTTGCTATTTGTTCCATTATTAACAAATGACCATTACTTCCCTTGAACAGAATTCCACTACGTACAGATAACACAGTTTTATATTCAGGGTAATCCAGATACATCTTTAAATGGAACAAGAGAGGCATTAATAAATAAAACACGTAAGGCACTAGAAAAACTTGGACAAGACTTTAAAAGAATGAAAGGTAGTCCATCGGAACCGGACCGCTTTCTGGGATCAAGTTTATTTAGATATTCTTTTATACTATCTTCAGGAATGTGTTTTAAAGTAAAAGTGGGTTGAGAAGCAGATGGATCTGCAAGTGAAGGAGTATCATTAAGTTCAAAAACCGCTGATAAAATACTTAGAAAAAAGTTTATAGATTTCTGTGTTATTACAAGCATTTGAATTATTCGGCCACATTTTAGAGGGAACGAACTTGCTATTTGTTGTATTATTAAGAAATGACCAAAAATGTTTGGTGTCTTTCATTATGTTATCTTCGGTAGTTCGTATGTAGTTTTTAAAATCGTTTTTTATACCAGTGTTCAAAAACGAGGATAAAATAATTAGAGAAAAGTTTACAGATTTCTGGGTTATTTGAATTATTGAGCCACATTTTAGAGGGAGGGAAGGGACTTGCTATTTGTTCCATTATTAACAAATGACCATTACTTCCCTTGAACAGAATTCCACTACGTACAGATAACACAGTTTTATATTCAGGGTAATCCAGATACATCTTTAAATGGAACAAGAGAGGCATTAATAAATAAAACACGTAAGGCACTAGAAAAACTTGGACAAGACTTTAAAAGAAGAAAGGTAGTCCATCGGAACCGGGCCGCTTTCTGAGATCAAGTTTATTTAGATATTCTTTTATACTATCTTCAGGAATGTGTTTTAAAGTAAAAGTGGGTTGAGAAGCAGATGGATCTACAAGTGAAGGAGTATCATTAAGTTCAAAAACGCTGATAAAATACTTAGAAAAAAGTTTATAGATTTCTGTGTTATTACAAGCATTTGAATTATTCGGCCACATTTTAGAGGGAAGGGACTTGCTATTTGTTGTATTATTAAGAAATGACCAAAAATGTTTGGTGTCTTTCATTATGTTATCTTTGGTAGTTCGTATGTAGTTTTTAAAATCGTTTTGTTATACCAGTGTTCAAAAACGAGGATAAAATACTTAGAGAAAAGTTCACAGATTTCTGGGTTATTTGAATTAGTGAGCCACATTTTAGAGGGAGGGAAGGGACTTGCTGTTTGTTCTATTATTAACAAATGACCATTACTTCCCTTGAACAGAATTCCACTACGTACAGATAACACAGTTTTATATTCAGGGTAATCCAGATACATCTTTAAATGGAACAAGAGAGGCATTAATAAATAAAACACGTAAGGCACTAGAAAAACTTGGACAAGACTTTAAAAGAATGAAAGGTAGTCCATCGGAACCGGCCCGCTTTCTGGGATCAAATTTATTTAGATATTCTTTTATTCTATCTTCAGGAATGTGTTTTAAAGTAAAAGTGGGTTGAGAAGCAGATGGATCTACAAGTGAAGGAGTATCAGTAAGTTCAAAAAAGCTGATAAAACACTTAGAGAAAAGTTTACAGATTTCTGTGTTATTACAAGCATTTGAATTATTCGGCCACATTTTAGAGGGAAGGGACTTGCTATTTGTTGTATTATTAAGAAGTGACTAAAAATGTTTGGTGTCTTTCATTATGTTACCTTCGGTACTTCGTATGTAGTTTTTATATTCGTTTTTTATACTAGTGTTCAAAAACGAGGATAAAATACTTAGAGAAAAGTTCACAGATTTCTAGGTTATTTGAATTATTGAGCCACATTTTAGAGGGAGGGAAGGGACTTGCTATTTGTTCTATTATTAACAAATGACCATTACTTCCCTTGAACAGAATTCCACTACGTACAGATAACACAGTTTATATATTCAGGGTAATCCAGATAAATCTTTAAATGGAAACATCTCGGTTATTTTTGGAATTAGAACAAAATGTTCCAAACAAAAGTTGTTTGATTTGATCCACTTTTTCATATGTTTATATTTTTAACAAGGCTAGTACCAATTTTGTTTTTTTGAATTTTATATTAAATTCTGCATATTTTTTTTTTTGTATAATACACCGAGTATCAAAAATTGACGGTTTTCGAAATATGGAAGAGATTTTCTGCAAGTTATATTTTTAAGAATATCATAGTTTGTAGTATATGTATATCCAGTTGCATATAATCTAATACAAAAAGTGAGGAATAGAGAACAACACTATTAAAATTAGATTTTATTATAAAGTAAATTATTATTGACAGCTTCGTTTTTTGAGTTAAACATATTTAATACTTTCGAAATATTTTAGTTTTATGATAATGATAATAATATATATGTACCTAAACCTAATTTAATTCGTACTTACCAAATACTAATGTATATTTTTGAAAATTTAAACTCAAGACTTTTAAATTAATAAAAACATAACGGGATAGTAAAAAAGACACCTTTCAGCTTTGGCAAATGTTGTATGTCTCTTACACACCTCAGTGCTTTAGTTTGAAAAGGGTATCTAAAAAATTGTAAATTTGCTGGCTTTATCGCCCTTATACCTGTGGTTTTTTTTATATTATTGTTACAAAAAAACGGGTGAAAGGATTTCAAATCAAAATATATGAAACCACAAGAGAAACAATTTGGCGTTTGACTCGGCAAAATCGGCCAAACCATTTGGACGAGATGGGCGAACAAACAAAAAAAAATACATACAGGTCGAACTGAGAGCCTCCTCCTTTTTGGAAGTCGGTTAAAAACTATTCTCAACACGGTCGAATAGTTACTGCAATAAGTTAAATAACTTAAGAAAAATTCATTTTTTTATTACCATTTTTTTTTATTCACTTGAACATTCCCTACATACTTTATGTTACAAGTCTTATATCTAAATTCAATCGTTATCGAGAAACTGGCGTCCCAAAATGTCATTTTGGGCCACTTAGCAGCGAAACTGGCAAAGTAGTACGAAATGCCAAACACTCTTCCATCTTAATATCTGAAAATATATTGGATAAGATCAACAAAATTTGGAACTGCCGGTCAAACCAAAAGTTTGTTCACAGTGGTGAAGATATTTCTAGTAAATCGAAAATTGATGTCACCTAATCTATATATTTAAAACACTAAGCCAGATTTTTCAGCGAGTTCGTGAAAGAGTCGTACTGCACCAATTTTCATGATTTTTTTTGAATGATCGTCTGGTACAGATTATAGAGGGATTTTTTCTATAAAACCAATATGTTTTTCTTCAATGATATTTCTGGGCGATGTGGCGAATGCACCTCATTTTCTTATAATTTCGCTGGAAACTTCTGGAAAAAGGTATAACAAGATCTGACGGCATAGCTAGTAGATTTTAAATGGGGAAGTGCAAGCCATTTCATTTCAAGTTTACCCATTTTTTCGAAAACTGTTGAATTTAGGTACAGGACACGTAACATAAAATTATTTGGAATGTTCCGGATATTTAAAATGTAACCATATACGGGGTTATAAGATTTTTATAGTAATAGTTACTTTACTGTTTTAGAAATAGGGATCTTTGGAAAAAAAACATTTTATTGTATTTTAAACAATATCCCAGTGGCGGCTCGTCAGGGTAGGCCTCTGAGGTCGCTTCTCACCCCCAAAATAAAGGAAAAGAGAATTTTTTTATATAACTTTTTATCTATTACCAATTAGAAATATACTTTTTAACAGTTTTACAACATAATAACATTAAAAAAAAACAAAATATAATCCCATAATAAATATTTTAGAAAATAAATTCTAACCACATCAAAAAACCGACCGTGCAATCCGTGCAAACCCATTCCTAAAGAAAGTGCTCTCGAATGAGGCGAAATAATTTTAGCTTGGAAAGTTTCGACTTCTGACCTATTTATCAAAGGCCGGTGCCGATGGCGGCGAGTCACATGATTACGACAGAGCGGGATGGCGATTGCCGATGCACGCGTTTACTATTGCATTCTTGAGGCGATAAATCTGTAGCTTGGATATGCTTTTATTGGTTATTTAAATCACATGACTAGCGAAATATTCCAACGGCTTCTTTTTACGTGGTGCGTGCGGCTGAGAAAGAAATAGGAAATAGATTGCGATAATCGCTGATTGAGGGCGTTCTGTCTTTTAAGGTGAATAAATACGCGTGAGTAAGTTTTTGTTTTGTTTTGATTTGGTAAGTTGGACCGTTCCATTTTTTGTATTTGCTTTTTGCTTTTGAAATGAATCCTATTCATGACATTATTGCTTCATTAATTGAAATGCGTTTTTTAAGAAGAAGCGAAACTGAAAAGAAACAGATATTAGGTAGCCGTCTGACGCCGAAAATTTTAGCAATATTTAACGATAAGAGGCAAGGTAAAAAATATTCAAGAACTTTTCAAATATCTTGGTACGAAACTTATAGGTGGCTATGCGGAAGTATTTATAAAGAAAGCAGAAGGAGTTCAGGGGGCGGATATTCGGATTTAAAAAATTTTTCAAGAGCAGTAAAATCGCATGAAAGTTCAAGAGAGCATATTAAAAATTCGGTAGCACTTACAAGACTGGAGCAAAATAGGGCGACTATTGGGGATGCACTACAAGAAAAAGCAAGTCTTAATAAAATTGTTTATAATGAAAATGTTCGAAAAAACCGTTTATTATTAAATTATTTAATTGATGTTACTATTACTTTGGGTAAACAGGACTTGGCATTTCGAGGTCATAATGAAACAACAGATTCTTTTAACCGTGGCAATTTTAAGGAAATATTTGCATGCTTAATAAAAAGAAATGCCGAACTTACTGAACATTGTGCTAAATTTAGTAATATTTTTACGGGACAATCTAAGACTATACAAAATGAACTAAGTGGTTGCATACATGACTATATTCAAGAATATATAAAAAAAAATTAATGACACCGATTGTTGTTTTTTTGGCGTAATTGCGGATGATAGTACTGATATAACAGAAAAATCACAGTGTTCGATTATAGTTAGGTATGTGACCAACGGATCTTTAAAAGAAAGATTTTTAGGATTTTTTGACGTAAGCGATAATAGAACAGCAGAGAGCCTTTTTCATTTAATACAAAACAGCTTAGAGCCTTATGACTTTAAAAATAAATTGGTCGCGCAGTGTTACGATGGGGCTAGTGTTATGGCAGGTGAAATAAATGGGCTTCAAACAAAAGTTAGATCTATTGCTCCTTTAGCTATGTTTACTCATTGTTGCGCCCACAGATTAAATCTAGTTTTATAACAGGGAACTAAACTGATTACCCAAAGTCGTATATTTTTTGCCACTTTATTAGGAATACCAAATTATTTCCACCAATCACCAAAACGGTCTTTTGTGCTTAATCAGATAGTAGGTAAAAGAATTCCGCGAGCTGTAGAAACGCGATGGTATACACGGTCTAAAATTTTAAACTTAGTGGCTAATGAATGGGACATTTTAATTATAGTATTTGAAACTATTATTAATGACTTAAGTTTGGAACAGAATCTATTAATGGTGCAAAAGGATTTCTAAAGCATTTTAATGATTTCGAATTTTGCCTTTTAACGCATATTTATAAACAAATTTTTAGTTGCACTGATGTACTGTTTCAAATATTACAGTTAAAGCATTTAGATATAAATTACTGCATTTCGCAAATAAACCTTGCCAAGCAACGAATTATTGAATTTAGAAACGAGGACCATTTCAAAGAACTTTTCAATATTGTTAAAAAAGCCACTATTCTGCCAACTAACACACGTCGAGGGCAATGTTCTAGCGACTTTGATATTTTTACTAAATATAAAATATTATATTTCGAAATAATAGATTGTATAATTCTTCAATTAGGGACGCGGTTTGAAAATTTAAATAATTTAAATTTCTTTGCTTTAGTCGATTGCACAAAATATTCGGAATATGTTAAATGCTTTCCAGACGACTTATTAAATAATTTATTAAATAATTATCCAAACATTTTTGACAGAGATAGATTAAAGAATGAGCTTTCTGTATTGTATAGGGATGAACAATTTTCAAATTTAGATGTCGAAAAAAGTCTAGCTTTGTTATTTAAAGATTTTAAAGCAATTTTTGCGGAAGCATATAAGCTTTTTAATTTAGTTTTAACTATTCCCGCACAACGGCTTTCGGGTTTAGCAATGATGTCAATAGAGCAGGAATTACTGTCAGAACTTAGTGAAGACCAAAACTTTTACGACCAAATTATAAATAAATTTGCAACCTTAAAAGACAGACGTATAGATTTAATGTACAAAAAGTAGTTTTTTTATCTTATTTCATACAACTATTTATTTTAAGTTTTAATAAACTAAATTATGTTTTTATTATCGCAATCACCTATATTTTAGTGATAGGTGTACATATTTTACTTATTTGGTTTACTTTTTATTTACTTTTTTTAGAGTTTATTTTTTTAGTTTTTAATGGTTTAGTAGGGCTATTGGCGATGACCTCCATTAAAAAAAAGGTCAACGCGTCGCAGAATAATACCTCATGGGTGACGTGGAAATTTATTCACATTTAAACAAAATTAACCTCATGTAGCCTCACCCTTCAATATACTCACGAGCCGCCACTGCAATATCCTCTTAATATATGCTCCTTATAAATAAAATGACATGATTTTGTTGTTTGTTTTAAGGGGGTCACTCTTCTCAAAACCGTAGTTGAGGCGTGAGTAAAACAAAGTACAAATATATCTCTTGAATTTACATATTTTTGATATTTGTCTAACGAGTTTAACCGATATGATAATTTTATTGGCCAGTCCTATTCTATTTATATAAAACTTTGAACTTGAACTATTGCGCGATTAACATTGAAACTACTGGCTCGTGCTTCGTCGATATTCAGGAGCAAGTTTGTTATTAGAATCTCGTCTTATCCGATCTTTGCAAACAATAAATATTATTGGAAATATTAATAGAACCTCATTGTTTTTCTTTTCCGGAAAAAAGTTTTCTATTAAGTGTAAACTATTCTGTTTACTAAATAAATAAGCGAAACGGTCTGAATGTTATTGATTTGTCAGCTGCATAAATAGAAAAATTGGTAAATTCTCGTTTACGCATTACTTCCCTCCGACAGAATACGTACAGATAACGCAGTTTATATATAGGGTGCCCCAAACTCGTTGTTACGTTAGCCGTAAATCCAAATGTAGCCGTGGAGTTTTATTCAAATTCGGAACGGAGATAAGAGGTCAACTGAACTCTCAAAGCAAAATATTTTGACATTTCTGCTATTTCCGGTTTGAGCGGAAGTGACGTCACCTTTGTTATCTTAAATGGGACACCCTGTATTTATTAATTAATTTTGTTTCGTTGTTTAATTCTGAACATTTTTTTATAACATACTTGTACCTTTATCTTTAACCGTTTTTGAGATAATTGAGATTAAATAAAAAATTGGAAGAAAAGATGGCACTAATTAAATGGCAATTTTTTAGAAACTACTAAACATAAAGAGACAAAAACTTGGTGGGTTGAAATATTAATATGACCCAACAAGATAAATGTCATATTATACATTTATTTTATACAGGGTGGCTCAAAAATCGTATCATGTTAACACATTTTCTTTTTGCAATAACTATGATTTTTTAAATGGAACACCCCGTATATTTTCTAAGTAATGTTTTCTCTGTAGAATGCTTATTTCAAAAAGTTATAATGTTCCTACAGCCATCTTCAACGGTTTTTTGGATATTCAGGTTTTTATACTGGAACGTACTAAATATCCTAAAATTTGTGAAATTTAGTAGCTGGCTATGATATGACAGGTTTTAGCAAAACAAACTATCGTTGACTATCAGAAGAGCAACTTAGTCAACTACAAAATTTTACAAAACGTTTCGAGTTTTGCTTTCGTTATGATCAGTTTATGAAAGTAGACATTACTTTATTACCATGTTATCATAAGATGAATAAAGGGTATTGAAAATTCAGAAGATTTGCGTTAATTAAAAATGACCTATAATTACTCACGTTCTGATATTCTAAATCTGTTTATTATTCATAAAAAATACAATCGAATAGAAGCAAGAACATGTACAACATTTAACTAACAATATCCCTATCTACCATCACTAAACGAATGAAAATTCAGAAAAGTTGAAGTTAATTTGAAATGCTCACGGTTCTAAACAAACAAATTTAGGTTAGTTTAAAAACAGAATGAAAAGGTTAGAGTTAGATACAATATTAACATAAAAACGGGTTTGGCGGCAATAAGTATTACGGACAAAAGCCTTAAAACTAATACGTCCATTAAAACAACAACAAAAATAAATATTATTCCAAACACTTTCTTAAACATCAATATGAATAATGATGAAAATAATGTTACTTATCGAAAATGTCCTCCATTTCCCGCTAAACATTTCAAAATAGATGTTTCAACATGCTGAGTGGTAGCTCTTCTAACTTCTTCACCGTCTAGGTTTCGAAAAGCTACACGTACCCTATTTATTAAATCATCCTTGGAAGTAACTGGCGTTTGATAAATCCTTTCCTTGATGGTGCCCCACAGATAAAAATCTAATGGTGTAAGATCAGGTGACCGAGGTGGCCATAACCAAGGACCCATTCGTCTAAACCACCTGTCATCGAATAAGTTATACAACAAAGTTGAAATTTGTTGAGTGCAATGTGCCGGTACACCATCTAATTGATACCAGCAGGATGACCTTACGTCAGGGATTAAAGTTTTTAAAAATAGCCCTAAAATATTGTTAAGAATATCTGAATACTTTTCTGAATTAAGATTTTCATCGTAGATGCAATACTGAAACTTATTGTCCATTAGTATACAAAAAACATTGAAGCCAAATTTGTCTTGAAATCCTCTTTCCTTTATAAAATGTGGGTTTTCTTTTGCACAAAAGTGAGAGTTCCTTCTGTTAAAAATTCCTTCTCGTGTAAATTTTGACTCGTCCGACCAAATAACTTTTTGTACAAATCTTCCTGCATTTTTATTAAAAACATCTCGCAAAACTCAACGCGCTGAATAGCACCTCCCTCTCTTAAAAATTGAGCTGTTTCAAACTTATAATTGTGTATTCCGTTTTTGTTTAAAATTCTTTCAATAGACGAATAGGAAATTCCCAAATCACTTTCTGCACTGTAAATCGAAGCGTGAGGGTAAGCTTCAAAATATCCTAAAACGTTAATGGTATTGTCTTCATCTCCAGTAACCGGACTAACCTGAATCCGTTCGGTTTTAATATCGCCATGGTTTTTAAAATTAGCCTCAAATTTTCTAAATTTTCTTTCATTTATTGGTGGTAGTTGGGGATATCGTTCGTTAAATGTTCTACCCACGTTCTTGCCACTATTCGATTACATTCTCCATGAATAATAAACAGATTAAGAATATCAGAATATGAATAATTATTTGCCATTTTTGAAATTAGGAGAAGAAAAGGTCAAGGCTTGTTACTGTTCTGACAGTCAACTGCATAGCCAACTACTAAATTTTACAAATTTTAGGATATTTAGTACGTTCCAGTATAAAAACCTGAATATCTAAAAAACCGTTGAAGATGGGTATAGTAACATTATAACTTTTTGAAATAAGCATTCTACAGAGAAAATATTACTTAGAAAATATACAGGGTGTTCCATTTGAAAAATCATAGTTATTGCAAAAAGAAAATGTGTTAACATGATATGATTTTTGAGCCACCCTGTATAAAATAAATGTATAATATGACATTTATCTTGTTGGGTTATATTAATATTTCAACCCACCGAATTTTTGTCTCTTTATGTTTAGTAGTTTCTAAAAAATTGCCATTTAATTAGTGCCATCTTTTCTTGCAATTTTTTATTTAATCTCAATTATCTCAAAAACGATAAAGGTACAAGTATGTTAAAAAAAAATGTTCAGAATTAAACAAGGAAACAAAATTAATTAATAAATACAGGGTGTCCCACTTAAGATAACAAAGGTGACGTCACTTCCGCTCAAACCGGAAGTAACAGAAATGTCAAAATATTTTGCTTCGAGAGTTCAGTTGACCTCTTATCTCCGTTCCAAATTTGAATTAAATTCAAAGGCTACATCTGGATTTACGACTAACGTACCAACGAGTTTGGGGCACCCTGTATAAGGAGTAATCCGGATAAATCTTTAAATGGAAATATTTCGATTATTTTTTAAATAAAAAAAAGATTGCAAACAAAAAGTGTTTAATTCGGTCAGCTTTTTCATATGCTGATGATATGCTTATATTTAAATGTATACAGAATGTCTCAAATAAGCAAGGCCAACTTTGTTTTTTTTTTTAATTTCATATTAAATTCTGCATATTTTCAAGTATCAAAAATTAATGGTTTTCAAAATAGGGAAGGTTTTATAATTACGAAATACTACGATTTTTCGGATATAATTGCCTACCTGTTTAGGTATCTGCTGCTACCTGATGGAGATAAACGTTTATTTTTCAAATGTCATGACATTTATGTTTATAACCTTCATCCTAATATAAAATTTACAATTGAAGTAGAATCTAACAGCAGCATACATTTTCTAGATTTAACCATTAAAAGACTTAATAATAAACATGATTTTTTTGTATATCATAAACCTACCATACATAATTCCTGATGCCATCCAATACAACATATACTAGCCGCTTTTCATAGTATGGTTCATATACTAATTTCTCTACCCCTTAGCAAAACTAATTTTCAGACTGAGCTCAACATTACAAAACAAATCGCGATAAACAATGGATATTTTGTAAATATAATAGATAAAATTCTACAGAAAAAGCTGTAAAAAAAATCTTTAAATATGGTTTATCCTAATTTCAATGAAAAAACAAATGCATATAAAGTTATATCATTTATAGGAGATCCAAGTAATAAAGTAGGTAAATTTCTTAACAGTTTATTCATTAAAAATAATGAAACGAAATCTGTCAAACTTAAACATTCAGGTCTATACCAACTAAATTGTGGAGACTGTGACAAAACGTATATAGGTTAAACCGGCAGATATTTTGGTAAAAGAATAGATGAACATTATAAATGCTTTATTAAGGAAAAGATTGAATCCAATTATGCTAATCACTTAATTGAGACGGGCCATGCCTTTGATAAGAATTTTAAAATATTGCACAAGGAAAACAAGGGTCATAAACTAAATTTGCTGGAGGCTCTAGGAATAAATAAGCTCAAACGATCAAACCGCTTGTTAAATGACCAAGTAGAACTTAACACGTCACCCTTATTAAATATATTTTAGTTTTAGATTATTCTCGTTTATGGCTTGTAGGTAAAAATTCCCGGACCATTTTATATTGTTAAAAAAATTTCCAAATCTTTTTATTACACCTAGTTATAAAAATATGGTTTCACTCTTTAAATTGTTCATTCGAGATGTAACGTCCGAAGAAGCTACTGTGTTAGCGAAACATGTCACATTTTTAGTAAACTAATATAGTGGAAGTGCTTTGTAAAAATCAGTTGTTTTTTTACCCCTTACATAATTATTATTATGGATTTCCACCGAGTATCGGCTGACACAATCGTATTTATGTTTGAAGTCCGATTTAATGCTTAACTCATTTTTATTTTGTCCTAATATTCTACAAAATATTTACGAAAATGGATAGAATAGAATAGAATAGTACATATTGCCATAAAATACATTATTGTATAAAGGGTCGTCAAGAAGTATATATATATATATATATATATATATATATATATATATATATATATATATATATATATATATATATATATATAAACAAAAGAAAAAGTATAAAATTAAAGTATAAATATAAACTTATAATACACATTAAAAAAAAACAAACACAAATAAAAAACATGTAAAAGATCTTAAAAAAAAATGTTTTTTTAGAAAAATAAATACACATAACATGCAATTAAAATATAAAAACTGAACAATTCGCACAAGAACATAGAATAAGAACTATTAGAATGAATACTATCATGTGTCAAGCAGTAACAAAACCCTCAAGACTGCAAATATTCTTGTACCGAATAGAAAGCTTTATCAATAAGAAATTGTCTGACTTTGTTCCTAAAGTTTTTGCCACTAAGAACTTTATGGTGATTGGACAATTTATTATAAAGGGTCAAACAACTGTAATATTGAGATCTCTGAGAGAGTTTTTGTGAAATGGTTCACTAATGATGATTTCTAGTCTTGTACGAATTAGTCTCTCCCAGTTTAACAAGACAAGACAGCATTTTTCAATTTACATTTTTCCATTCCAAATTACATATGGATGTCTTTCGAGAAGATGTATGTCACGTCAATAAGCCTTTTTAGTTGGTTATAGTTTCCACCATATAGCTTAATGACATCCATATACAGGGTTCGGGAATCGTCTCCGTTGGCTTTGACGTTGAAGCCATGTCCTGTATTATTGAGCAACGTGGATAGGGGGTTCATCGCTAAACAGAACCACAGTGGACTTAACGAGTCTCCTTGGTAAATTCCAATATTGATGTGTATCTCATCACTGGTGCTTGACGGTCGCCAGGAAATTGATGATCATAGGGTGAATTTTGTATATTCCTAGTACGTCTATGAGTCTGTCAAACGCCTTTTTATAATCTATAAAAGCAGTGTGTATAATGCGTTGTTTTTTTCTGTGAGTCGATGATAAGTTGTTCTTTGTATCCTTGATGGTCTGTGCATGCATCCCTTTTGTTCCTCGGCTAATAGGTTATGACTGCTAATATGATGATAGATACGATTTGCAATGCATCTTGTTAGGATCTTGTACATGGTGGGCAAACGGGTGATGTTTGGCCGGTACTGGGACGGGTCTTCTGTCCTATTGCTTTTGGGTAGCATAGTAGCAATGCACTGGCTGTTTATGGCAACTAAGTATCGCAACAGCAGAGCAGTGGATGAGTGTGTGGACCTTCTCAAGGGTGTCGTACTCCAAAATAAACCCTGGCAGTATGGTGTTGAAAATCTTGAGGATGCTGTCAGTCTCCCGATTAGTTTTAAGTTTCGGGAGCTTAGGTCTTTGAGTTGGATCTAGGCCATTAAACTCAGCAATAGCTTTTTAGAGTTCATTGTATAATAATATTTCCATTGTCCTGAGTGTTGTTGACTCTGTCCATGAGGTCTTGTCTTATAGATTCGTCATCGCCTATGTTTTTTTTATTTCGTTCTTCCTTATCTGTTGTAGGCGGAGCTATGGGCTCAAAGCGTTTGTTCTCAAGTTCAAGCTGCATCTCTCCTTTAAGTTGTTCCAGGATTGGTTCAGCCAAAAGTTTATTCCGGACAATTACTCGCCGTTGGTAAGCAATGCGTTGCTCGGTGATGTTCTGAAGATCCGGGTATTTCTGAAGGAAAGCACTATGAAGACCGGTCCGGTAGGTGGTTAAGTTGGTCTCAAATCCGGTGATCTTATAATAGGAGCGCATTATGAAACAATTCATTTCTGGTGTCCATTTCATACGCTTCCTTGGCTCTCCAGCCTTCGTGGTCTGAGAATTAGTGACATGCGTCTCCTAAGAAACAGCGAGAGCTGGGTGTGTGGCTCGGTAGTTGGTGCCACAAGAGGCAGTGGGGTTGTTGCAGTAGCCAAACTCGACATCACGCTACTTCCGTCGCTAGTCGAGGGAGACTGTAACACAGTTAACACAGCGCGATAACAGGTGGTACATAAAACATAAAAGTGTTGCATTTTACCTACTGCCAGGGATTTTTATACTCTGCGGTTTGCTCATCGGGAAGTGATGAAATATGAGGTAAGGGAGAAAATGGGTTTTTTGGGGACGGTAAGGCAATAAGAGGGCAAAGGACAGCGGAGAGTTGGCTAGGGTACCTCGGGAGCACGTGCCCGTGCATAGAAAGATACAAAAGCATTTCTCTTTACCCTTGAGGTATTTATAATAATATAATTATTATTAATATTATTATTAAGAGATACTTACTATTGAAATTTTCTATATGATACGTTAAAATTCTACAGACTTTTTTTTAGTATCCTCAGCTATTTATTTTTCCTTTTTTTTTCTAAGCATTAACGTCATAAACCAAAACCAACATGAAAATGCTTTAATTTAAAACTACCACTTTTCAAGCTTCCATAAACATTTAAACTGCATTTAAATAATACGCTTATCTATAAAATAAAACCCGTCCATTGGATGACGTCCGATTCTGGCATTTATATTTAAAATTTATTTTTGAATAATTCGGCTCTATCGATTTTATATCGGCCTCACATACAAATTTAATGCATTCAATACGAGTGCAGCCCGTGTGTAAAGCCGATAAATATTTCACGGCATTGTGAATCATATTGGGAATTGTATGTGCAGGTATCGCATTGCATTTTATACCCACATAATTTTCCTTTTTAGTATACCGTTTGATAATTTTTAAGCTGGCGGAGGTGATTCCTAAATAGATATCTTTATACCTTATTTACCAGTTTTATCAGGCAAAATTAAACGAATAAATAGCAACACGATTTAACATTAGAATTGTACACGAAATGGAATCACAGAAAGAACTACTGAGCTGGACAAAACCACTACCGGCATTGGATTACGCTTAATACAGTGGAACTCCCGTAAACGTCTAACGTAAAAACTATGCAACAAAATTGAAACTTATGTAACCTAATAAAACACTGACTCCGGTTGACTATTACGTCTGTATTTAGAAAGAAATAACATATTGACTGTTTAGGTCGAGAACACTACTTTACAGACTGCCTTTAATAATTTTAAAATTGTTATAAGCTGTGATTGGCCATCCAGGACCGGCCTCGGTTGTTATAGTCGGCCATGCTATTGTTATCCACGTCCGCGTGGAGCAATGCCTGTTACATCTCAGCTGAGCAATTTACCTGCGGAACATCAAACATTTCAGATAATTGTAATTAACGGGATTATGCGTAGCAACTTTTGGAGTTAGTGTCCCTACCAATTAGCTTAAATTCTATCATGCAATATGAATGAAATCCTTGATCGAAAATACTTCAATCTCAAATCTCCGAAACAATATATATGCTAACATAGGATCCTACTCTTTCATATCGGTATCAGATTCCACGTCGGATTCTGAATTTTGTTCTACGTTGAAGGCCTTCAACTTATCAAGGGAAACAATACCCTCATAACTTCTCTGCGAACGAGAAGATCCTTCCAAATCCTTGATCATATATAGATCATGTTCAAGAACCTGGGAGATTTCGTAAGGACCATTATATTTTGGCAACAACTTTTTGCTAAGGCCGTGATTACTAGTAGCTTGCGTACGAACTAGTACCTGTTTGTTTTAGATGTTCTACCAATGTAGCGATGGGCGTCAAATCGAACCTTTCGTTTGGCTTGATTTGCATCTATAAGGTCTTTTGCCTTTTCTCTGCTTCGTGGCAGATTCTCGTAAATTAGATAGACCACTGTCAAAATCTCTAGCTGGAAGCAAGACATCATCCATATAAGCCAGACCTTACCATAACGAAGATTTCCTAGAGCTTTATTGATACAACGTTGTAACACAGCAAGCGCATTACATAAACCAAAAGGTACTCGCAGGTATTCGTAATGACCGTCTGGTGTTATAAAAGCCGTTTTTGGGATAGACGATTCCTCCGTTTGAAGTTGGTGATAACCACTGGCAAGGTCTAAGCTGGTGAAATATTGACAATCTTTTAGATTTTCAAGGAAATCATCTACATCTACACAGCCTGGTAAGTTTGCTAGACAGTCTACCGATTAAAGGTAAACAAATTCTATGCGGGGACTTTAATATTGACTATGCTACTGTTTGTGCCATCCAGAAACATCTAATTTCTATATTCGACTCTTTCGGTCTTTCAATGCATGTATCCTCGCCAACTAGAATTTCAAAAAACTCTTCTTCTATCATCGATTACATGGCGTCTGATTTTTCTCCATCAGAGGTGCAATCACAGGTCTGTAACTCAGGTCTTTCCGATCACGAGGCGGTAATTTCCAGGTTTAGTTTACCTATTAGGCCCTTACCAAGATCTCGCCATCGGGGCAGAATTTTCTCGGCCGCAAATTTCTCAGTATTTCATAATATTTGCTTTAACACCAATTGGAATTTTGAATCTGATAATGTCAACACAAACTTCAGAACTTTTTTAAATAAAACTTTAAGTGCTTTTAACAAGGCCTTCCCGCTTAAGAATATCAGACCTAAGCGGCATAAACCGTGGACCACGAAAGGAATACGAATTTCTGCTAAAAATATGCGCTCGCTCTCATATATAAAAAAATTCACCGACTCCTTTCTTATTCTCGACTATATCTCTAATTATAGGAGGATCTACACTACTCTTATTAAGTCAGCAAAAAAATTGCGCTACCGAAAACGTCTAACAAACTCTAATAACGTTTCAAAAGAAACCTGGTCCATCATCAATAACCTCAGAAACAAATCAAAGCCTGTGACTCAGATCTTGCCAGGGGCTAATGATCTAAATGATTATTTTATTAATGTAAGCAAAAATGTTACCTTCAAAAAATTTAGTATCTCGCAACACTGAACAAGTTTAGTATCAAAAGTAAATCCTCTTATCGTTTCTCCCTCCTTCAAAAAATTTAGCTGATAGCTTTTTCTTAAGCAACACTGAACTATTGAAGGTAATAAATAGTATCAAAAGTAAATCTTCAAGTGTAGCACTGATGGCCTATCAATTGAGAATATTCCTAAATTTTTATGGAACTTGCCACTCCCAGTCATAGAGGCCCTTACAACATTAATAAATGAGTCCTTTATGACACAAGCATAAAGGTGTATTCCCTGGCGTATATCTTATCCAATAGGGAACTTTACAACCACTTCAGGTACATAACAGCAATATTGAATACGTAGAGTCGGTTAAATTCCTGGGTTTAAATATAAATAACAACCTAAAATGGTCTAATCATATTGACACCTTAACTAAAAAACTTTCTACCGCCTGCTTCGCCATTCGATCAGTTTCAAAAGAACTAGACGTTCCTTCTACCAGACTTACTTATTTCTCTTTATTTGAATCCCACCTCCGCTATGGCCTTCCCTTTTGGGGCTGCTGTACCACCGAGCAATTTCGTAGTATTTTTATGCTTCAAAAGAGAGCCATTCGTTATTTGTTTGGTCTAAATAATAGAGCTCACTGCCAATACTATTTCAAAAAACATGAAATATTAACACTTCCTGCATTATTTATTTTGGAAACGGTATGTTTGCTGAGAAAACATATAAACACCCTCCCAAAAAGGCCACAACAAGTATACCCTACCAGAAACTCTAGGCATGATATTTATCTTCCCATTCCTTCCACAGAATTAATAAAAAAATCAATTATTTACAACGCCATAAAACTTTACAACAATCTGCCAGTACATTTAAAATCTATCCCTATGCTTGCACAATTTCGAAAAATCACCAAAGCATACCTCATTGAGAGAACATTTTACAGCGTTAATGATTTTTTTTTCAGTGAGTAAGTCTCTTTAAATTGTCACTAAACTCGCTTGTTTACTTAAATCTTTTGTGAGTCATGTCCTAACTCGTAGCATAGAATTTTGTAAATCATTATATAGGGAAAAGAACTGTCGAACATTCACTTAAAACTTAATTATTTTTGTTAGGTATTGGATTAAAAACAATTTAATTCTTTTTGTATACTACATTCTACACTAGTTCAATATACCTTCTGTTTAACATCACAATTATTTGTATAACTATAACAACATAGAGTTTAAGGTCGCATAGTTGCAATTTTGATTTCAATGTCATCGAAATTATTCACCTCGTACATGTGTGTTTGTTTACTTTTATAAGGTTATCATGATTCATTTACTGTTTGCAATGTTATGTTATATTCTAACGTGTGTTTTACGATTTGGTAAATTGATAATTTACATTTTTAAAAAAAAAGCACTGACCTGTCGAAATTATTTTCGATTAATGTTTTGATATGTCTTATTTTTAGGTATATTTTGCTTTGTCCATAAAATTGTAAAATTTTTCTGCGGCAATAAAGCATACTTTTGTTTGTTTGTTTGTTTGTTACATGGGTAAGAGGAAATCTGTCCTTGACAATTTTCCGGTTCAGTGCACGGTAGTCTGCGCACATGCGCTGTTCTCCGTTTTCCTTTTTAACAAGAAGAATAGGGCTGGCATAAGGTGAAGATGACTCGCAGATTATTTTATTTTCTAGCAAATCCTTAACGGTTTCCCTTACAACTTTTCGTTCGCCGAAGGAAAGTCGATAAGGGCGATATACCACAGGCGTATTATCATTTAGATGTATTGGCATGCGAAGTATATCCATTTTACCGAGTTGGCTAGTGTTCTGGACTAGCTTTTCGGTTTATTCATTGGTAAGATTTTTATTCAACCTAATTTCATCAGAACTACAATGTAATTTATTTTGATTTTGGATCGTCAGCGCACGTAATTCTGAATCATTTTCTTCAAAACAAATAATGCATCTAACTAAAATATTATTTTCACTTACCTCAATTTCTTTATGAGACAAGTTTGAGACAGTGATGAAACCTTCTTGTGCGTTCGTGACATATTAGTCGAGGAAATGTTCCTTCCCTGTATATGCACGTAAGCCTCCTTGAACGTAGACATCACCAGAGTAACTGCCACGGGAAGTAACTGCTATCAGCGCTGCGGTTCTTAGTATCACTGTATGCTTCGTTGTCCACAAGGGAATTTTTCTTGGTGCAATATTCAAAACATTGGCAATGTCGTCATTTGCTGTCAAGAGTCTTACATTTGTCCCAGAAGCTACTAGCATAGCGTTAGTTTGGTTTAAAAATGTTTGCCCCACTATCAGAGAAATATTTTGAGCGTGATCTGGAACCACTAAGACCTCCAGTTCAGTCTCTACCTGATCAACTTTTAGATGAACGTTTGCTTTACCTAGGACTCTCATAATTGCATATCCATAACCAGCAATATTAATCGTAGATAATGTCTAGTTCCTTTGCTGCGTCATGTCTCATAAGAACCGCCGCACATCCAGTATCTACATATGCCTGCATAGGCTTTCCGTTCACCCAGTAGTCAAAATAATATTACTATTTGATTTTTTAAATGTTTTCTAGAACAGTCTTTGGCTAGATGACCCATTCTTTTGCAAATCGTGCACTCTAATTTCGGCTTTGGACATTTAAAAGAGAAATGTCCAGTTTCCTTACAATTATAACATCTGGATTATTTTTTGTATTTGGGACTAAATTTCATTTTCTTCACTTCGGGAATACCTGCTCTTGCGCCGGCCTGTATCGTAGAGTCTTAAATTCCCTCAATATACGAAATTGCTCTTTTCCCAGTTATATCACATGCATTGAGAAGGTCCATCTTTTCAAAATAATATTGTTCCCATGATGCACCTGTTAGTTTATGTCGATCCATAAGTTTTCTCAATAATGTAGCGAAGTCTTGATAGTCAGGAAATGATTTGAGTAAAACTTCTTTCCACTCGTCCTTAAAATGATAAGAAGGCAGATTATCAAACCATTTTCTTGCTAACCCTCATCGGCAAACATAAAGTACTTTGATTTTAGGCCGACATATTTTAGGTTTTGTACATACAACAGATACTGAAGTTGGCCCAGCACTGACCCTTGTGCAACACCAACCTCTACACCTGCAACATTACTTTCACTACTGTTAATCAGAGTATACTGCTGTCTGCCCTTTGAGTAAGACTGTAAGAGATTATAACAAACTCCACGAAAGCCCATTTATACAGTTTATCTAATAAAGTTTCAATATTTACAGTGTCGAATGCTTTCTGAAGATCTACAAACACAGTTACCACATACTTATTTTTATCTGTTTCACCTAAAATGTATTCCAGCATATCCACTGTTGCTCCTAGTGTACTACTCTTTTTCTGAAAACAATACTGTCATGGATCAAAATTAAATGTCGTTTGAATGATTTGAGTAAAACTTCTTTCCACTCGTCCCAAGTAAAATGATAAGAGGGCAGATTATCAAACCATTTTCTTGCTAACCCTTTTAGGCGATTCTGCATATGATAGATCATAGTTTTTGTTTCCCAGTTATTAATTTCTCCCAAAATTTCTGCGCGTAGGTCTTCGTCAATGGTATTAATGTTAATTAGAGTTTAGACGGACTAGAAAATCAAATATTAATAATGAGACTCTTCCAGAACTTATTATTTATGATTTTACTTGTTCGTTAGTATTAATCAAAAACGCATCTATTTGGTGTGTCAAGAATCCCTTTTAGTCTTTAAAGAATACAACTTAAAAAGACATTACGATACAAAGCATGTCACAAAGTATAAGACATTCAAAGGACAATTACGGCAAGATTAAGTGAGAGTTCTAAAAAGTCCGCTTCAACGACAGCAAGATAGTTTTCAAAAACAGAACATTGAAAACGAAGCAAGCGTGAAGGTTAGCTACATTATATCCGAAAAAAAAAAGCTTTGAAATCAAAATCCATTGTATCTGATGCTGAATTTATCGTCTCAACAACAATTTTTTTCTAAAGTTAGGTTGTCCGGTGTTAAGGTCGCCAGAAGAATCGAAGAGTTCGAAGTTCATATATTTCATATCATTCTGTTGCGCTCGACGAAAGCACATATTTAACCGATACCGCTCAGTTAGCTATATTTATTCGGGGCATTGATGATAATTTTGAAACCACTGGAGAGAGAGCAGCCGTTTTTCCGATTAAAGGAACTACAAAAGGATGCGATATTTATAAGTACTGAGACGATATAATTTAGAATTGACAAACCTTTCTGAAATTGTAACAGATGGTGCACCATCCATGGAAGGAAAACATGAAGGGCTCGTGGGTTTGATGAAAAAACAGCAGAAAAATTTTCCTTTGATGCATTACCATTGTCTCGTTCATCAACAAAATCTTTGTGCAAAATCTAGAAATATTGATGAGGTGACATATGTTTCTGATGTTTGTTGGCTGAGCAGAGGAAAAATGCTAAAACGCATTTTTGAACTCAAGAAGGAAATCGCCTCCTTCATGGAAATCAAAGGGAAACCAGTTCCTTAGTTTAGGGACCCCGACTGGCTGCGCGACTTTGGATTTCTCACGGACATCACGCTGCACCTCAATGACTTGAACGCCAAACTACAAGGACAAGAAAATCTCATCAACAACCTACTTGACACTGTGAAAGCATTTATGGAAAAATCAGTTATAGAAAAAAAAAGAGTTTACGCACTTTCCTAAACTGAACAGTTGCGAATGTACAGATGTGGATAAATATGTTGCAGCACTAGATTTGCTCAAAAAAAGAGCTCCAATCAAGGTTTTCCAACTTCAGAGATAATGAAAATTACATCAGTCTTTTTGCCCGACTATTCAGTGTATCCGTTGAAGACATGCCAGAAAATTGTCAGATGGAGCTTATCGATTTGAGTGTAATTCGGAACTGAAAGACAGGTTCGACAAAAACGTGAAGTCTAAAAGTTGGTCGAGAGTTACAGACGCACATCTGGAAGGAAGTTTGCGCGTTGCAACTACAAAAATAAAACCAAGTATCGAAACACTTGTCAAAAATAAACAATGTCAAAAATCGCATTGATTGATTGAACTTTTTAACCAATAAAGATTATTACACTTTGAAATTATATGTTTTTTATTTTATTGATATGGTGGTAAAGTGACGTGGACCATTGTGGCCCGTCGGACGATGTGAAATCGATTTTTGGCCCTTGCACTAAAAAAGGTTGAAGACCCTTGTTGTACACAATAATAATAAATAAATAAGTTAGGTCAAAAATCGCATTGATTGATTGAACTTTTTAACCAATAAAGATTATTACACTGAACTCTGCTCATCATCGGTCCTCATTCAGTGTTTTCATCTTGCACAATGAAGATCCATGAAGATGCCTTGTACAATCACACGCGAAACGTCGGAAATTATTCCCATTTGACATAGTTACATCCAAGAACCACGTTGTCTTAGTTTACTCCAGCTTTAAAAGCTTTCATACTATGCAACTATGCAAGTTAACTTTATTTCAAAAAAACAAACGTTAAGGCCAACCGCCATATAAAAGAATATAGCGGTTGGCTGAACATCCAGCTCGTGCACTAGACTAATGAGACTTCTGTCAATATCCCACAATAACCTGTCACACTGCATATATGATCACTCCCATAAACTCTCAAGCCAAAGGTAAAAGATAAAAATTATGAAACATGGAATTAAACAGAATGTAATTATTTAGATAACGTTTTTGCAAAATTACACATTTCTTTCGAGATAATTTCAACAATATTTTCGTCAATACATATGCTTTTTATCAAATGCATTAAGTTATCAAATTATACTGGAATAAACAAATTCCACGCAATATATCGCAAATATTTGACCACTATCCATAACCTTCACCTTTTCAAGTCGTCAAATCTTTGGCCATTTTTTTCTCGGTTGTTGATTTTTATACGTCATCTATCTAAATTAACGTTGATTGATTAGCCTTAAGAGAAGCAACAAATATATTATTTTATAGAAATCCATGACCTTACTCCACATTTAAATCATTACTGATCACGTATTGCTAAATACTGTTTGCCCTTGAACATTCCAGACACAACAATATTAATTCTGAAACCTGTTTGGTACCGACTTCTTTATGTGCGCTTAATGCATATAGGTACTACTACCTGTAATTCGGTAATAGACCTATGTCTGCGTTTATATTCTTTGTAACATCTGCAAGATGAAATTCGAAGGTCACGGGTAAGATATAAAATTTGTTTTACACGGTAATTTGCGGTTTTATTAGATATTAATCCAATACCGGGTCATGATTTTAAAACAGCCAAATGTTTTAAATAAATTCTTGGGCAGATGAATCGGATATTCCAATTTTTTAATGTATTTTTCAAAGTTAATATTTTTTTACCGAAAGGAGATATTAAGAAAGCAAAAAATATTGCTTATGGTAAGACATCTAAAGGGTGAAGACCGAAAGCGTGAAAATTTTAATTTTTGTTTTTTTTTTGCTTTGTTTATGAAAACAATTTTTAATTTTTGTTTGCTGTATGAAATCATTCCTTTTTTTTTCTTGAGTTTTTTCCAACGGATCATTTTTTTTAGTCTGTATCTTTTTATCCCTATATTCGGTCACGCTTGACCTAAAAATCTAACCACTTATACAGTGTCATTTATTTAAATGCGGGCCACCCCTGTGCAAAGAAAACTTGTTCTTTTTTGTATTGTGATAACAAAAAAAATTATTTTTCAAAAATATACACTTTTGTTAAAAACACAAGATAATTAGTTATTACTTCCCTCGTGAGATTCTTTCAGATCTTTACGTTTAAGGGTACCTAGATGCCGGAAAACATGTTTTCTTAATTCCGTCTGTCTGTAGGTATGTCTATCCGTCAGTCTGTCTGTTCGCGGCATAACTAAAAAACTACTTATCCGATTTCTTCAAATGTCAGTCTAAAATTAAGGGCCATGCATGCAAAAACTACAGGCTATATATATATATATATATATATATATATATATATATATATATATATATATATATATATATATATATATATATATATATATATATATATATATATATATATATATAGCCTGTATTTTTCGTTAGCCCCGAGTTTCTGGTAAAGCGATTTTACCGATTTTTATATATAATCTGTCTTATAATTAATAAAAAAATTTTTAAATTAAAATTCAGCTAATATCCAAAGCTCTGAGAATCGGTATAAGGAATGTACAGAAACTTGTGCATGAAAAAAAAGCATAATTTACTTCCGAGGAAGATTAAGAAATGTACACAAAAAAATCCAAAGGCAAAAAACTTAAGACTAACATAATCCTTCAGAAACTTTATAATATTATAGACTAAAAAATACCATTATCACTTAAAAAGTCCCCATCTTCTGAGTCGTCCTCAAATGGCGCAGTGATCATTGGTGCTATTTCGACATCTAGAACTCGTTCTCGATTCCACCAATCCCATATTAATTTCTCCGTATGTTCTACAGATTTCTTCCAGTACTCCGGTGTAATATAATTTAATGAATCTTGCCAAACAATTTGCACTTAATCTGATGTAAGACCATCGTTCACGTGTTTTTCGTAATATGATTTTGTCCCAGCTCATATTAATTCTATTGCATTTAACTGGCAATGGTATGGCGGCAGTCGTAAAACCTCACGTCCATTTTCCCGTAATATTTCATCTACGGCATATATTGTTGTTTTTTTAATAGATTTTGCCATTAAAAGAAGTTCTAGTTTCTGCATATTGGGTAAAGAATTTTGTTTTTGTTTTATTAGCCAGTCATAAATATCACTTTTCTTTCAGGATGAAGTAGGTTGTTTATTTAAGATTCTTGAATGATAAAATGCATTGTTCAGAATGATTAAAGATGGAACATCTAAATTTGGAATCAGTTGTTCTTTTAACCACTTTTCAAACAGGTCACAGTTATCATGGTAGTCCATACTTTTGGATCTTGAAGAAAACAGTAAACTTGCACCTGGGAAACATCCTGTTGAAGAACTTGCATGCAAAATGATGAACCGTTCTCCCGTCCCACATCCCTTTTTTCTCTTGACCCTTTTTACAGACTCGTCCTGCCAAGATTTCGAACCACTTCCATTAGAAAATATCCCAAGTCTCCTCTAAAAATACCACTTTTCTAAATTTTTATTTAACATTTTCCGTGTATTTCTTTAAAAACTGGACTTGCTATATGTGGCAACTCGCATAAAAATCTTCGATTACAGTCCTTTTTATATCGAAAACCCAACATTTTTATTAATTTTGACAACGATTTTAGTTCAATTTGCAATATGCCTCGATTTTTTAAAGCTTCTTTTAAAACTTGAAAGGTTATATTAGTTTTTGATGTGTATAAATCGTAAATTGCATTACGAACATCTATTTTTACATTGTCACTTAAGTCTTCTGTCTTTGGCTTTTTTCGTGTACATTTCTTAATCTTCTTCAGTACTAAATTATACTTTTTTTTCATGCACAGTCCTTATACCGATTCCCAGAGCTTTTGCTACTGTCTCCTGGATATTGGCCAGTGAATTTTTATTTTCGTAATATTTTATTAGATTTAATACAATTTTAATATAATTTTCGCTTGTGGATGCAAAAAACCCGAAAATTGTTTTCTGTTACTCATTTTGTCACTGTCTTGTCAATCTGACTTTGAAGTCACATCGCTCAAAGATTTTTGCTACTGCTGGTATTTATATGTTTATCCTCTTTTTTCACATGAAAATATCATAGGTCTACTAATTCATCTTCCGGATTTTATGCGGAGGATATAATTACACGTAATAAAAGTAAAACAAACTTAAAATGTTTTGACTATAGTACCACAGTTTTACTAGTTTATTTTTATACCACAATTAATTAAGGTACACAATTTGAAATCAGTCCATCAAGTTTTTTTTAATTTATTAAGCCACCATATTAGATTCGCATCAAAATGTTACCAATTGATTCCTACATAACACTTGATTTTTGTACAAAATTTGAGATAAATTGGATAAGCAGTTTTTCAGTAATAATTTTTTTCACATTTCACTAGGTCTCTATTTTGGTCATCCCCTTATGAACCAATTATCCCCTGCCATCGGGTCGGATATTGTTCATTTCGCAGAATCTAAACACGTGATGACGTGCTATGAAGTATAAGGCATAGCAGTATCACGATAGAGAATTATTCTAGATGCAAAATCCTGTCTCCTGTCTCTGCCTTAAAATAGAACAACGGCCGAAAATTCTAGTGAATTTCACAGAATGTAAATGATTTCTCTGGCTACGCCTAGGAATACCAAATCCGTGAGCGGCTTCGAGCTGAGATTCACAAAGCAACCTGCAACTGATTTTTACTCCAATTTGCTCGAATGTTTTCGCATAATTCTCACATTTCTATGCCTGGAATTAAAAAAAACTCTCAATTTTAAAATATTGATAATATATTTTAGCAGGATCTAAACATTTGGCAATAAGGCCCCTTTGGCATCAAAATTATTAAAGTTGTTATTGTAGCTGTGTTATCTCTAAAAAACATAATTAAAATTAAGCATATTATGAAGCAAGTGTTTTATCTCTGTAACTCATCTAAAAAAATTCTAGTACATCATTGGCGCCCAACGTGGGTCAGAGATGGGTTTGGTGTGTTCGCAACCGAAGAAGCAAACTTCAGGTACGAAACAAAATAGAAGATTGTTATCCCAAAATCAGCATATTCATTCCAGCTTAGTCATCTATGAATGATTATCTTGCTTTTTACATCAAAATGATGTTTTTTTTTTCGCTATTGTTACTAAAACTAGACTGATATATCAAACTTTGTTTATAAAAAAGTAGGTAAATTAAGAAATCATGGTTCTTGGAATTAGACCGTGCCAAATTGGAGTTACTATCCGACGTTTCGCCTCCGATTGCACGAGCATCTCCACGAGATCTGGAAACTAAATGAGTTTGAAGAAATTGATTGAAATTCCTTGTATGTTTAAAGATTTCAATAGACTCCCTAATTTTTCATTTATAAAATCTTGGAGCCGACGCTAGAACCTTGGTTCCTATACATTTATAATATAGCCAGTGGTATGCTGGTGTTCAGGCACAGCAGACTGAACAACTTGTTTATTGTTAATGCATCTTTTATGTTCCTTAAGTCTAGTTGATACTGAGCGTCCTGTTTCTTCAACATACACTTGAACCGCCGAAGTAACCGTTCTATTTTGTCTGTAGTGCCATGTATATAGGTAAGAACTCCTATCGCAAAGTGGGATTACTATGAATTTTAATTGAACGCATAATATCTTCAGTGCAATTCCCTTTCAGTTCTACGGTCAGTTTCGATTTTTCCGATGTTAGAGAATCCTAGATCAGATATCGAAATGGCCCTAATTACTGGTGAGTCCATAACTGATTTGTTTTGTGCTGGATAGTTATAGGAATTTGCATTTAAGTATCTGTTTGTATCTGTCTTCTATACACAGAATGCCCTAATGTACCATTTTCCTTCTTTTGAATAATTGAATAATTTTGAATTCCAATAAGTTCAATTTCCATTGGGAACTTGATATTATGATGTTGCTGATTAAGGTAGTTCAGAAATATTAGCAGATTATCTTATCCATGAGACCAAACAACAAATCTACATATCTGAACCAGTGTTTTGGTTGTAGTGGAACAGAAGTTCAAAGTTATCTTCAAAGGTTTCCATACAGATATTTGCTACCACCGGTAATAGAGGAGATCTCATAGCTGTCCCTGGAGTTTGTTCACAGAAAGTTCCTTGAAAAATGAAATAAGTAAATATAAGACAAGCTTCCACTGGGTCTATTAAGTTCGTATCAAGATTATTATGATCCAATATGTCTGATATAATAAAAATTCAGTCGTTGACAAGAACATTTGTGTATAGTGGTTCTATATCGAAACTGACCAAAATATATTCGGGATCTAACTGGATTGCCTTAAGTTTTTCCACGAAATGTGCAGACTTTTTTATAAAAGAATCTGTTTTTCCAGTAAATGGATAAAGAAAATTTGAAAGATATTTATCTAGTTTGTATGTAGGCGATCCTATTGCACAGACGATCGGTGGAAGTGGGACATTGTTCTTGTCTATTTTGAGAAGACCGTAGAACCTGGGAATCTTGGAGCTGCTAATTTTTAATGATTTCTTCTCCGCTGGTGGTAGACTGGATGCGTTAATCAGGTTGGTGATGCGTCTTTTTCTTCTACTTGTAGGGTCTGTCTGTATAATAGGTGTTGTTGTCCAAAAGTTGAGTTATCTTTTCCACGTATTCCGTTCTGTCCATGACGACTGTAGCGTTTCCTTTATCTGCTAGAAGGACCAGAATTTTGGCTTCTTCATTTAAGGTCTTCATCGCTGTTTTTTCGACTTCGGTGGTTTTGACTTTTAAATGATCTTCGCTGTCCCATATCTGAGATCATCTTGCTTCACTGTTAATCTTTTGATTGCTGCTTCAACGGAGGATAATATGTCTTCTATATGGGAATGCTCCTCGGTGCTATTGCGAGATTTTGGCCTTCAGAAACTAATAGAAGTTTGCCTTACATCTACATAGTTAATTTTTTAAGGAACTTTTATGAACAAACTTCAGGGACCGCTATGGGATCTATCATCTGGGGTAGCGAATATCTTTATGAAAACCTTTTGAAGATATTTCTCTAACTTCCACTTCACTAAGATAATGCTTTTGTTGTTTGGACTCATGGACAAGATAATCTCTTCATATTTCTAGAGCACCTTAATCAACAACATCATAATATCAGGTTCACAATGGAAATTGAATTTAATGGAACCATTCTCTTTAAAGATCTATATGTTCAAAGGGAAGAAAATGGTACATTAGGACATTCGGTATATAGAAGACCGACACATATAAATAGATACTTAAATGTAAATTCCCATAACCATCCAGCACAAGACAAGGCGGTTATTAATTTTATACAAACTAATATTTAGAGCCATTTCGATTTCTGATCAAGATTCTCTAACATCGGAAATATTGAAACATATAAATACCAGCAGCTGCAAAAATCTTTGAGCAATGTCACTTCAAAGTCAGATTGACAAGTCAGTGACAAAATGAGTAACAGAAAACAATTTTCGGGTTTTTTGCATCCACAAGCGAAAAAAATTGTATTAGATCTAATAAAATATTACAAAAATGAAAATTCACCGGCCAATAACCAGGAGACAGTAGCAAAAGCTCTGGGAATCGTTATAACAGAAGGAGTTTAGAAAATTCCTTGTTCCTGAAAAAAAGTGTAATTTACTACCGAAGAAGATTAAGAAATGTACACGAAAAAAGACTTAATTGACAATATAAAAATGGATGTTCGTAATGCAATTTACGATTTATACACATCAAAAACTAATATAACCTTTCAAGTTTTAAAAGAAGCTTTAACAAATCGAGGCTATATTGGAAATTGGACTAAAATCGTTGTCAAAATTAATAAAAATGTTGGGTTTTCGATATAAAAAGATTTTTATCAAAATTGCCACATATAGCAAGTCAGCGTATCCAGTTTTTAAAGAAATACACGGAAAATGTTAATTCAAAATTTAGAAAAGTGGTATTTTTAGACGAGACTTAGGAAATAGTTCGACATCTTGGCAGGACGAGTCTGTAAAAAGTGTCAAGAGAAAAAAGGGATGTGGGACGGGAAAACGGTTCATCATTTTGCATGCAGATGTTCTTCAACAGGATTTCTCCCAGGTGCAAGTTGAAGTGTGCAAAAATTAGTCCTAAGGAAGTTTATGAAACTAATGCCGCGCAGGTGACGTAACTGTGGCACCGAAGTGGAGAAACGGGAATCTTGGAAGAGAACGGCCGTTAAGGCAGATTGGCGGCAGCCGTTAAAGAGTTAACATCGCGATCAGTGATCGTTTTATACAAACTCTGTTGTGTATATTTTTTTTGTAAAATATAGGCCTAGGCTAATTATTTTATATAGATCATAGACAAACAAGCAGCACTGTTTAGTGTCTCCTGAAACATTTGACCATTGGGTTTTGATTTACCTGCTAAATAAATTGATCAGTTTATCTATTGATTGTTATTAAAGTTTATAGATTCTCAAACGCCATACCTTCGCACATCGCGTCACTAGTAAGTGGCTGACTCTCGATTACTTTTACACTTATTATACAGTGTTTGGTGAGGTTAATTTTAAAGACTATTAACTTCAAGAGGTTTTAGGTTTAAATGATTTTTAGATATAGCTGATTAAGCATAGATTTTGTCTAACTTTATAATAATAGATTCAAACATTGGAGATATGTTGAGACTTTTCTTCTGTTTCCCTAAAGAACCCACGAATATTTAAGGTATGTATCTAAATTTTCTTTAGGCACATTACAAAGTTTATTGTTTTCTTCAACATCCAAAAGTATGGACTACCATGATAATATGAACTGTGAACTGTTTGAAAAGTGGTTAAAAGAACAACTGATTCCAAATTTAGATGCTCAATCTTTAATCATTCTGGACAATGAATGTTATCATTCAAGAATCTTAAATAAACAACCTACTTCTACTTTGATGGCTAATAAAACAAAAACAAAATCCTTTACCCAATATGCTGAAACTAGAACTTCTTTTAAAGGCAAAACCTATTAAAAAACCAACAATATATGCCGTAGATGAAATATTAGGACAAAATGGACATGAGGTTTTACGACTGCCGCCATACCATTGCCAGTTTAACGCAATAGAATTAATATGGGCTGGGGCAAAATTATATTACGAAAAACAGGTGAACGATGGTCTTACATCAGTTTAAGTGCAAATTGTTTGGCAAGATTGGTATTAAATTATATTACGCTTATATTTTATATACAGAAATCTTGGGACATACGGAGAAATTAATATGTGATTGGTGGAATCGAGAACGAGTTCTAGATGTCGAAATAGCACCAATGATCATTGCGCCATTTGAGGACGACTCAGAAGATGAGGACTTTTTGAGTGATGATGATATTTTTTAATCTATAATATTAAAGTTTCTGAAGGATTATATTAGTCTTTGACGTGTATAGATCATAAATTGCATTATAAATATATATTTTTGCATTGTAACTTAAGTTTTTGCCTTTGGATTTTTTCGTGTACATTTCTTAATCTTTCTGAATCTTAGGTAAAGGAAACATAACACTTATACTATTTAGAATGCGTTAGCCAGTAAATTTAACTTTAAAAATGTTTTTATTAGATTCGATACATATTTTTTTGCTTACTTTTTTAGTACATTTGTAATTTTGTAAAAAGGCAATAAATAAATAATTATAGAATACTTGTTCCAATTTTAAAGCGTGTTTAAAATAAGTAAATTTTTTATTAATTATAAGACAAAATTTGATATATAAAAATTGGTAAAATCGCTTTGAAAAGAAAACAAGTTTAAAACATTGACAATAATATATATATATATATATATATATATATATATATATATATATATATATATATATATATATATATATATATATATATATATACTGTAATTCATCGAAAAATGCATAGCTATTTTAAATTTTAGATGAAATTTGAAGAAATCGGATAAGTAGCTTTTTAGCTATGCCGAAATTATTGAAGATGACGGACAGCAATACCTATCAGACAGACGGAATTGAGAAAGCATGTTTTCGGGCATGATAGGGATCCTTAAACGTAAAGATCTGAAGAAATCTCACGAGGGAAGTAATAACTAATTATCTTGTGTTTTTAACAAAAGTGTATAATATCTTTGCAAAGTAAATTTTTTTTGTTATGACAATACAAAAAAAAACAAGTTTTCTTTGCACAGGGGTGGCCCGCACTTAAATAAATGACACTGTATAAGTGGTTAGATTTCAGGTCAAGCGTGGCTCATAATTTTTGGTGATTGATAAAAAAAATCTCACTTTCATTAAGTGGCTGTATAAACAGAACATATCCTGATTGTTCCACTGATTCGAACCGCCTTCCGACTTCATTAAGGCGTTTGCCATTTTGTGTATTTTTGTTTTTGCCAACCAAAAAATTTTAACCAAATACATATTTATCGAATTTTCTTATTCAGTCCCTCAGCATTTAATATATAAAATAATATTAAGTGTCTATCTTAATAATAGTGCGTAATATAATAATAAAAAAACTATTTTCTTTCTCTCTGTATATTTGTAAAATCGAGATTTAAGAGCTCGATAAAAGAATCACACAACATGTTGGTATTCACTGTGTCTTCTGATTTGATTCATAATGTTGGTGACCTTTGGACCCGTTCGATAAGACCGCATTCGACTATACCATAACTTTTGCTGTTGATTGATAATATTTCCAAAAATTACCTGATGTTAAAAAGGAAGTGTTTTAGTAGAAACAATTTGTCTAAACAGGTTAACTTTTATGTAATCCATTAGTTATGTCTAGATGGTAGGCTGGAACAAGGTGCAAAAAATATGCTAAGCAGGGCTAACGTGCAGACATATTTAGAGCATGATGTTAGAGCGATTTTATTGTTGGATTTGCTGAAATTACAGTTCTGTTGTTTTTATAATCAAAAGATGGCATGATAGAAATAGTTTTGCGTACTTTTTCAAATTGAACTTGACAGTTTTAATTTCGTTTGCTTGACTTAAAACTACAAACGCAGTTTCTTAGAGAATTAATGAGTATGTTAATTTGATTAAAAAAAAGTTGATGGGGTAAAGTGTAATAATTTACAGTTAAAACAAAAACAACTCAAATATTTTTAATGAAACGCATAGGACCTCAAGAAAGCGTGAATAAAAAGTTTAGGTACTTTTAAAATTTAAAGATATTCTGTCTCATTTCAACCAAAACCTTGAGACAAGATATTCCTCTACTACATGGTTTATATTAAAATGTTTTTTCTTGCAATTACTGTTTCTGAACTGCCCTGAATACCGTCTCTTATATCGGAGATTAGAAAAAAATCGCATTGCTTTAAGCCACATTCGCCATCGGAAAAAGCCGTTTGAAAAGCAGCATCCTGTTATGTCATGTAACAATGGCGTGTTCTCTCGCTGCTACTTTTCACATGGTACACGTAGGTAAGCAATCAAGCGCTGTTACATCGGTTAAGTCCACTAACAATTTCCAATAAAACAATCGATGATTGAACATCGACTCTAGGAATCGACGGACTACTACCTTTCCATCTCATTTTACAAGTTCTTTAGATCCTAATCGTCCGGAACAAGCAAAAATGCAAATATCGGAATAACCGCCTAGTCATTAATGACCGCCAGAGTGCTCTTATTAAAAGTGGTTTATTTTCTGTTTATTTTCTAGTTGGCAAAAACGTGTAAACTGGTGGCTAGTGGGCTAACTTTCAATTTGCAAACCTGTCTTTCTTTTGAAATCGACTGGTACCCATCATTAAACATGTATCATATGTTGTCCTCTTCAAATATGTTTCAACTTAACCTGAATTTCGTGTGGCATATAGGCCAGTAGATTTAGATATCTACCAGGCAAAAAATGCTACAGATGATCTCTGTGAAGTGTGCTGAACACCATTGGGCTATCCAATCTGTGTGTTTTTGACGGCCATATGACAAACAATTATAATTTTTACAGACTGACGACCGGTTGCAGAAAGCTCAATTAGAGTTTAGAATGTTTAACGGAATTTGACAGCGAGTTCCTAGATTTCTATAAGCAGCTTGTCAAATCCGAAAGCTCGGTTAAATATTCTAAACCGAGATTAAATTTTGTGCAACCGGCTGTGAGACTGTAATTTATTTTTATTTTTTTACCTTAAAATGCATTCTTTTCATTGCGTTGTGAATTGTGAAGTAAAGGATGAGAGACAAGTTTTATTATTTTTTTTAATTCCAAGGTTTATTAATTTAACACATAAAAAACTATAATATCCTTATTTCTTCAATGAAGGGGAAAAAGTAGATTACTGTAATAAGGGTAATAAGGAGAGGGGATTTAACTACTACTAAATTAAAATATGCCCAAGTCTGTGCAAAACATTTTGTACCTTTACATATAACAATGTTGTGTTTTTCTTTATTTTTACTAATATTATTTCTATGTACAGGGTGTCCGGAGTTGGTTGCAAAAGCAGGGTATCTCGCTTATTTTTAAAGAAAGAACCTTGCGGTTTTCACGAACCTGAGCTAATTTTTTCTGAAACTCATCAAGCCGTAAACAAAATTTTCATAGCCTTTTTCGTTTATGAGATACAGGGCGAAATAGAAAATTTTGCATTTTGGGACCCCCTCGTATCTCGGTTATCCTTTAACTTAACGCAAAGGGAAAAATTGCTGCTTTTTCATTTGAGTAGTTATTTTTTAGATATGACCCAAAGTTGTGTTTTTTTTAAATGGGATACCCTGTATATTTGTCCAGAAATGGATTTGTTCTTTTAAAAGCTTCTCAAAAATATATAATAGTATTGGTCTCTTTTAATAAACATTAACAAAAATCCTAATTTTTATAATTATCATCCCAAATTTTGCAGTAGGCCATGCAAAACAAAGCAGCCTTTTATTTAAAGTCGTTAACAATATCTACATCCTAACAATAAATCAAAATAAATATGTAATTAAATCTATTTATCAAAATATGTATTGATAATTTCGCACCAAAAAAGTACCAAGAACAAAACAGTAATAAATTATTATGTAACAAGCCTTTCAGCAAAAATCAACTGTCGTATAAGAACTACAGTAACCAAGGAAATCAAAAGAACTGTTCAAACTGATTTCCATTTTGTTCTATGCATGCTTCGCACAATTTTCGTATTCGTTTTAGGGAATTAAGCAAAATAACGGGATGATTTTGTAAATAGCGAAAATTTTCTCTTATTGCATTTCCTAAATCTTGGACATTATCATAGTGGTCTTTGTAAATTCTATTTTTCAGATATCCCCATAGAAAGAAATCTAAAATCGACAAATCTGGGGACCTAGGGGGTCATCTTTTTGTTCCGATCCATCGATTGGTAAAATTATTGTCCAGAAATAATCTCGTCATTCCAGAATTGTGTGCAGGAGCACCGTCTTGTTGAAAATAATTTCGTTAATTTGCGCTAGAGGAACATCGTCAAGTAATTCAGGTATAGCTGCCTCTAAAATTTCTATATAGCGATTGGCTGTTAGATTTCCCTCAAATATATAAAATTTTATATGTGTTTCTAATATGAAGCAGGACACATTTAGACCAAACCTGCCCTGCTGTCTTCTGGGAAATATTTGGTGTTGATTTTCCTGGGACCAGAATCTACTATTGTGCCTATTGAGTATGCCAGAATTACTGAAATGTGCTTCGTCTGACCATATAACCTTCCTTTCAAAATCTCTAATCATATCGCATCTTTCTCGAAACCAATTGCAGAAGACTACCCGATGCACTGCATCCCCTGGTTGTAAGTGCTGCACTAGCCTAAATTTGTATGGGTGGTATTTGTGCTTTTTTAGAATTTTTTGAACTCTAGTTTTTGGAATCCCTATGCTCTTTTCACTGGCCCTACAAGAGTTTGTAGGGTAAGCTTCTGCATTAGCCAAAACCGTAATTTCCTCAGCCTCCCGATTTTCTTTATTATATGTTTTCGTACGAGGTTTGATAAATGATCCGTGATTAAGTAAATTCTTTTTTATCCGATAAAAAGTGGATATATTAGGTTGCCTCCTTTCTGGATATCTAAATAAAAATTAAGCAATAGTATTTCAACATACCTAAAAATTAACTATTTACCTGTTAAAATACATCTCAGAAGCCGCTTCAACGTTTTCATTACTTAATATAAAACAAGCTAACATATCGTACTTTTCATAATGTTCGAAAGTTTGGTTTTCTTCCATAATAATACAAATATATTTTTACACAATAAATAAATACAAAAAACTAGCACTATATTTTATATACGCGTACAAAATTGGGAAATGTCATTTGCTTCCAAGAAAACAAAAGAAAACGGCATCGTTTTGCATGGCCTACTGCAAAATTTGGGATGATAATTATAAAAATTAGGATTTTTGTTGTTGTTTATTAAAATAGACCCATACTATTATATATTTTTGAGAAGCTTTTAAAAGGACAAATCAATTTCTGGATAAATATACAGGGTGTCCAATTTAAAAAAACACAACTTTGGGTCATATTTAAAAAATAACAACTCAAATAAAAAATACGCCACTGGATCCAGCGTAAAAAACTGCATAAGCAGCAATTTTTCCCTTTGCGTTAAGTTAAAGGATAACCGAGATACGAGGGGGGTCCCAAAATGCAAAATTTTCTATTTCGCCCTGTATCTCATAAACAAAGAAGGCTATGAAAATAAAATTTTGTTTACGGCTTTATGAGTTTCACAAAAAATTAGCTCAGGTTCGTGAAAACCGTAAGGTTCTATCTTTAAAAATAAGCGAGATACCCTGCTTTTGCAACCAAATCCGGACACCCGTACAGGGTCTTCCATTGAGGAAGAAAAACGGATTTTTTTTTATTTCCACCGTATTTCTCGAGAAATTCAAAATAGCCGACCGATGTATTTTAGCTCGGAAAATTCGAAAATCGGAACAAAAAAATAATTGAATGAAAGACAAAAGACTTACCCCAAGGACGTTGCATTGGTTGGTTGCTATGGTCAATTCTAAGTGTTTTTTTTTAAAGGGTACCATATGTCTGTCTTCAACTGTTTTTGATTAATTAATGTTTGAAAATTGACATTTTTGAGCCGTCATAGCACCTGAACGGTTGGACCTAGAGCAAAGTGACCTTCACATTCCTATCTTAGTTTTTGATGAGCTATCTTATGATGCCTAAAAGTGAAAGATCAGGGCTATTGGCTGGCCAAGAAATGGTTCCAAGCCTTCAAATCCATTCATTATGGCGTCGGTTGCAAAAAGTCTCTAACATCACGCGAGGCATGTGGAGGAACTCCTTCTTGTTGCCAAATTAAATTCCCATATTCTTCTTTTTCAATGTGGTTTTGAAGCAAATTATGATATCGTGGACCACTTAGTGATTCATTATAAAACATTGGACCCAAAATTTTATTATTTTTAACACCACAGCAAACATGAATGGAACTTCTCCCTTGAAATTTAATGATTTGAAATATTCTCAGATTTTCTACAGCCCAGTGATTCGTATTGTGTACAATAAATATTCCTGAGGAGGTAAATGTAGCCTCGTCTGTCCAAACAATTTTTATAAACAAATCAGGGTCGTTTTGTTGCCGTATTATAATTTGAGACACATATTGAAAGCGACTTTCTTTCTCTGCAACTATTAAATTCTGAAGTGGAAGTATGTGAAAAGGCCTGAGTTTATAAATTTGTAAAGTTCTGTGAACGGTACCCTGTCTAACCCTTCGACGTAGAAGTAGACGGCCATACCGAATCTCCCGAACTGCATCCGAAATTGACTTGGTGGGATTTTTAAAAAAATAATTTAAAAAAGTTCTGTCTCGATATACTTTTCGTCGAGAGTTTCTTTTTTTATTATCTAATGATTTAGTTTCTTCAAATAGGTTTTTAATCCTTATAATTGTTTTTACTGATATATTTCTATGAAAATTGGTAATATAAGTTCTTGCTTCACTGGCGTTTTCTTGACACTTACAATACAGCGTTACAATCTGTAATTTTTCATTTAATGAATGTCTCATTACGGCAAACTAATATAATATCTACTAATTACGTTAAAATTAGTGATTTTGAAGTAAAGTGATCACCTAATCTAACAAACTAATTTCCGTTTTTGTTGTTGTTTTTTTGTTGTTTGACTGGCATCATAAGATAGCTTATTAAAAACTAAGATAGGAATGTAAAAGTTAGTTTGCTCTAGGTCCAACCGTTCAGGTGCTATGACGGCTCAAAGAAGCAAACACGTCATATAGTACCCTAGTTAGAAAAAAAACACTTAGAATTCACAATATTTCGATAATACTAAAATCTTTAATGCACTTGTGAGATATCACTAGACTGGAAATTTTAGACTCTTTCAAAAAATCGAAAAATCCAATATGGCGGCCATAAGAAAAATAAAAGTTGTGGCGGGTTGCGGGTTAACAAAAAACAATGAAGACGTGTCGTATACGCCATCTTATTTGTCTTAAAAATGTGTATGAATAATGTCACATTTTGGCAGTTGTCAAATTTACCGTTCTGGATATATTGGCCAAAAACGAAATCCGCCATTTTCGGTTTTTCCCCGATATTTCCAAAAACAATTGATCGATCGTAAATCTGAATCCGGATATCGAATTCAATAAGTTTCCTCTAAAACTTTCCCCATTTAACCTTTGCTGTAGGTATAATAGGAGCCGAGATCCCTGTATAGAGAAGCGAATCTGGGACACACTGTATATACCTCATCGAATCATATTACTTTCTATAAAAATCAGGGTCAATATCGCATTTTTTCTAGATACCAGTTCCAGAAAATGATACGACGCTACGCATCCCCGGATGTAAGTGTTCCACCAATAGTTTATAACCTTGTTTCCTTAAAATTTTTTGTACCCGGCTATTTAGAACCCCAACATTCTGATGGATTTATCGGCAAGAACTTGAAGGATCTACATTAATGGACGACAGAACATTAACTACGTCTTCCTCGTTTTCCTTGTTATAGGTTTTGCTCGCTTATTGAAAGATCACAAATCAACTAGATTTCTTTTCATTCTAAGAAATGTGATACCATAGGGTTGCCTTTGCTCTGGATACCTATGTTTAAAACGCCAACAGCAATTTTTATAAACTTACCTATTTGTAATGTAATTCGATTCTTCGATCATTTTTTGCAAATTCGTCAATGACGTCATTCTAAAAACGTCGCACAGTGATAGAAAATACTAATCTAGAATTCCAAAAGTCTATTAGTAAGAAAATATATTTTATTTCTTACGAAAATTATTCTATTTTCTTCTTTTTGTGCTTAGATATAAATATTGATATTTAAAGTAAAATTTATAATGTACAGGGTGAGTCAACGATGTGCCGGGGAAATATATCTCTCTTATTTACAGTGATACAAAAAAATGTTAAATACAAAAGTTGTTAGGTAATTGGTGGTGCATATTTTAAAATTATTTTCAAGATGGTGACATTTCCGGTTATACCGGAAGTAGTGTCAACTTGCTTATTTTAAATAGAACACCCTATATATTATTTCATATTCGGATTTTACCTAAAAAAATTGTGACATATCTGATTTTCAGAATGCATTGGTATTACCTTTCAAAACGGACATAAATAATGGAAATCTTTCGGTAGTATAAAATACAGGGTGTTTCATTGGGTTTTAATTGAATGTCAATATTTAATTGCTAACACAAATAATAGGCGGGGTCCCTTAGGTCATTTCAAGAAGAAAAGTTCAATTAAACATGTGTACACTTTAAATGAACCAAAAGATGATCGAAATATTTCCGATAACAAAATAATAAACAAACAAAATTGGGAAACTCCTAAAGGAATGCCCTTATAAATACTCATTATAAATATAAACTTAACTTAACTTATTAAATTCGTATATTAAATATTACACAATAGATTCAAAAGTTTTGCAACATCTTGTTCAGATGCGAAATATTTTTTTTGCGCTATCAATCAAGGCATTGAAATTTTACGATTTTAGGTGAGGTGATGCAGAACTTTTGGATCTATGTGTACCTATAATTATTAATAATTTATTAGCCTTTGGGGGTTTCCAAAAGATCTAAAATATCCCGATTAAAAATACTCTCCTTTTTGGAAGGTAATACTCTCAATTGAGATATTACAGGGTCTGAAGATAACAAAAGAGCGTTAAATAAATCTAGATTTGTATGATAACGTGAAATTTTTCTGGTGTTGTGCTCTCGGTAATAACGTATGTCTTTATGTTGCGATTCTTGAGCATCCTCCCCTAACATACCGATAGGAAGTAAAAAATTGTTGATAACTTCCTCACTGTGCATTAAGATTTTATGCACGGTAGGGGACATTGGATACCATGGATACAAATTGATTATTATTTTAGAAGTTTCATAAGCATAATGACCAAAACGTGAAGCATCTATTTTATAATTGCAATTTAAAGTTCTTAAAATTACACCACACCTGTATATTAAATTTTGATCCAACTCAGTAATTTGAGGGGACAATACTGGATCAGCAAAAAATTTTCGTGCAGTATTGCCATCTTCGTATTTCCGAACCCAACTTTCGGCATATCTACTAATAAGCCAGTTTCTTAAATTTATCTATAATTGTTTGTTTGGTTTGATTATAAACTTCTTTAAGGTGTTTTGACTCGCCACATTTTTTTTTCAACCGATAAGAAATATGCAAAAGAAATTCAAAAAACCGAATGTAGGCATGTAGTGTAGATAAGCCAAGATTCACGGCAACTGGATTTACAGGTAATGACTTAATGTAGTTCAAATCGTTAAATTGACTTGGTCCTGCGTTACACAAAAGCATTTCTAAGATAAAACTGACATTAAGCTATTGCTAAAAACTTTTCCATAATCTAAAAAACGTATTACCTTCAAAGACGAAGTATTATCTTTGTTCTTATTTTCTTTGTTAGATTACGGGGATATAGTTTATTTGATTTTGTAAGGGAGGTTGGCGGGAACAATTCAAAAATTACAAAATAGCTGTATGCGTTTTTCTTTACGAAATTCAATTTTTATCGAAATCATATTACGCCATACTTAAAAGAAAATTTAATTCTAAACATGAGAAACCGAAGGTGTTTTCATATGTATAACCTTATATATAAAATTTTGAAAAGGACAACCCCAATAATATAAATGATTTATTCACCACTTTTGATCATTTTCACAATACAAGACATGTCAACCGGTTTATAGTACCACAACACAAAACAGCCGGATTTCAAAAATCATTTTCTTATGTGTGCTATTACATTGTGGAATGCTTTAACCTAAATCTGTGTAAAAGAATTATCGCTTAATAAATATTCTAAATATATAAAGGAATTTCTGCTAAATTTGCAAAGTATATAATGTTATAATTATTGCATTTCTGGGTCTTTTTTTTTTTTTTTTATCTGGTTTAAATTTAAAATATCTTTAAATCCAAACATGTTCATAGTAACTGGTCTTGCCTAAATGATTATCATTTTCATAGATTTTTTTCAACAAAGCTCAAACCATTTTTTTTTTTGAAAGCCTCTACCCGCCTCTCCGCTCTGCCTTGGATTGTGTCCCTGCTTCAATTAGTAAAACAATTATTAATTACATTTTGTTTAGTTTAATTGACTTTAACGGCCTGCACCCCACACGCGCACCAGTGCGCTGTGCTACCGGTTATGAAATCGAGGTGCAGTCCGCATTACCACCATATTGTTTTGTTATAACTATTATCGATTTTTTTTTCTTTGTAATTTGGTTGGTAATAAAACGTTTTTGAATTTGAATTTGAATTTGAATATAGTACCCTAGTTAAAAAACACTTAGAATTCACAATAGACTCAAAAAATGTAATAATATAACTTTACGAAGTGTAATATTTCGATGATACTAAAATCTTTAATGCACTTGTGAGATATCACTAGACTGGAAATATATACTCTTTCCAAAAATCGAAAAATCCAATATGGCGGCCATAAGAAAAATAAAAGTTGAGGCGGGTTGCGGGTTAACAAAAAACAATGAAGACGTGTCGTATACGCCATCTTATTTGTCTTAAAAATGTGTCCGAATAATGTCATATTTTGGCAGCTGTCAAATTTACCGTTCTGGATATATTGGCCAAAAACGAAATCCGCCATTTTCGGTTTTTCCCCGATATTTCCAAAAACAATTGATCGATCGTAAATCTGAAGCCGGATATCGAATTCAATAAGTTTCCTCTAAAACTTTCCCCATTTAACCTTTGCTGTAGGTATAATATGGAGGAGATCCCTGTATAGAGAAGCGAATCTGGGACACACTGTATATACCTCATCGAACCATATTACTTTCTATAAAAATCAGGGTCAATATCGAATTTTTTCTAGATACCAGTTCCGGAAAATGATACGACGCTACGCATCCCCGGAAAAAGTGTTCCACCAATAGTTTATAACCTTGTTTCCTTAAAATTTTTTGTACCCGGCTATTTAGAACCCCAACATTCTGATGGATTTATCTTTTAAAAAGAACTTGAAGGATCTACATTAATGGACGACAGAACATTAACTACGTCTTCCTCGTTTTCCTTGTTATAGGTTTTGCTCGCTTATTGGAAGATCACAAATCAACTAGATTTCTTTTCATTCTAAGAAATGTGATACCATAGGGTTGCCTTTGCTCTGGATAACAATGTTTAAAACGCCAACAGCAATTTTTATAAACTTACTTATTTGTAATGTAATTCGATTCTTCGATCATTTTTTGCAAATTCGTCAATGACGTCATTCTAAAAACGTCGATGCTCCGACATATTTTGGAGAAGTTTATTTTCAATGGACAACAGCGATGTATGCGAAAGTCTCTCCTGCCCCGTTGAATTTCTCACGAAATTTTTTATACGTTTAAGTGTTGAAAAATTGCGTTCTACTGATGAACTTGTGGCAGGTATTGTCAATACTAATTCACACAATTTCAACACTTCGATGTAGGCATTTTCCAGCTCCTTGTCTTTTAAAAATTGCATTAGTTCCGTAGCGTTATTTTTTGCGTTAATGTCATCAGTTTCGTCAATCACTTTTAGTTCAGATCGCAGTAACACTCTGTCGAAGAACTGGCCATATTGAAAAAGAAGAGATTTAAACGCATCTTCTGGATTTTAAACGCATCAAAATTGCAGAGCTTGAGGAATTTAAAATCATTTAAACCGTTAAATCTAAGGTTTATTTGTTGCTGAATTTGACCGATTATTTCATAAAAGAGGCGCCTGTATGATGTTTGAACATCTCCCACCGTGTCTGTTCGAAGACGCTTGGCTTGTGGCTCTATATTTAACGTCATCGTTTTCTCCCAAAATAGGTCAAAGTCATCTCTTTTTTGGCTTAACATGGACTTAAAATCATCCACTTTTTTCAGGCAAAAATCAATATCATTTGATTTAGTTTGTAATATATTAAAAACATTGTCCGAGAATGGAAATATTTCTGAAAATATGTTCAACAAATAATTAAAATTAAAATCTCGTTTCAAACAGTCTAAAAACCCCCTCGAACTATTTATTGCTTCTGAGTCCCACGTTTCATTATTTTCTATTATATTCTTAAATAGTTCAATCAGTGATTCAGGATTTTCAGATACTCTTAACACAAGTCTTCCATTATAGTTCCACCTATTAGGAGCTACTTTGGGCAATCGTTTGTGGACAATTAAGTCCAAAGCTTGTGTACGTTTTGGTGACTTGGAAAAAAAAGCAGCCATGCCACTTAAAAATACTTTACACTCTTTAATGTGATTGATGGACTGGGATAAAACTAAATTTAATTTATGATCAAAACAATGGACAAACACAGCACTTGGGAAAGTTTCTAGAACTTTAGCTTGCAGACCCTCTAATTGTCCTGCCATCACTGCAGCCCCATCATAGCTTTGAACAACTAATTTTTTCTCTCCATTAATTTCCTTAGTAACGTTATAAACTACAGTATATAATGCATCTGCTGTACGATTTTCGGACACATTCTTAAAAGCTAAAAATCGCTCTTGAATACTTCCGTCTGTTTTAACGTAGGGTATAACTATAAATTATTGGCTAAAATTAGTGATATCAGTTGTTTCGTCCAGAACAATAGCAATGAACCGCGCCTCGCGAATCTCCTGCTTAATTCTTTTTAGAATAATGGTTGTTTTCTTTTATGACGGCCTCTAAATGCGCTTTGGACATAATGTGTCTTTTTACAGCTTTATGGAAATTGTTTAAATCGGAAAAACCAGTTTTATTCCAGAGACCTTTTTCATTTTCAAAAAGTAAACATGGCCAACAAAATAATTTGCTTATATTTTCACACCCTGCTATAGCCATTTAAATCGTTCGTATTGTTTTTCCGGATAAAAATGTCTAATACAGTTTTTTCTGCCCTTCCTTTGGAAATTATTTGAAGCTTATCAGCGAAGTTTAATATTGAAAATCCCTTTATTATTAAGACACACACACACACCACACATTCACACACACTCTTCTTACTAAATCCTCCAACATTTTCAACGTTATTACCGACAGCCGAAGTTGACGGTATTTGCATATCCACGTCCGTATTATTGTCTTCCATATCGCACCATGCACGACGCGACGTACGTATCATACAACACACGGATAGCCGTTCAAACAAAGCACGCGACTGAAATACAAAAGTTGCAAACAGCCGGTGGAAAGTTCAATAACCTCTGGCTCGATTCACAGGAAATCAAGCATACAGGACTTGGCTGCAGAGAAGCTAGCGGCCCGCATAGGTTCTATTCGATATTCTATTGTGGCTGGGTTGGAGTCAAGGCCGCATTTATTATGGGCTTGATAATTAAGATATTTAAGCATTTTTGATATATACTAAATTAATGGTTTCCTATTTTAAAAATTACATTTTAGAAGATTTTTGTAATTTTTTTTTGGGGAAGCACTGCTTCCCTTGCTTCCATGGACTGCACGCCCCTGTTATAAAATACGACGAATGCTATGCGTACTTTAATGAACATAGTTCCGAAGACTCGTTAACATCTTCGATAGATTGTGCAACTCAGAGCAACATGTCGTATTTTTCTTCATTAGAAAACGTTTGGTTTCTAGCCATTTTTTATAATAAAATTTAAAATAATTGTTGCGGTTATCTAATCTAGCTTCAAAACGAACCAAAGGTTTTTGATAAGTGATTTATTTAACATGACAATAATTTTCTTTTGTTTTGTTTGAGCAATCCCAGCCTACTACCAAAAACTCAGTCTATCTCTAAAAAAAGGCAAATTACTGGGCGATTCGAATAGAAAAGTATACACTATTATATATTTTCGAGAAGCTTATTGTGAACCGAATAATATAAAATAAAAATATACGGTGTGTCCCTTTTACGCCACTGGATTATACGTGAAAAACTGTATCAGAGCCAGTTTTTACGTTTTCGATAAGTTAAACAACGACCGAAATACGAGGGGGGCCCAAAAATGTAATATTGTCAATTTCACACTGTATCTTAAAAACGAATGAAAATTATGTTTGAGTCATCTCTCGTTTCACAAAAAAGTAGCATTATATCGCGAAAATCGGAATCCTCTATCTTCACTAATAGGAGAGATACCCCATAACCTGCAGGATGTATAAGAATTAACGCGAAAATGTGAATAAAACATCACAGATCGATACTATGTAAGAGTAATAAATATGTTTTTTATTCACAAAAGATTTATATTTTAAGGTAAAATGTTAAATTTTATATTCAGATATGTTTTCCAAGGCGCGTAGAAACATAATAATTAATGTAAAAAAGCGAATAAAACATTAAAGATCAACACTATACAGAAGAAAAAGCTGGCGCCATTGAATATATGTTTTTATTCATGTGAGGATAAAAGTTATCTTTTAAATATAATAGCATTAGTCAACAAATTATAAGGAAAAATCGTGTACAAGAAAAAATCGAAAAAAAAATCTGTGAAGTTCAATTTAAAAAAATACTCTCATCATCATCATTTCGTAACCTCAAACTCTTAATACGTCACCACGCTAGCCCTGCTTTAGCGTTTTCTATATTATTTGCACCTCGCAGTAGCCAGCTGCCTTCCAGACATAATTAATGGATTACATAAAGGGGAACCTGTTTAGACAAATCCTTTCTACCAAAACACTTCCTTTTTAACCTCAGGCAATTGTTCGCCTAAATCCTGTGAAAAAAAATACATTTCGTGCTAGCAGAATTGGTTTCTAGGTGACCCACCTGTTGGCTATTTAAAATATGACCAGCCGGCAAGAGAAACTGCCCTTATTAATATACCTACTAAGTTATCAAACGAAAATGTAATACTTCTTCCTTTGTTTGCTTTTAAAATGTTAAAGAAATGGTATATTTAATCCAAGTGACATTTGGGAAACTGTCCCTATATAAAGTGTTTGTTTCTGAGATCAAAATGGAAACTGTCAGCTAAAAGTTTAGAAATATTTTTGAAATCTATATAATTTTATTTGTTTTTACTACTAGTTGGAACTCATTTCCACTTTCAAATTTAAAAAAGTTGTAAAATTTAAGAACGGGTAATAGTCCAAGAGCTTGTGTCAAAAAACTGCAAGAGTTTTTGTAATGGCACATCAGCGGTGCGCTTTAAAGTATGTTACATGCACCACTTCAAGTGTTTCGTAATAGTTGAAAATTGACGTTAAACTTTATAGTACAAAAGAAGTGGTCAGACCGCATAGTTGTGGTATGCGGCGCATAAGTTGTGTCGACAATGATATCAGTACAAGAGATTGTAATGGCTGAAAATGTGTTTATTTCTTAATTATTATGTATAAATAAAGAAAAAAAAACAGTTAGACCTTACTTTAATCGAACAGAAGCAGTCAGAAGTCGCTTGAAGTGCGGATATCGAGCACACGCCACTGGATCCCACCAACTGAAATACTATGTCATATTGAAATATAAGCCATTACAAAATTCTTGCAGATTTTGCGAGGAGGCCTCTCGCTATAGGTAAGATTTACCTCGAGTAAAACATTACTATAACGCAAGGATTAAAATCGTTTAGTTTACCTATGCGACTTTATTGACGACTAGAATAATATAATACGAATTTCATTGACGCGTAAATTTAGATCATTTTTTCATACAACACTAACTTCGAATTAACGTTTACTCGGACCTAGATTATCTTTCAATAAATGGGGCTTTTTTATGTGAAAAAGCAGGTTCAAAAATATAAATAAAAAATTACATGTTAAGCTCATCTTAGCGCCGATGTAACTTAAACTGTTTTTCCGTGTTCTTTTTACTGTTTGGGTTATGAAGTAATAGCAACACTGTCATGTAAAAAATGCCAATTTTATGTTTCTTAGTAGCTGTTCATTTGTTTCAATAAAGACGTTTATGGAGAGAACCGATTTACGGATCGATTCAAAATTTGGGTTATAAACGTAACCAACTATGATCTGTCTTTACAAAATATTTTCAGTTCCGCGGTGTTGCCGCTTTTACCCGACACCGGTGGCAACATCGTTATTTTAAACGAAACACCCTGTATATTTTCCAATTCTAAGAATCTGCGTTTATTTCTGACTAGCATTCGTAAATATCTTCCTATACCTATCTGTAGCCGTTCTTGACATATTAATTAACTTAATTTTTTTTTGCGAAAACAGGGCTTTCAAAAAGCCTTAATATTTCCATGCTCTAAAACAATCTGAAACTGAAATTCTGGTTACGATTAGGCAATACCCGTAAATATTTACATTTTTCGCCATATTAATACCAGAGCATACGGGGTGGTCCAGAAGTATAAGTTTGTTAGTAACTTTTGAAAAAACCCAATTCGAAAAAGTGGCCTAATATGAAACTTTTTAAATGGGACACCCTGTATTAGACTACTGATTCGAAATGGCGATAAATGTAGCTCTTCAACTATGTATAGGTTCCCAATACCTAACTCGTCAAGAAAGCACACACCAAACGGTTACCTAAAAATCTACATCTAGCTCTAACTCGTCGTTGATGTAATAAACCCTAAAGATTGATACAGTTTAAATTGTAAGCACAATGAATAATGACCGCAAATTCTTTATCCCGAGGCCATAGAGCGAACCATAGAAAGGAGGAAGAGTTGTTGTTCCCCATTCAACAAAAACGAAAAGGAAACCCATCATACGCCGTGGCGTTTATAGCTCGAAATGAGCAGCGGTTCTAATCTTGGCGCATAATTCCATCCAGATTAATTATTTGTGCAATGGCCGCCATTTGTCCATGCCATCGGCTACCGGTTAGAAAAACGACGACGGCAGGGCAGAATGCATATTTAAGAGTATGTAATTGTGTACACTCGCCCGAGAGAGAGCCAATTACACTGGATGATTTGTCGAATTAAGGTACACGGGCGCCACCGCGTAATCAGTTTTTGCTTAGATGTACAGGGTTCTCATTTATATTCTGACACCACGCGCTGCAGCACCTTGTATTAACTTCAGGGCATATAATTTTTTATAATAAGATTTCCATCAAGTAAACGGTAAACTGCTAGTTCTGTTCAATATTGAAAAAATATTAGAAATAAAAAAAAAATTTAAACACTATCGAAAAACGATCCTATTAAATTAGCAAAATGTAATTTTAGTGAAAAATCGGCTTTTTGTAAACAAGATTTTATATTTTGACTTATTAACTTGAAAATTTTAAATTTTCTTCCTGCGATAATGACTAAACTTTTGATTAAAAACTTTGCATGGGGTATATAGAATATCTAGAAATTAATTAAGATTGGTTGAACACATATGAAGAAAGATTGTCAGTTCGCGACATAGCTTAGCAGTTTGACTTCAAATTTTGGTAAAAATCTAATATAGCAAAACAAGATGGCGGCTTAGTGAAATGTTACTAAAAACTAATTATCCGATTTACATTAAATTTTGCACAAACACATGAGAATGAACTAGTAACATTTTGTTATAAATCCAACATAGCAAAACAAAAAGGCGACCTAATGAAATATTTAGTAAATCAACCTTAAATAATAGATTAGTTTCAAGCCAGAGGCTATTGAACTTTCCACCGGCTGTTTGCAATTTTTGCATTTCAGTCGCGTGCTTTAAGTGGAGGCGGAAGCTATCGTTGGAGTAGGTTCTTTGGTTGAACGGCTATCCGTGTGTTGTGTGATACGTACGTCGCGTCGTGCATGGTGCGATATGGAAGACAATAATACGGACGTGGATATGCAAATACCGTCAACTTCGGCTGTCGGCAATAACGTTGAAAATGTTGGAGAATTTAGTAAGAAGAGTATGTGAATGTGTGGTGTGTGTCTTAATAATAAAGGGATTTTCAAAAATTAAACTTCGCTGATAAGCTTCAAATAATTTCCAAAGGAAGGGCAAAACCGCCTATGAAAAATTTAACCACAAAAATGAAAAACTGTATTAGACATTTTTATCCGGAAAAACAATACGAACAATTTAAATGGCTAAAGGTTGTGAAAATATAAGTAAATTATTTTGATTGCCATGTTTACTTTTTGAAAATGAAAAAGGTCTCTGGAATAAAACTGGTTTTTCCGATTTAAATAATTTTCATAAAGCTGTAAAAAGACACATTATGTCCAAAGCGCATTTGCAGGCTGTCATAAAAGAAAAACTCTTCGGCAAAAACAGAATTCAACACGCCCTTAATAGACAGTTGGAAATTAGTCACCGCCAACACAATGAACTAGTAGATAAAAATAGGCAAATATTAAGAAGACTTATTGATGTTGTTTGTTTTCTCGGACAGCACGAATTGGGATTTAGAGGTCATGACGAAACAACGGTTTCTTTAAATAGAGGAAATTTTCGAGATTTACTTAGTTTAATGGCCAAATATGATAATTGCTTAAAAAATCATTTAGCAGTCTAGCGTTTTTCGCGGATAGTCGAATCGAATCCAGAATGATTTAATTTCCGCTGTTGCAACCATTATTCTAAAAAGAATTAAGCAGGAGATTGGCGAGGCGCGGTTTATTGCTATTGTTCTGAACGAAACAACTGATATCACTAATTTTAGCCAATTATCTATAGCAATACGCTATGTTAAAACAGACGGAAGTATTCAAGAGCGATTGTTAGGTTTTAAGAATGAGTTTATAACGTTACTAAATAAATTAATGGAGAGAAAAAATTAGTTGCTCAAAGCTATGATGGAGCTGCAGTGATGGCAAGACAATAAGGGGGTCTGCAAGCTAGAGTTCGAGAAACTTTCCCAAGTGCTGTGTTTGTCCATTGTTTGGCTCATAAATTAAATTAGTAGGTAGTTTTATCCTAGTCCATCAATCACATTAAAGAGTGTAAAGTATTTGTGTTACTTTAAGTGGCATGGCTGCTTTTTTTCCAAGTCAACAAAACGTACACAAGCTTTGGACTCCATTGTCCACAAACGATTGCCCAAAGTAGCTCGTACTAGGTGGAACTATAATGGAAGCTTGCTGTTAACAGTATCTGAAAATCGTGAATCACTGATTGAACTATTTGAGAATATAATAGAAAATAATGAAACGTGGGACTCAGAAGCAATAAATAGTTCCAGGAGGATTTTGGACTGTTTGAAACGAGATTTTAATTTCAATTATTTGTTGAACATATTTTGAGAAATATTTCCATTCTCGGACAATGTTTTTAATATATTACAAACTAAAACAAATGATATTGCTTTTTGTCTAAAAAAGTAGATGATTTTAAGTCCATCCTAAGCCAAGAAAGAGATGACTTTGACGTATTTTGGCATAAAACGATGACGTTAAATGTAGAGCCACAAGCCAAGCGTCTTCAAACATACAAGGTGGGAGATGTTCAAACATCATACAGCCCCTCTTTTATGAAATAATCGATCTAATTCAGCAACAAATTAAATTCCTCGAGCTGTGCAATTTTGATGCATTTAAAGGACAAACTTTTCCAGAAGATGCGTTTAAATCTCTTCTTCTTCATTATGGCCCATTCTTCGACCGAGTGTTACTGCGATCTGAACTAAAAGTGATTTACGAAACTGATGACATTAGCGCAAAAAATAACGCTAAGGAACTAATGCAATTTTTAAAAGACAAGGAGCTGGAAGATGCCTACACCGGCGTGTATTTTGTGAATTAGTATTGACAATACCTACCACAAGCTCATCAGTAGAACGCAATTTTTCAACACTTAAAAGTATAAAAAATTCCGTGAGAAATTCAACGGGGCAGGAGAGACTTTTTTGTGATGACGTTATTGACGAATTTGCAAAAAATGATCGAAGAATCGAATTACATTACAAATAGGTAAGTTTCTTAAAATTGCTTCCCTTCCTTAAAATTTGGCCTGGCCCTTAATTTTTAACCAAAATTTGAAGTTAATCGGATAAATAGTTTTTTGGCTATGCTGCGAACAGACAGACCATCTTTTTCTGTCGGCAGACAAACAGACTGACGGACAGACCGAAGGAATTTTTCGTCATCTAGGGACCCTGAAACGTAAAGATCTGGAAAAATCTCGGAGGGTGATTTCTTCTAAATTACAGTAAAAAGTTAAATCGGAAAAGTTTAATGTCATGTTAAAATATCGTCATAGGTCTGCGCTAAATTTTAGACCTCTGTCCCTCCCTCTCCTCAGACAATTTTTCTTGCTACGCCAGTGGTCTAAACCCATGAACCACGACATCTTTAGGGAATACACGATTATAAGAAAGTTTATTCCATTCCACGGGTCTGCCCCCATTTGTCGGTGGAATTTATAGGAGCAACGTTGTAGCTACTGCACCGTAAATTTGTCACGAAACGGTTTTGTTTTATTCTAGCTCTCGATTATGTTTAATGTCCCAATAAATATTGGATATGCTGTTTTTAGCTACTACCACGGCGGCCCCCATGATGCATGCTTTATGTATTTTGATTTAAAAAACGAACAAAACTTTGAAAGGGTCGGACCATTTAGTCAATTATCCTAATGGAGCGCTGTCACAGCTTGCCTTATTTGCATCAACATTAATCTATAATCCGCAAAAATCGAAAACTCCACAATTAGGTAAACACTCGGCGTAAAAGCGTTATGTAATTTATTTGGATTACTATTGAAGAGAAGGAAAGTAACTTTTAATCGAGATTTTTTTCAGTTTTACGTTTCAGGGTCCCTAGGTGCCGAAAAACTTGTTTTCATGTAACATGTAAATTCCTTTTACCCGGAACTTCCTTTTATTAGGAATAGTGAAGTGTGACATACTGTTTCGGAAATATTTTTACTGGGCGCCGTTTAATTGCTCCATATTGGATTCATACCAAACAGTTTCTGCCAATGCCAGCTTGACTTTTGGGCATAATTTAAAATTAATTGAAGCATACAGGGTGTTTCTTAATTGAGTGTCAATATTTAAGGAGGTGATTTTTGGGTCCATTTTAAGAAGAAAACTTCATATAAACATCTGTCTTAAACTGTGTAAATTTTGAGATATAGGGTGTTAAACTTTCAATAATTTCATAATTTTTCGATAATATCTCGAATACCACTCTAGATATTGTAATGAAATTTGGTATAGAGGTACTATGCATCTAGTGGAATTTTTTGATGTAGAACATTTTTTTAATTTCCACCAGTGGCGTCGGTACGGAATCCGACCTGCATATTTTCCCAGACATTGATCGTACGCCACTAATTTTTTTTTAAATAAAAATTATTTTTAAAATTTCCATTCATTTTTGAGCAAGTTTAATCCCTTGGTAATTTTGTGTTGGGCGCACGGTTTTCGTTTTAAAAAATAAAAACCGTTTCTCCGCATGGTCCAAACAATCCTGGTCATAAGACGGATATCACCATGTATGCAGAGGAATATTATTGTATTAAACTCGAGAAATCAAATCTTGTCGAAAATAAATACTAAAAGTTTTCAAAAACAAACAAATGAATCAATAAAAATGCTTTATTTTAGAAAAATCAGTGGCGTGAAAGTAATTACTATGTCCATTCTTATTAAAATCAGAAATCGCTTTATCTTAGTGAGAGATATTTGTAGATAATAGTATGTAGTCTTCAGCCACCAATGTAGTACCACCATGTCAATGTTTTTCAGAAGTCTGTGCCTTCATAAATACTTTTTATAAATTTTATTAAAATAATATGACATTCTTCAACAATAACAAGTTATTTACAAAACTATGTATACTAATACAACTAGGTACATAATTAATAAATTCAACAAAAATAATTAGGTTTTAACAAATTGACAGCACACTTTGTAAAACAAAATAGAAGAAAAAAATTAGATAAGTTGTTGAAAATGCCCACCACCTTGGAGAATACACGCTTCAGCCCTTTTCCTCATGTTGTCGCGAACTCTTTGAAGCATACCCTCGGTGTTTCTGATAATATCGCAAGAATCTTTTATACGATCCTTCAGCTCCTCTACAGTGTTTACTGGGATGCGGTAAACTAAAGATTTAAGATGTCCCCATAGAAAAACATCCAAACTATTTAGGTCTGTCTGTCTACCCATCTGTTGTTAAATGTGCGGTTTAAATATTCTCTGGCTTCAATACTAAAGTGAGCGGGCGCGCCATCGTGCAAGAACCACATTCTGTTTCTAATCAGAATTGGTATATCTTCTAACAATATCGGCAAATCGTTCTCAAGAAACCCGCGATAATTATGGCCATTTAGTCTTTCTGGGAGGAAAAAAGGTCCAATTAGGTGATTTTCGATAATGCCAGCCCAAACATTTACAGAATTGCTCTTGATGATATGGCATGGGGGTTCTCGTCGGCCCAGATATGATTATTGTGGAAGTTTCTGATAGCGTTCCTGGAGAAGTTCGCTTCATCTGTGAACATTATTTCGCGATCAAATAAGGGATTACGCGCAATTTTTTTCCAAAAACCATTCACAAAAATTAACTCGGAAAGGAAGATCTCTTGGAAGTAAGGCTTGCACTCGTTGAATGTGATATGGGTGTAAAAAAAATCATGTAGAATTCTCCAAACTAGGATATGCGAAATATTTAGGTTAATTCCAATTTTCCTAGTACTCAGTTCAGGATTTTCATCTATGGAATTTAATACTGCCTCTTCAATTTCTGGAGTTCTTACAGTCCGATGGGCCCCTTTTAATTGATTATTTGGCTTGAATGTACCTGTTTCAGTCAACCTTCTATGCACATTTGCAAATATTCGCCTATCTGATATGACTTTACCAGGAAAGCGCTCTTGATATAATCTCCTAGCTTCCGGTGAACTGCCATCAGCCAAACCATACATGTAATGCATGTCTGCCAACTCTTCATTATCATAAACTCAACCATTTCTTTTCTCAGACATATCAGATATTTAGAACACAAAATTAATTAAATCCGACTGAATCCGAAAGCTGAACTGTCAAATTAAGTTACAAGAGAAGTATTAGTTCTGACAGCCAAAGTCTACTACAATAATAATTATTATTAGTAATCTTTCTTTATTGATGAACTAATAGTATTTTATAGTTTCGTGTTAAAAAATTATAAGCTCAAATAATAATTTTTAAATCTTTGGGTATTAGTTATTCATAAGCAAATTTGATTTCTTGAATTTCAGTCAAAAAAAATTTTCTTGCATGCCATGGCGATTGGTGTTGTCATATTAGCGATATTGTTAAAACTCTGCAGAGAAACGGTTTTTATTTTTTAAAACGAAAACCGTGCATTCAACTCAAAATTACCAAGAGATCAAACTTGCTCAAAAATGAATGAGAATTTCAAAAATAATTTTTATTTAAAAAAAAATCAGTGGCGTACCATCAATGTCTGGGAAAATATGCAGGTCGGATTCCGTACGGACGCCACTGGTGGAAATAAAAAAAAATGTTCTATATCAAAAAATTCCACTAGATGCATAGTACCTCTATACCAAATTTCATTACAATATCTAGAGTGGTATTCGAGATATTATCGAAAAATTATGAAATTATTGAAAGTTTAACAACCTGTATCTCAAAATTTACACCGTTTAGGACATATATTTATATGAAGTTTTCTTCTTAAAATGGACCCAAAAATCACCTACTTAAATATTGATTGATTTCAATTAGGAAACACCCTGCATATACAGTATCTACTTGTATTTTGTTCACGTTAGTGTATGTGTTGTATATATATATATATATATATATATATATATATATATATATATATATATATATATAAGATAGGTAATATAGATATTGTATAAACTCTAAAAATACGAGAATTTTGTTAAAAGATAAGTTCTAGATATGTGGGCAAAAAAATAGGCCTATTAACTGAACTTTCCATATAATTAAATTTTCAGTTTATCAAGAAAAGTGACACATATTAATAATTATATAATGGGTATAAATGGATAACCAAATAAGAGAGCTACAATATATTCCATATAGGGGGCTGCTAAATGGGGAAGTAAAAAAGGGCAAACATAAATGATCGCTAACCGATTGCATTTTCTTGGCAAAATTGTCAATATGTAAAACTGGTAGTACCGCGAGTTCTGTCGACAATCCGAGCCTTATTTAGATACGCTAGAATAAAGTCAGAAATAAAGACGTTACCAGTGAGCCGAACCTGATAAAGTAAAAACAATTGACTGGAATTTCCTTTAATAGCCTGGTTTTATGCGACAGGGGAATTTATATCGGCATTATCATTATCGAAGTATTTATTCAATTGTATTTTTTGTAAACACTGAGAATGAGAAATTACTCAATTAGATATAGTCTCAAGGACAAAATGGTTTTCCTGACAACTTCATATGTTGATTTTGTTCTTCTTCGTACCAAAGTTAAACAAATGTCATGATAGTTGTAGAGTAGGTACTAGTTTTTTTTAAACATGTATATTTTTAACATTTCTTTGAAAGTAGCAGACAACGTATAATTACGAAAAGAACTTGGTTGTCTTGATTGGTGCACTTGTCAGTGGCGTGTCGAGTTTTAGCCCCCCCTCCCGCAAGACTTTTTTTGGGTCCCCCCTGCATAATTTCTCCTAAAACATAAGTAACCACAAAATATCATAGATTTATAAACAAAATCCATAACATAAAATAAATAATAACTCTGTTAAAAAATTTAAAAAAAGGAACAAACGATATACATTTTGAGATTAATAGATGAAAGGAAACTAATAAATACAAAACAAAAATCAACTAAATATTAACAATTAATAACTATATACTCTGGTTCAAGCAAAACTAAAAAATAATAAAAGACAAGGAGTACAAGAATCGTTTTCTTTGGCGGTAGACTAGACTTATCATATTTAATCATCAATCATTTTTAAAATCTACGTAAAATCTTAATATTTCTTATTAAGAGCACTTTTTATGAAAGTCAACAGTTTTTGCGAAAATAAGGGTCTAGTATGTATAATGTAATGTAATTTTATTAAAATACCTAGACACAAAAGGTTATCTGATATGTTTGGTAATATCAGCTTTGTTGATTTACAAAAATTGATCGTTTAACTGAAACCTAAAGAATTGAAATTTTAATTTACTGGGTTATGGAGATAGAATGCGAAACCAGCAAGATGTTTGTAGCATTTCTGTGTCTTCATAATAATGTAAAAAATGATTAATATGATTTTAAAAGAAATATAAAAACCATAAATTCTAGTTATTCACATGTCCTCCTTGGTTGGCGAAATACCTCTTAATATTTTGTAACAATTTGCAATTATTTTAGTTAAAAATAAAATCAGAGTGATTTTCGTTTAATCTTGCAATTTCTTCCCTAATTATCTATTATTCCAATAGAGCTATATTTTCGGGTCTGTTGTAAGTAGATGTTTGTTTTTTAGATAACCCCATAGAAATACGCCAAGCGTAGTGAGGTCTATTTCGTCCAATCCTTAGATCAGCCATGTCAAACTCAAAGTCACTGGTGGGCCAAAAGCATGAAGACCATCGACTAGGTGGGCTGCAAAACCTTACCTTAAAGAAGACAAACTACTGAAAATCTTGGGAAAACTATTATAGGACATGTCTGTTTATTAAATTTCCAATAAAAAGGTCATTACAAAAAACTACAAACATTAAATTCTTTTGGCAGATATTTGACATCTTTTGTCTTTAATTAAGTTGTCTATTTGTGGCGCGAATTTATCGGCGAAAATAACTTTTAAAACTGCGTTCAAGTGTGCGTCCGTCAATCGCGATCTTGGGGGAGATTTGTTTCCTTTCATCAAAGAAAATAATTGTTCACACTTATAGGTAGTTCCAAACATTGGCAGCATTTTACAGGCAAATTTTCTCATTTCTTGTTATTGAACAGGCAAGTACTTATAAAATTCGAATGTACCAACACTATCAATTTTTTGTTTTAAATGGATCTGACACTGAATCTCAATTACTTCCATTTGCAAGTGAGGAGGAACTTTATCAATATCGATAGAGAAAAATTGTTTTCTTGGGTCTTAAAATCCTGAAAACGCTTCTCAAATTCTGCTAGAAGGCTTCTCATTTTCTCTGAATATATTTTGTATGATATTGGGACACTTGTGCTTTCCTAATATGCCTTACAAGTCAGAAAACGTGACAGATTATCCTCTGCTAACTGTTTTTCCCACAACATCATCTTACACTTGAAAGCTTTCACCTGATCGTGCATATCTGTAATAACTTGACGTGGTTCTTGCAATTTCGTATTTAAGTCTGAAAGTGTTTTGTGATATCTACCATAAATGAAAGATCTTGTAAAAAAGGTACATCGCATAATAAGCTGACATCTTCTTTTGTTTCCATGAAAACGCGTATTTCTTCTTTGAGTTTCCAAAACCGGTCGAGTACCATAGAACACGAAAGCCATCGCACCTCTGCATAATATGGTAAACCAGTGTACTCAGTTTCTAAATCACGTAAAAATGCAGAAAACTGTCGCTGATTAAGGCCTCGTGACCTTATGAAGTTTATAATTTTTTTCACTGACTTTAAAACACTTTCCAACTTGATCACTTTTGAGCATAAAACTTCTTGGTGGATTATACAATGAATATGATGAAAATCTGGTTTGTCACTGCTCGTTTCTCTGTTCTTTGTCTGTAATATTTTAACGAAGCCATTTTTTACTCCAGTCATCGAAGGAGCTCCGTCTGTTTCAAAGGAACACAGTTTTGATAAATCTAAATTGTACTTTTGCAGAAGTCCATAAACAGCATTGAAAATATTCTTCCCAGTTGTTGTAGTATGCAATGGTACTAATTCTAGTAATTCTTCATACACATTGATATCTGTATCAACCACACACATCCGTACTTTCCTCACAGGCAATAGAAAATGCAATGAAAGAGTCTGATTTTGTTTTTATCTGATCACTTATATTGGCAGCCAACTCAGTAGCTCTTTCAGCGACAGTATTCCGGGACAAGGATATATTTTGAAATGCCTTCAGGCTCCCGGGACTCGGGGACACCGACTGTACTATTACAAATCAAACAAATACTTTTTTCTTTCCCTTCACAGCAAAAAAAACTCTAATTTCCATTTCTTGAAAGATACGATGCTCATCTACAAGTTTCCTCTTTATTTCACTTGGTTTTGAAAGAGACATGTTAAAAACTGTATCCGAAATAAATTATAACAAGTACTGCTAAGTGTTGTAACAATAGGTGCGCAACTCAACTCGAAACTCTATCGCAACTGACTCATAGCTGACTGAACGACTGAACTCAATCGAACACGGCTTACGTACGAATTGTGATTTCTCGAGTTTTTTCCAGAATGTTCAGTAGCGTCCTCTATGTTTTTGCGCGATAGAATTTCATGGAACAACCCAGATAACATTTGACTTTAGGGTTTAGGTTGAGTATGTGTAGTTCATCCTCCTAAACATAGATGGCACTATGTACAATTGTACATTTTATTATACCAATCGTTGTTGCAGCGGCGCGTGCTTTAAAAAACGGTTTTCAACTTGTTCGCGGGCCACATTATCTGGCTGTTTGCAAAACTGGGCGGGCCGCATGTTTGACATGGCTGCCTTTTGATGTTTTCTGCGATAAAATGAACCAGATATAGTCCTAAGAAAACTAACTCATTTGGATTTGCAGTTCTTCTTCTATTTAAACTTTTGGTATCTTCAACTTTGTTTACTATATATCTTATTGTGCTTCGTGTGGTTAGGGTTTCCATTATTGACATAATATAAGCATATTATATTTAATTTATCTTCAGTGGAATAGCTCATACACAGGCAAGTTAAATGATAGTGACAATCTGACAATGTTTGACACGTTTTCACGTAATTAACAAGTATAGACATATCACATATTTTTGAAAAGGATTATCTAAAAAATTAAAAATATACAGGGCTATACATACATCTAAAAAAAACCAAAATTTGGTACGCTACTAGTTTCTGATTTATACTGTATATTCAAAGCTATTTTTTCTAGAAAGTTCCCTGAAATCCATACAACATTTGTATTTATTTTTTGTCTATATGTTTTATTAAATGACTATATGCTTAACTAAATTGGGTAACACTTCTCTACTTTTAATAAAAGGAAAAATTCGTAATGAAAGAAGTTCCGAGTAAAGGGAATTTACCGATTTTTTTTATATGTTCCCCAAAATGGGCGACATTACCTTCTCAATTTATTTTAAGGTAAATATATGTAGTTAGAACCACTCGTGGGTTACAAACGAATATAATGTTTCCTTGATGACTATTGATTGAGGTGTTTAGTCTATAGGAAGTAACAAACAAACATACATACGATATATACATATACACCTTTAAACACATAAATCTCTTTTGCCTGTGCAGCCTTATAAAAATAAAAAATAACCATGAAGGCCGCACTCGTAAAAACAATCCTCTATTTCAATTTAACGCAACATCCTCCATATTTGCATCTCATAACCAATCAATATGTAGATTTCACATTAAAGATAGAGAATCTACTTATCGAGTGTAATAATCAGATACGTTATTATTTGCTCTGCTTTGTTTTTCTTTATTTGCTCCACTCCGTGTATAAAACGATTAATTATTAAGTACGTTAAACTTAAAGTAGTACCGGTCGTTTTTTTGCGCTATTTTATGAAATCAAAGCAGGATGGATATGTGGTACGAGGCAAGCAAAAAACTAATTATATGTGTTCAGAATTTAAAGAAAATGAACTAGGAAAATGAACTGGATGATAAATTGATCATGGAGAGATGTGATCGAATTGGATGCTCTTTAAAAGGTCGATGGTATTTATTAGTGCTTGGCGTATAGTTATCGCGTAGCTTTTATAGGTCTAACAGTTATATAAATATATATATATATATATATATATATATATATATATATATATATATATATATATATATAATATATATATATATATATATATATATATATATATATATATATATATATATATATATATATATATATATATATATATATATATACAGAGTTATAATAAATTAAGGAATAAATTCATTATCGTGGAAATTAAAAAGGTAATAGAAAAACGCTCGAACCGGTCGATTTAGATTTATTTTTACGCATATTTAGAAATTATTTTAAACTATACAGGGTCACTGTATACAACAACTTATTTTTTTCTGCTGATTTGAATTCTCTATGAAATTCTAGACATGTTTGGTATAACATCACCTATATTGGTCCCAATGGCCTTTGGAGATGGCCCCCGCGATCGCCTGATTTAACACCCCTACACTTTTATTTATGGGGATTTATCAAAGGTAAAATCTATGCTTCCCCAGTAAATAACCAAAAAGATTTACTGGACAGGATACGTTTTTGCCGAATTAGGAAACGGATAAATTCAACGAGCCACAGCAACTGTACAAAGAAGAATTGAAATGAGTTTTCAAATGAACGGACAGCCTATAGAACATTTGTTATAATTCAATTTTATTATTTTATTTATTTATTGTTGATTGTTAGATTGCTATAATTTTTAAGTTCACTAAAACAAGTTTAGAACAGTCTCGAACTTAGTAGATATGGTTAAAAATAATGTAAACAATTTATTGCGTTTTTTATAACTTTAACTTTTCCGAAACGAAAAAATTTCTCAATTTTCTCTTGTTCATTGGCGATAAATGAGGATGTTTTTCATTAAAAACATGGCACGTTCTCTCCAATATTTTGTAACATTCTCCGCGAATATAAAATAAATTGAGAATATCAGCGTTTGAGTGTTATTTTATTTTAATTTAAAAGTTTTAAACCAGCTGTCATGTTGAATAGAAAAGCACAACAATTGTTTTTCCATGGCTTACTACGGGAAGGTGTAAGCATTTAGCAAATACATATGATAGTTTAATAAAAACCTGATTATTTCGAAAATGGTTACGAATAGGTATAGGGAACCTTAATACAGTTCGATAGAAAATTAAATTCTACATTTGATAGTGCATAAAGTTATAGGGTGTCCCATTTAAAAAAACGGACTTTAGCGGCTTTGAAAATGTGAATGTTTGCCGCTGAATTTAGGACACCCTGTATAAAAGTAGACAAATTCAATAAAAAAAATAGAAACCTAAGATTATTTACCGATCGTCTGCAAAATATGAAGATTATATCTTCAAAACTTACAAAAATACGAGATTTTAAAATTTGGTACCCAGAAGGCTCATTTTTGGTTCAAGGTCAAGTATCTTAAGAACGCTTGAACCTAGGTATAGGACATGATACATAAAATAGCATTAAAATTCTCCGTAGAATCCAAAAATATCATAAAATACAGGGTGTTCTATTTAAAATAAGCAAGTTGATACCAACGTGACAGGAAGTTGAAAATATTTCAAAAAAGAAGTACCCCTTGACCTTACCTTAATCCCATCATCAAAAACTTTTAATGAGCCGGTTGCGTGAATAACCTTGTATATATATATATATATATATATATATATATATATATATATATATATATATATGTATATATACATAAACCACCACTCTTATTCAGTAGCTGTAACATTATCATTCCATAAATAATAATAATTGTTATTATGTAGATATTGTTGGCATTAAACTTAATGTACACGGTAGAACGGTCGCGGCCACTATTCGGCAGGCAGGATACGTAGATCGATTTCCAAATGAAAATTTAAAAAGACAAAGAGCACCGGGCGGCCTGCCGAATGTACTTGTGGGGTTGTTAACGTTGCGCCCGCCAATAAGGGGCAGAGTTTTTATGCACTCCACCACCCACCTTTTGGCCCCCCTGAAATTGCTGAGCCCATGTAGCGATGTTGCCGCTAGTTTGAGATTTTTTTTGAGCTTATTTATAAAAATATAGCGAATAAAACATCGTCCTTGGGATTAGACCGTGTCAAAATGAAAATACTTTCCAACGTTTCGCCACTGATTTCATTAAGCATCTTCAGAGATTCTTTCACGAGACTGAAACCCTGAGTGAGCTCGGAGAAATGTAGTCACCCGAGCTGTGTTCACTGAACAGTGACCCGATGTAACGGTCAATTTCCACGTATGATGTAGACTGCAGCCCGTATCTCTATTAAAATTGTTAGGATGCTTATAAATTTGAATAGATTCTCTAATTTTCCGTTTTTAGAATCTCGAAACCAATGCAGGAACATTCTTCAATTTTCTTGTGTGTGTTGAAGATTGTACGTATGTTGGACCGTCGAAGTAACCTTGCAATGTTGTCTGTACTGCCATGTATAAATGAAACACTTACTATCGGCGATTCCTTATTAGTTTCCTGCCGTGCACAGATGAAGTACTGAATAGAAAAATGTAATTAAAGTAAAATAATCAGTACTTTTAATACTGTAAGTTTTTACTTAAGTACTTTCGAATAAGCGTTACTTGAGGAAATGTATTCAGTAATTTTTTTAGAAAATAAATAAATAAATGCTTTATTGTCAAAAAAATTTTACAATTTTGTGGACAAAGCTGTTGTAAAAAAAAATAGTTTACAAACATCAAAATTAGCAAACAAAACAAAACAAAAACACATCATAAATATTATAGAAAAATAATATTTAAATCAAGAATTTAGAATATTAATATAATAGAATCCTAAAAGAAGTACATTAGAAATGTACTTTGTCAGTCGTACTATGTTATAAACATTTTCATAAATATAATGTAAAAAAAATAAAAAAGCAAAGTAAAAAATAAAAAATAAAAAAGTACGAAACAATTAAAAAAATACATATACAATATTCGGTAAAAATGGTTGGTAATGGCAACAACATCACACTAGGAGTTCATAAGGATAAATTTATGTGTTGTAAAACTCGTTCACGGTGTAGAAGGCGCTTTCCAGTAAGAATGACTTCAAAGCCTTGCGAAATGAAGTCAGAGATATTATGGATTTGATGTTAAATGGCAGGTGATTATGCATTTTTTTTGCATTGTAGATTACTGATCTTTTAATTAACTCTGAGTGTGGGGTTGGAAGATAGAGATCGTGCTCAGTGTTTCTGAGAGGGTAGTTGTGAGAAGGTCTCTCTAATAGAGCAGGTGCATGCTTACGAATTAAGCAAACCGATTCCAAAATGAATAAGCAAGGAAGGGTTAGTATTTTATATCTTTTAAAGAAATCTCGGCAGTGAGTTCTACTGTTAAGTCTCAGTAGGTAACGAACAGCTCTTTTTTGTAGTATAAAAATTCGATCAAATTGAGTCGCACAACATGTACCCCAGAATGGAATAGCATATCTGAGGTGCGACTCAACAAGAGCAAAATAAACAGTTCTAGAGGTAGAAAAGCTAAGCTCCTCGGAAACAGATCTTAACGCAAAGCAAGCAGAACCCAACTTTCTTGATAAAACGTCGATATGTGGATCCCATTTTAAAGAATCATCTACAAGAAGCCCTAGAAATTTTACAGAGTTTACGACTTCAATAGTGGTGCCATTAAGGTCAAAAGGTTGCAGCGTGTTTTTATAAGACAAGACTTTCGTTTTAGAGATGTTCAAACATAGGAGATTAGAATCGCACCAGGATTTAATGGTGATTATGTCATTAGATACAATCCTATGTAGGTCCGTGACATCTGGGTGGCTCCACGTAAAGCTGGTATCGTCCACAAAGAGACATATTTTTCCACTAATGTTTAAATTAGCCATGTCGTTTATGAACAGAAGAAACAAGATAGGGCCTAGTACCGAGCCTTGAGGCACTCCATATTCCATTGGCCTACAAGAAGACATCCTGTTGTCAACTTTCACAACTTGATTTCTGTTGCTAAGATATGACTTAAACCAATCGAGAGGAGCCCTTCTAAATCCATAGTACTGCAGCTTGTTAGTTAATATATTATGATTCACACAATCGAAAGCTTTGGAAAAATCACAGAAAATTGTTGCCGTAGCGTGATGGTTGTTTAGGCTAGAGTAAACTCTATTAAGAAGGGAAAACATGGCATCGCTTGTGCATTTGTTACTTAAAAATCCAAATTGATGTTTTGTAAGTATTTCATATCTAGACAGAAATGATAAAAGCCTTTTTTTAACCAGTCTTTCGATGATCTTAGATAGCGTAGGGAAAAGTGCAATTGGGCGATAGTTCGAAGCTTCTTCTGAAACACCTCCTTTGTGAAGAGGTATGATTATTGCAGTTTTAAGGCAGCTTGTAAAAGTACCATTTTGGAAAGACATATTTATCAAAGCAGTCAGATGCTCTAGAGTGCACTCCGGCAGACTTGAATACATTTTTAAAGTAAGCCCATCAATTCCCGAGGAAGATTTATTTTTGATATCATTAATTGTACCGCGAAGTTCTGATAAAACTACTGGTGAAAAGAAGAAACTGTGCAGGTTTACCCTATGATTAGAGAGATATGAAATTGGGTCATTAAATTGAGATACGGATTTAGTCAAATCTTTGGCTACATTTACAAAATAATTGTTTAGGTCCTCAGGAGAGGTAAGGATAGTGTTGGATAAAGGAGTTTTGTTTCTTAAATCATTTACGATAGACCAGGTTTCTTTAGCTACATTTTTTGGCGTTAGAAAGTCTATTATTGTAATAAATATCTTTGGCGGCTTTAATAGTCTTATGATAAATTTTTCTGTATGATTTTACATAATTATGAAAAAAGACACTGTCCGAAAATTTCTTTAAATGAGATAGTGACCGCATGTTCTTAGAAGATATACGTAAACCTTTAGTGGACCAGGGTTTACTTCTTTTATTTTTGATAGGCCTAAGAGGAAAAGATTCAGAAGCTATATTAGTTAGAGTTTTTATAAAACGAGAAAATTCAGTGTCGACATCATAAGTGTGAGAGTCCCAGTCAGTTATTTGACATAGGTGTTTGAAATTAATGAAATTTCTAACCGAAAAAATACGGCCTACTTGTCTAGAGGAATTTTTGGCTTTGGATGTAATTGAAAATTTTGTGAAAATTGCTTCATGATCGGAGAAACCTGGACTTAAGACATTACATTCGACGGAGCTAGGATCGAAAGAAGACACAACGTAATCTATAGTACTGGCACTTGTCTTAGTAATTCTGGTTGGTGAGTTGACGTGCATGGCAATTCCTAATGACTCAAAGTTAACTTACACTGGTATTTAAAATTTTGCTTAAGTATTACTTATTACTTAGAAAATGTACTGCAAAATCACAGTCAACTTAAATACATTGTAGAAGAACTTAAATATTTTTAGCACTCAAGTACTTTTAGTTCAATATTTAAAATAATTCACTGGCCGACAAAAAAAAATTGTTTGTTGTAACACAAATCAGAATAGCATAATCTAATAGAATGGACCTATCCAAATACGAAAATAACAAACAGAAAGTTGTAGCACGTAAGGTTTTCTTGTTAGAGTTATAGAACCATATCGAATGTTACGATACTTAATATCTATAGACAAAATTGTTTCAGAAAATTCTTAATTTTGTTTATTGACAATCGATTGATTATCGCCTATTAAACCTACCATACATCTAAGAGAAAATCAAACCAGAAAAATATTAACTTAAAACACTAATTAAACTTTATTTTTTCCGTTTATGAGGCGTCCGATCTTCTCTCTTCAAAAACCAACAGTAGTCACCCATCATGGCTGGATCCCATCGTCCTGGGTACCGAATTTCCATTGTTCTGATATCTTGGTGAAACCTTTCACCCTGCTCGTCACTAACAGCTCCCAAATTTTTAGGAAAAAATGACAGATGAAAATGGAGGAAGTGAATTTTTAATGACATTCTGGCACCAAGCGCTGTAGAATTCAGAAAACATATTATTTTGCCAATAGGTTCCTTTCCTTAAGACCCAGAAGTTCTGACTGCTTGGATAACCCCAAATCAGGTACAAAATCATTTAATTAACTTTGAACAATCAAATGTGTCTCGCCGGAACTGGGACTTGTGGTAAAAGTGGGATCGGTGCACCGTTCTTCTGAGCTGCCTGATGATGCGTTATCTCCATTATCTCCCAAATCAATAGCTTGCCAATTTAAAGGCGCAACCGGCACGGGCATATTTGCGTTATGAGGAACAGGTCGTATGGCAGATTACGAATTTGGATATTCTATATTGTGCTTTCCCTTTTTAGAATAACCTTCAATCGTCAGAATGATTGGTGGGTTCTCGCCATACCATTGGAACTGCAAAAGACATCCTTTCTCTCTTTCCCTTCATCCACTGCACCAATAATACACTACAAATAACACAGCAGACATGGGGAGCCCACCGCTTATCTTGATCCCCAATTAACACACCAAAATATTTAAAGTAAGTTTTTTTTACATTTTCGGAAAATGGCCTGACTTGTGATTTCACCAGAAATTCTCCACAAATATAACCAAATTTGTCGGGAGAAATTTTGTAACTTCGACGCGTTTGACTCGACATTCTCGTCTTCACATACACTTGCTTATCGATACACAAAGAACCACTCAATTCGAAACTCAACAGAAAAGTAATGTTTAACGTTTATTTTATGTCTAATATTGTAAACAACCCAGTCTAGTTGTAAAATGGACCCATAACCACACTACGTAACTTGTTACATTCTGGACGCACGTTTCGTTAATCAAGTTAGCATCATCAGCATATGATATAAACTAAAGTAACTTATCCTTTCCGAGACTATTTATAGGTAAATGTGGTCACACTTGGTTGCACCCGACTGCACTGTTATCAAGTAAGCAATTAGAGAGGACTATAGGGAATAGGCCCTCTGTCTTTATTTAGTGTTTTCTTATCAGATTTTACTATTTCTATACTCTCAAATGCCTCCAATAATCTATTATTGGATACATTTTTGATTAACTTAAGGTTATTTATTCCTATTTGGTGATTGTTTTCCAAAGCATATTGGGCAAAGCTTGACTGTTCTGTTCTTCCGTATCATAGATGTGCCATGTGTTCTTTAAAACGAATGTTTATGGAGCGTTTAGTTTGCCCAATATTGTTTAGAGCGCAGTCATTACAGCTAATTTCATAGATGCCACTCCTCTCCTTCAACTCGACTTTGTCTTTAGGGTTTCCAAGGAGATTTTTCAAACTGTTCTCCGTTTTGTAGGCTACTCTAAAACCTACATTTTTCCTTACTATACTCTTTCTAGACCTCTCGTATATCTGGGATCATATGAGATTACTATAAACTTATTGGGTGCCTCAGGTGCTTGAAGAGTAGTGGTATCTTTTAACATTTTCTTATGCTTATGTCTATTTGCTAATTTTTGCACAAAATTATCATTATATCCATTACTTTTAGCTATATTTTTAATCCAACCAACCACCCAACCCGGCATTGCAGGACATGTGCCAGACAAGGGAAAATAAAGTACTCCTTGCAGTGACTTTGGTGTAACATGAAACAAAAATACATTAACACTTGTTTAAATTAGTTTTTAAAAAATTTGTGATTTTTATAAATATTGAAAAAATTAGCCCTACAAGTGGTCAGTTTTTACGCACATGGTGAAATGTCAGAGACAAGGTCAGTCAACTAAATTTAATTAAATTAAAGTTAAAAAAATCAAACGTAACCTTCTGTCCTTAAGGGGCCAACAGTTGCCTTATACCCTACGCTATTATTCAAGTAAAAATAAAAAGTAATTATTGTTAACAGTAAATGATAATATTTTATTAACGCGAAAACGTTGGACGTTGCCGTAAAAAGTCGGAAGTGGCGGTTATATCAGCTTAATAAATTGTACGCAAAATTAATTTAGTTCTAAAAAAGAACTAGAGAGAGAGAGCCCCGTTAGAAACACCGTTGTTAGTAGGCATTTAAATATATAAAACTTTATTAGACATTAATGACGATGAAATTATATTACTTCGCCAATATCCTGAGTGATGCAGGTTCTTTCTAGGCGTCAGATTTGCAATCTCCGCTTAATAACCTACGGTTAGAAGATAACTCGGGATACTTACTTATCGGGTATGCTAACCAACAATTTTAATTAAATACTTCAATAAGGATATGTACCTTGCAGTTTTTAGCATTCTATTTTCTCTATAGAGCTGCTTTTATATAAATTATGTTAATAAACTCCTATTCAATTAGGATTTATGCCGCACTTTGACACGTATTCCGAACAAGGAACAAACTGTGACCAAATGTAGCCCAAAGTCAGAAATCAAAAAACCTGACTGTAAAAGGTATACTGACTTTAAAAGAAACAAACAAGACCATCTCGTTAATCAACGTTTAGCAATTGTGTTGATATACAAAGCGGGGACTTTTTTACATGTTTCTTTTTTCAGTTCCCGCCAATAGTACTGGTCAACACTGAAATAAGATAGGCTAGCTTTCCCGTATAATTATATTTTTAAATATTGTTTTTAGTATAATATAATACTTAAACTCCAGGTATTAAGAAAATGTAATTGCTGTGAATTTTTGCTGCACTACTAAATCACGCTTTGGATACATTTCAAGCGTATGAAGCATCAATTATGACATAATTTTCAAAAAAAAACTATATCTGCATAAATGCTCTTCTTCATCATCATAACATCTTGACGGATGTGTTGTGACCTAGATTTATTATTATTTTGATTTCTAATGACTCTTCTAACAGTGTTACGCCATCTAGCGCGATTACTTCCGATAGGTCTTTTGTAATGTCCACCCAGCGCTTAGGTGACCGGCCTCGTCTTCTCTTTCCATCAGATTTGGCCTGAATGACACGCCTTTCGATGTTGTCTTTTCTTTGAATATGACCAAATAAACTCAATATTCGTTGGTGTACTATAGTCGACAGGCCCTGTGGAGGTTGAATTTCTTGAAGTATGGAAACTTTGGTGCAGTAAGCCGTCTAGGGAACTCTCAACGTACGTTGCCACACCCACATCTCGAAGGCATCAATGCGCTGTCGGTCTGCCGCTCTGAAAACCCAAGACTCAGAGGCCTATAGAAAGATTGAGAAAATCAAGGATCTGACAAGTCTGATCTTGTTGTGTTCGGTGATATGTCGATCTCGCGACACCTTAGTGAATTGTGTCATTGCTGCTCGTGCTAGTTTAATTCTGCATCGAATCTCAGGCTCACAGTCACCGGATTTTTTTACGATGGCTACCAAGTAAACAAACTCGTTTATCAGCGACCAAACTGGCATATATCCGGTCTATTATTATTTTCACGGTCTTTGCATAGTTAATTCGAAGACCAAACTGAGCACTGGTGTCTTCTAATCTTCTAAGTAGTTTCCCGAATTTCTTCTTTGTTGCTTGCAATAAGTATGGTGTCATCGGCAAATCTTAACTTACAGATTATTCATATTATTGTTATACATATTATTCATCCACTATAACACGCGCACTATTTTTCTCGTATACCCCCGTACAAGGACGATCAGATGTTCTGGCAAACCCATCGTTAGTAGTACTCTCCACAGTTTATCCCATTTTACACTATCAAAGGCCTTATGATAGTGTACGAAGCACAAATACACCCTGACATAGAATTCTCTAGACTTTTCTATAATCTGTCTAAATATAAAACACTTATAACCTAACATTTTGTTTTAATTTCTGTCAAAGGAACAAAAGCCTGAAATTTAGTTGAAGCAAAACCGGGAACACACGTGGTGTTTAGATTAGAATTATTCTTACCATATTATATTCCAGTTTCAATCAACCTATCGTATACCGTCAGTGAGTTTAGATACTATTTTTTTCCTTTTGAGATGGTTCAAAAATATACCCAAAAAAAATTTACGGCCAATCGGTCGGAAGAAAAGAGTTTGAGATTCCATGGTCCACAATTGTAGATCATGTCAAACAGCGGAGCCACAGCGCTGTAGAAATTGCAGCCGGACCAAAAAAGTACGCAGGACAGCAGTGTTTACCCAGCAACAAGAGCTTCAATTTGACGATTGTCAAGAAATTTTTAGAATTTAGATGCATTATTTTCCATTTTGCCGAAAAGTTGGTCTTGAATCCCACATTTAATAAAATTGAAGAGAAGGGCATCGATCTAAGAACACCGGAGGCTAGAAGCATAATAAGACTGTCACTGACACATATTTTAACAATTATTATCCGTCATTTAAAACGTAGATGAAAGCTGCCTTCATACTATCACTTAGTATCTCAAAAGGGAGTCAAACAGATAGGGAAAAATACGAATGCTGAGCGAGGCTAGTTAGTACAACAATTTGTTGTATGAACGCGACGAGTAAATACATACCTCCAATGTTCATATTTCCCAGGGAACTTATAAACGACAGATTACAAAAAATGCTCCTCTGGAACCATAACTGGTGCAACTGGAAATGGTTGGAGCAGCTTAGAAACTTTTATTGAATGGATGGCTCATTTTATGAAGAACAACGAGTTTGCATGATATAGTCAAAAGCAGTGTTATCATGCGGGTCATACGATTTATCAACGACAAACTTTTTAAGTTGGTTTTTCTTTTATTACCTGTAATCATAACCTCCGCATAAAATCTGGAAGATGAATTGGATAAACCTATGATATTTTCATTTTAAAAAAAAAGGATAAAAATATAAATACCAGTAGTTGCAAAAATCTTTGAGCGATGTCACTTCAAAGTAAGTTTGACAAGTCAGTGACAAAATGAGTAACAGAAAACCATTTTTGGGGTTTTTTGCATCCACCAGCGAAAAAAATGGTATTAAATCTAATAAAATATTACGAAAATGAAAATTCACCGGCCAATATCCAGGAGACAGCAGCAAAAGCTCTGGGAATCGGTATAAGGACTGTGCAGAAAATTGTGCGTGAAAAAAGCATAATTTACTACCGAAGAAGATTAAAAAATGTACACGAAAAAAGCTAAAGACAGAAGACTTAAGTGACAATGTAAAAATGAATGTTTGTAATGCAATTTACGATTTATTCACATCAAAAACTAATATAACCCTTCAAGTTTTAAAAGAAGCTTTAAAAAATCGAAGCTTATTGGAAATTGGACTAAAATGGTTGGGTTTTCGATATAAAAAGGACTGTAATCGAAGATTTTTATGCGAGTTGCCACATATAGCAAGTCAGTCAGCGTATCCAGCTTTTAAAGAAATACACGGAAAATGTTAATTCAAAATTTAAAAAAGTGGTATTTTTAGACGAGACTTGGATAACTGGTTTGAATTTTTGGCAGGACGAGTCTGTAAAAAGTGTCAAGAGAAAAAAGGGATGTGGGACGGGAAAACGGTTCATCATTTTGCATGCAGGTTCTTCAAGAGGATTTCTCCCAGGTGCAAGTTTACCGTTTTCTTCAGCATCCAAAAGTATGGACTACCATGATAATATGAACGGTGAACTGTTTGAAAAGTGGTTAAAAAAACATCTGATTCCAAATTTAGATGCTCCATGCTTATTATGTCAGATAAAAAACAAAAAAATGGGACGAATTAAAGGGTCACACAACACTTCCATTAAAAGAATTTATAGAAGCTATTAATATTATTCTAAATAATAATTATTTCCAGTATGAGGACAAATATTATCAACGGTTAGATGGTTGCGCTATGGGTTCTCCTATTTCCTCCATTGTCGCACAATTAGTTATGGAATATCCGGAGGAGAGTGTGATAAGTGAACTTGATTTTAACCTTCCTTTTTTTAAAAGATTTGTGGACGATTGTTTGACTGCCGTTTCAAAAAACCATATTAATGACCTATTAAATGCTGTCAATAATTTTTACCCCAAATCCAAATTTACCATGGAATCTGAAGACAAAAACAAAATTAATTTTCTAGACTTAACCCTAATTAGAAACAAGAAAGATCAAAATATAAAAACCAAGTTGTATACAAAAAGAACATGGTCAGGGCGGTACTTAAACTTTAACTACAACCATTCAAAGAATAAAAAAAATAGCGTTATTATAGGTCTAACCGATCGTGCCATCTCACTTACTTCCCCAGAATATCGTCTTGAGATTTTAAAGAAGATTAAGGAGACTAATAAATAACCATTATCCGGAAAAAACATACTACGAGTTTTTAAACAACGAACTTATGTTTTTTTATAATAACTTAAAGAAAGCAACAAAAGAAAAAAATGTTAATACTAAATACGTTGCAATGCACTACACAGACGGTCTATCTGAAAAAATAAATCACATCTTGTCTAAACACGACATAACTGTCTGTTATAAAGCACAGAATTTACTAAACTGTCTTTTCACTCCCTTGAAAAGCAAAGTAATGAAAGAAAAGAAATCAAACCTAGTTTACTCAATTCCATGTTTAAATTGCCCAAAAAAGTACATAAGGATGACAAAACAATACTTAGTCGATTAAACGGCCACAAATACACAAAAAATGCATCTACTGCACTCCACAAACACGAACAAATAGAAAAACATGAATTCAATTTCAAAGAAACCAAAATTTTAGAGCAAGAAACTAATTATCGAAAACTCACAATAAAAGAAATGATACAAATTAAAAAAGAGAAAGATGCCGTTAACGATAAAAAAGACATCAATAACTTAAGTCAAATTTATCATAACCTGATATCTAAGTAAACTAATCTAAATAAATAAACCACTCCATACATAAAACCCTGTACATTTCAGTAATCGCATAAACCCAAACTCGGTATAGCAATAAAAATCTAAGTAAATGTAAAAACAAGAAAACATTGTCTGGTTTTTATCTACCAGAATTCCAGACCTGTCGAAATTATTGCAATCTCAAAACATTCGTAAAACTGACATGTTTCCAAGGTACGTACTCTGTATATTATTAATTTTGTTTTAAATGTAATGTTTTTTGAGTAATGTTTTATATATATATATATATATATATATATATATATATATATATATATATATATATATAGCCTGTATTTTTCGCATACATGGCCCTTAATTTTAGAGTGAAATTTGAAGAAATCGGGTAAGTAGTTTTTTAGCTATGCCGCGAACAGACAGACGACTGACGGACAGACATATCTACAGACAGACGGCATCTATAGGGACCCTTAAAAGTAAAGATCTGAAAAAATCTCACGAGGGAAGTAATAACTAATTATTACTTCCCTTTATAACTATTATTATTTTTGCAAAATAAATTTTTTTTTATCACAATACAAAAAAAGAACCAGTTCTCTTTGCACAGGGGAGGCCCGCATTTGAATAAATAACCTTATCTGAAGGATAGATATCCCCGCCTTAAAGCCGCCGCAATAAGATGAATAATTAGCAAAACCTTAATAGGGGACATACAAGAAATGACGCGAATGAAACGACTTATCTGGAGCAGCGTATAGAATTGATTTGGTACGGTAATCTCGTCAAAATGTACAGAGCGCTCTGAATATTTTATAAAACGCATATTTAATAATTACGGCTTTTACACGTAAAAATGGTTATTAGGAGTTTTCGTATACCTTAGAATTCGAGCAGTCAATCTACCCGAAATTTTCGTGAGAAAAGAACTGCCCGTCCACTAGCATTTTGTCTTTATATAAACATGTCCGTCGGACTAGAAAGAAAGGGAATCCTGGTTTTTTTATTGCCCAATGACCGGAAGCCATATCTTTTTTACTTTTGTAGGAAAGTAAAGCCCGTGAAGTTCATCTCCAAAGTGTTCCCGATTTGCTCGAATTTCATTTGTAGTCGAGCATTCTGGAAGGCATTCGTGGCAAAGTGTGGTGGACTAAAAAATAATTTAGTTTTGGAGCCATTTTATAATTATTTATAGTAATTTTTATCTTAATCCCGATTTGCTCGAATTTCATTCGTAGTCGAGCGTTTTAGAAGGCAGGGGCGTGCAGTCCATGGAAGCAAGGGAAGCAGTGAAAATTACAAAACATCTTCTAAAATGTAATTTTTGAAATAGGAAACCATTAATTTAGTTTAATTATCAAGCCCATAATAAATGCGGCCTTGACTCTGACCGAGCCACAATAGAAATCGAATAGAACCTATGCGGGCCGCTAGCTTCTCTGCAGCCAAGTCCTGTATGCTTGATTTCCTGTGAATTGAGCCAGAGGTTATTGAACTTTCCACCTGCTGTTTACAATTTTTGCATTTCAGTCGCGTGCTTTAAGTGGGGGCGGAAGCTATCGTTGAAGTAAGTTCTTTGTTTGAACGGCTTTAAGTGTGTTGTGTGATACGTACGTCGCGTCGTGCATGGTGCGATATGGAAGACAATAAATACGGACGTGGATATGCAAATACCGTCAACTTTGGCTATCGGTAATAACGTTGAAAATGTTGGAGAATTTAGTAAGAAGAGTGTGTGTGAATGTGTGGTGCATGTCTTAATAATAAAGGGATTTTTAACATTAAACTTCGCTGATAAGTTTCAAATAATTTCCAAAGGAAGGGCAAAACCGCCTATGAAAAAATTAACCACAAAAATGAAAAACTGTATTACAAATTTTTATCCGGAAAAACAATACGAACAATTTAAATGGCTAACAGGGTGTGAAAATATAAGTAAATTGTTTTGCTGACCATTTTTACTTTTTGAAAATGAAAAAGGTCTCTGGAATAAAACTGGTTTTTCCGATTTAATAAAGCTGTAAAAAGACACATTATGTCCAAAGCAGGCCGTCATAAAAGAAAAAGTCTTCGGCAAAACCAGAATTGAACACACCCTTAATAAACAGTTGGACATTAGCCACCGCCAACACAATGAACTAGTCGATAAAAATAGGCAAATATTAAAAAGACTTATCGATGTTGTTTGTTTTCTCGGACAGCACGAATTGGGATTTAGAGGTCATGACGAAACAAGGGTTTCTTCAAATAGAGTAAGTTTTCGAGATTTACTTAGTTTAATGGCTAAATATGATGATTACTTAAAAAATCATTTAGAGCAGTCTAGCGTTTTTCGCGGAACGTCGAATCGAATCCAGAATGATTTAATTTCCGCTGTTGGAACCATTATTCTAAAAAGAATTAAGAAGGAGATTGGCGAGGGCCGGTTCATTGCTATTGTTCTGCACGAAACAACTGATATCACTAACTTTAGCCAATTATCTATGGTAACACTCTATGTTAAAACAGACGGAAGTATTCAAGAGCGATTTTTGGAATTTAAGAATGTGTCCGAAAATCGTACAATTATATACCCTAGTTTATAACATTACTAAAGAAATTAATGGAGATAAAAAATTAGTTGCTCAAAGCTATGATGGAGCTGCAGTGATGGCGGGATAATTAGGGGGTCTGCAAGCTAAAGTTCGAGAAACTTTCCCAAGTGCTGTGTTTGTCCATTGTTTTGTTCATAAATTAAATTTAGTTTTATCTCAATCCATCAATCACATTAAAGAGTATAAAGTATTTTTCGTTACTTTAAGTGGCATGGCTGCTTTTTTTTCCAAGTCAACAAAACGTACACAAGCTTTGGTGTCCATTGTGCACAAATGATTGCCCAAAGTAGCTCCTACTAGGTGGAACTATAATGGAAGACTTGTGTTAACATTATCTGAAAATCGTGAATCACTGATTGAACTATTTAAGAATATAATAGAAAATAATGAAACGTGGGACTCAGAAGCAATAAATGGTTCGATGGGGTTTTTGGACTGTTTTAAAGTGATTTTAATTTTAATTATTTGTTGAACATATTTTCAGAAATATTTCCATTCTCGGACAATGTTTTTAATATATTACAAACTAAAGCAAATAATATTGCTTTTTGCCTAAAAAAAGTGGATGATTTTAAGTCCATGTTAAGCCAAAAAAGAGATGACTTTGACCTATTTTGCGAGAAAACGATGACGTTATATGTATGCATGCATTTAAAGGAAAAACTTTTCCAGAATATGCGTTTAAGTCTCTTCTTTTTCATTATGGCCAGTTCTTCGACCGAGTGTTACTGCGATCTGAACTAAAAGTGATTTACGAAACCGATGACATTAGCCCAAAAAATAACGCTAAGGAACTAATGTAATTTTTAAAAGACAAGGAGCTGGAAGATGCCTACACCGAAGTGTCGAAATTGTGTGAATTAGTGTTGACAATACCTGCCACAAATTCATCAGTAGAACGCAATCTTTCAACACCTAAGCGTATAAAAAATTTCGCGAGACATTCAACGGTGCAGGAGAGACTTTCGCATACATCGCTGTTGTCCATTGAAAATAAACTTCTCCAAAATAAGTCAGAGCATCGACGTTTTTATGATGACGTCATTGACGAATTTGCAAAAAAATTATCGAAGAATCGAATTACGTTACAAATAGGAAAGTTTCTAAAAATTGCTTCCCTTTGTCTTAGCATGCTTTGTAATGGCAACATTATTGACTGTTTTTCCTCTTACGGAGAGACACGCATTAATTGTCGACAAGATGGGGCACCAGTTAATAATGTTGTCGATGTTACAAATTTTTGGAATGAAAACTATTAAACATGGGGCGATTAAATGGCTGCCCGGATTTAAGCCCTCTTGATACGTTTTTACGGAATTATTTGGAAAATAATACCTATTTTCAAGGACACGGCAGCGTCGAAATACTTACAGAAAATATTCAAAATGGGATAAGAATATGGTTGCCAACTATAAATTTCCATAATCCAGGAGAGGTCATTCAAAATCTGTAAAAAATCCAGGACACAAAGAAGATACATAATCATATAAATATTTTGTCAATTTTAAACAAAATAAACGTGACAAATAATATTTTATTTGAGTAAAAAAATTTGAAAATCACTCATACAACCGCATTTCAACTTGCAACTAAGTTCCTATAAGCAAAAAAAAATTTCATTATGCTGCCATTTTCTTTCGTCATGTTGAATTCATTTCATTCCTAATTTTTATGAAAAATTTATAGTCAAGTGAATAACAAAGTATATTTTTTTAACATTCTAAACAGTTTTGGTATATCACACTTAATTCTTGCACAACTAGAATCATTCTAATAAGTAGTTTTTTAAAATATTTTATTAGGTCTCTATTTTTTTTTATCTTGTATGCGTACCAAAATGTTACCAGTTCATTCCTGTATAACGCTCGATTTTTACATTCCTAATTTTCAATTAAAATTAAAATCAATCAGGTAAGTAGTTTTTTAGCTATGCCGCGAACCCACAGACAGACACATCGACAGAATTGAGAAAACATCTTTTATTGGCATCTAGGAACTCCACAAACGTGAAAACCTATAAAATCCTGTCAAAAATGACTTTTTACAATGACAAGCATTTTATTTTGCCGCTATTTTGTATTGCCATCTTAAACTCGTGCCATAATTTTATCAGTTCTTCTCTATATCACACTTAATCCTTGCAAAAAATTTAAATCAATCAGTAGCTTAAATATTTTATTAAGCCTCCATTTTGTTTCGCCATCTTGGATTCGTACCAAAATTTTACTAGTTCATTTCTACGTACCGTAAAACGTGGTGTATAGGGACAGTCCGCCAACTTTATGAAGATGTTGCGGCTTTACTTTTTATTTTAATATTAGTTTCTGTGGGGCAAAAGTCCGAACATGGTTTGTACTTTTCATACCCAAATAATAGCATTTTAAACAAAATATTAAATGACAGTTTTTTTTTTAAAACTGCGTTGTCCCTTTTCGCCTGGAAATGTGGTGATTAGGGACGGTCATGTTATTGAGCAGTTATTCTCATTTAAATGCGGCTGAGGTGTAAAGGGACAACATTTAGAAAAAAATATATCGTGTGATACCATTAAAATTCAATATAACATATTTTTTTTATTAAAAAACTTAATGATCTTGCAAAAATATTTATTTTGCTAAACTCTTATAAAAATACAACAGAAAAACTAAAAAACACTCTTTTAAAGATTTATAAACATAAAAACTAATCTCTAAAAGGAACATTCTCATAATACTGGAACTGCTTAATCCTAAATTAATTGAAAGTCGTTAGTATCCACATTCTGGAATGTGTACAGAGTGTCCGGATTTGGTTGCAAAAGCAGGGTATCTCGCTTATTTTTAAAGATAGAACCTTGCGGTTTTCACGAACCTGAGCTAATTTTTTGTGAAACTCATGAAACCGTAAACAAAATTTTCATAGCCTTCTTCGTTTATGAGATACAGGGCGAAATAGAAAATTTTGCATTTTGGGACCCCCCTCGTATCTCGGTTATCCTTTAACTTAACGCAAAGGGAAAAATTGTTTATTTTTTAGATATGACCCAAAGTTGTATTTTTTTAAATGGGACACCCTGTATATTTGTCCAGAAATTGATTTCTCCTTTTAAAAGCTTCTCAAAAATATATAATAGTACTTTTTTGGTGCGAAATTATCAATACATATTTTGATAAATAGATTTAATTACATATTTATTTTGATTTATTGTTAGGATGTAGATATTGTTAACGACTTTAAATAAAGGGCAGCATTGCTTTGCATGGCCTACTGCAAAATTTGGGATGATAATTATAAAAATTAGGATTTTTGTTGTTGTTTGTTAAAATAGACCCATACTATTATATATTTTTAAGAAACTTTTAAAAGGACAAATCAATTTCGGGACAAATATACAGGGTGTCCCATTTAAAAAAACACAACTTTGGGTCATATCTAAAAAATAAAAACTCAAATGAAAAATATGACTACGCCACTGGATCCGCAATTTTTCCCTTTGCGTTAAGTCAAAGGATAACCGAGATACGAGGGGGGTCCCAAAATGCAAAATTTTCTATTTCGCCCTGTATCTCATAAACGAAGAAGGCTATGAAAATTTTGTTTACGGCTTCATGAGTTTCACAAAAAATTAGCTCAGGTTCGTGAAAACCGCAAGGTTCTATCTTTAAAAATAAGCGAGATACCCTGCTTTTGCAACCAAATCCGGACACCCTGTATAATCCACGTCTTTCTTTAAATAATTGTAATTTTTTGATGATCTGTTTCTTATTAAACTCTGCATCATCCGGTGTATTGGGATAATAATAAACGGGACCAGTTTTGCCTTTATCGCTTTCTTTTTTTCGTAAAAACGAGCCAACAAAATTTTCATCTAAAATAGAAATAATTTTTTCTATATAAACTCTGTTTTTTATAAAGGTAGTCTTTTTTTCTACTGAGAACTTAACTAAAACCCAGTCACCTATGCTAAAATCACAATTTGCCTTAAAGCTATCAGTCTCATTAAGTAGTAAATTATCATTGCAGTCTTTGATTTGGGAAGTGGTTGGAGATTCACTGGATTTCTTTCGCATCCAATTAGCTAGAAGAAGATTTTCACTGTTATCGTCGCTTAATGTAGCATTAATCTCATTGGCGCTTTGCTTGGGAGAATCATAAAAATCTTCTTCTGCTAAAACATTGTCTTTATCTGCATAATTATTAAGCATTTCATCCTCATGTAAGCTGAGATCGCTTTCGCTGGAGCTTTCACACTGAACACTGTTGCCAGGTTCAACTGATAATTTTTTATTTGTATTTTTTTCCTTGGTTTCTCTGAATATCTCATCTCTTTCAATAAATCGATCATTGTAGTATTCAATCCTTCTCTTTCATCTTCGTCAAATTGTTCTTTGGGCAATAATTTTAAGACTTCTTTTTTGTTTAATGGTATTATTCCTCTCTTTCGAAACCCAGAAATGATATTGGTTTCGGCATTCTTCGATATTTTTTCTAATAATGCTTTTAACAAACGGGGAAATATCGTTTTGGGGATGCTAGCTTCACTACGCCCTTCTCTTTTTTTTCCATTTTTCTAAAATATTACGCCATGCGATTTTTAGAGGCCGAAAAAAAGCGACGTCTAGTGGCTGAGTCAAGTGAGTGGCGTTGGCCGGCAAAAATACCATATCCACGTTGTGATTTTTCAATTCCATTACTATGTCACAGGAAATGTATGACGCCAAATTGTCTCCAATCAGTATTTTCCTACCTTCTAGTTATCTAAAATATGGTATTGCAGTTGTTTTGACCCAGTCTTCAAAACAGTCTATATCAAATCACCCTGATGGTGTCCGATTATATCTAGTGTTACGTGGTCCCCCTTCAGTCCATGCAATCCATTCATAATACGGTCTGGATGCCTGGAACCCCTTCTAGTTATTATTTTTTTACGTCCTAAAAACAAAAGATGACATTACCTTTGTGAATATTACCAAGAGAAATTATATTTTACCAATATCATCTGACAAATTTGTCTCATCGTAGTATTGCAAGGTGGCACATCCTGTAAAGCAATCGAGAGATTGGTGAAATATTCATTTAATATGTCACCTGAAACTTGAGCCCTAGATCTTTTAATGTTTTCGCACATTCTTTTCGAAAGTTGTGATAAATGTCGTTTTAAAAAACTCGTTACAAATTCGAGCCCTCGAAGATTATCCTTAAAACGAACAACTTTTCTACCCAATTTGTCTAAATAATTTTTGACAATCAATCTTAGGTCATAACTATCGATTGGATAACCCGAATCAGAACATGTGTTTATGTTTCTAATCAGTAAATCCTCTTCTTCATTGTTTAAAACCGACTGACCTCCTTGTTTTTTTACATTTCCTTTCTTGTGTCGACATAAAACTGACCTAGGGATACCATGAAGTTTTTCTGCGTTACGATAAGTCATTTTTCAGGCTATAATGTCTTGTAGGGCAGCTTGAATTTTTTCTGGCTCATAATGGTGATACAATTTCTTTCCTTTAGAAGTATAAAAGAGAGGCATGTCTGTTTTGCTGGTGTACCTAATCACCCCGACCTAAACTAAAAAGTGCCCGATTCATTAAAAAATTTATGTTAGAAATTTAAGTAAGAAGTCTTAGGTCTAATTATTTTCAATATGGTATTATTTTACTTACTTTTTCTATCAGTTACCACCAACACTCTCAGGTCTTTGAAAACAGCTGATTTCCAACTGACGTAATTCAGCCGATGTCAAATATCAAATTTGATTTTTGACAGGGAATTCAGTAGCGTCACAGTTAAAACACATATTTAGGAGTCAACTTGACAATTGGTTGCGTTTCGAATGACTTTTATAAATAAACTAAAAAATATATTGCATAAAAAAAAGTTTTGCCCCGATTCACCTGGAAGTCCCTATACACCTCGTTTTACGGCAACACTTGATTTTTGTGCAAAATTTGAGATAAATTGGATAAATAGTTCATTTCATTAGGCCATCATTCTGTTCCAGAAAATTAGATGTTTACCAAAATTGTACCATCTCATCCTCAAATCCCCTAAATGTTTGACCAAAATTTGAAGTCAATCAGGTGAAAAACAGGAGACAGACCTACTGAATTGAGAAAACGCGTTTTTTGGCATCTAGGGACCCCGAAACGTGAAGATCTGAAAAAATTTCGGAAGGTTTACAGGGAAGGAATGTTTTTACGATTACGACGGAAGTTCCAGGTAAAAGCAAATTTTTTACATTTAGAATAAAATAATATGATTTATGTTTCACTTTTATTGAATGTTTTATTTAGAATTAAGAAATTTATTGAACTATTATAAAAAATGATATGCTGCTATTAAAAAAATAGTAGTTTCATCCATATCGGATCGGCAGTAAAAGTTGTTTGCTGTTTTTTCTTAATCGCACATATTTCTATCAGCTCGGTGGGGTGGAGTGGAAAAAAACGTATTTTTCTCGATAAAAAAGCAGGTAATAATAATTGATGCTGCGAGAAAAAATTAAGTACCTTTTTTAAAGAATTTTATAAGCTAACTACAATCTTGTTTATCATAACTATTTTCTTTAACCCCTTGAAAATCCCACGGCTAAAAACGACAGTTACTGCTCTCCCTCCATACCCATTGTATTTCTGACATTTTAAAACTTTGAATGAAACATATTTCTGACTCTGGTCTTTATGAGAACTAAAAGTGGCATTTACTTGTCACTTTCCATCCAGATAAATGTCGATATTTATAGAATAAGAAAAATGTTTCAATTTTATTTGATTATTTAGTTTTTTGATGTCAATCTATAAAAAACGCAACTAATATAAGTTTGTATGCTTGGCTTGTTTAGTACCATAGTAATCACTGTCAAAATGTCAATTTGACTTTTTATTTGTGTATTGGTCACAAAAAATGTCATTTGCATTTAACAGATGTAGTTGCAAATAAAATAGTATATAAAGCTCCGGGAAAAGTTTTTATTCCTGGTTCCAGAAATGGTTCACCTCGGCGCAACGCACCTCTGTAAACCAACCTTTTCCCTCGACAAAAATGAAACACTTTCCATCTAGATAAAAAATAGGTAATATACTATAAAAAAACATGACATCGTCTTTCTCAGGTTTTTATTCGATATGTTTACTGTTTTGTGTGTTGAGATAAAATCCCATGTTTTAAAATATTCCTGAAAAAGACTGAATATATAGTCAAAGCTTCGGCTTTTTTTCATGAAAAAGGGATTTTCATGTCCTAAACTCTAATTTATTATGAAGTTCAAATTTCACTGTTTGTATAACAAAATAATGTTAAAAGCAGAAATGTCTTCTCCCCCATTCACAAAAATACAATGCCACACGAACCAACGCCGTCTTTCAAAACACCTGCCGTTGTTTAACCCACTCACACTACATTACCGGATGTTTTTTTTTTGTTAAAACTCGAACGGACGCCGCCCCTGTCTGTGCCCCCCGTTCCCGGGGGTGCAGAGACAGGCACATTCATCATCATCATCAGCGTTGCATTGAGACAAGGCTGCCCCGTTCCTCCCCGCCCGACCCCGCGCGGATCCTGGACGCGATAACAACAGCGGGAAGCACGGCCCTGTTGCCAAACCTGGTTAATAATTGTATGTTTCAGGATAATATTTTTTTTTATTTAATCCTACATTTAGCATATAGCTAATATAGAATGTCATAAAAGTTTAAAAACATTATAACTTTTTAAAAAAATTGGTCAAAATGAAACTGTTATACATTAAGCGATAAGTAACTTTGTCGTCAATTTTAAATTTAAAGTTTTTAAAATACAGGGTGTTGAAGGAGTACCTTATAAAATCTACAAAATATGCAATACCCCTATTTTTGCAAATTTGTATATTTGATTAAACCAACTGATGTATATCATAGATTAATATCTTGGAAAGTTTTTGAAATTTTTAATCTACCGGGTTTCATCAAGACGTTATAGAGAAAAATAACAAAAATGAGCATTTGTATTAATTTTGGATCTTTGTTGTTAGATATAGATATATTGAAGTTTTGGACCAGAACATAAACAATAATAAAGCAAATCAATATATTGTGACACAATAAAATATCTACAGGATGATAAAATTTTAGTAGGACATTGATAAAATTTCGATAATTTTTAATACCATTGGGATAATTTGCATTTTAGAAGCACCCCAATACAAGAAATCTGAAAATAGATCAGAATGTAGTCTATTACCTCGAAACGTTTTTATATATTAATATACCGGGTGACCACGAAATTGCTTACGAGCCTGTTATTTTTTACTAATAAATATATCATTTTGAGATTATGTAAAGTTGTATGTTAAGAAATCATAGTTCTTGGGATTGTCCCAATGGAATCGCTTTTCGACGTTTCGCCTTCGATTACACGAGACATCTTTAGCGCCCAGCTAGCACTAAAGTAGCTACAACGGTTTCCACTACTACTCTTTAAGAGTCTTTACGTATTTATTACTAATAATATTCCTATTATACAGGGTGTCCCAATAGTGCGTTCTCGGTTGATATCTTGATAACGGATAGCGATATAAAAAAAGTTCAAATGCAAAAGTTGTAGAACAATACGGGCTACATAACCTAAAATTATTTTCATTTATACAGGGTGTCTTAAAAATCTGTAGCGAAGCAAAGTTGTGTTTTTTCTTATGGGACACCCTGTATATTTTTACATATTTAGATTCTGCTCGTGATTCTACACATTTTTGTATAACAAGTCCTATGTCTAAATCTAATAGTTTTTCTAATATCCGCCATTTTGTAAAAAAATTATGAATTGCAGTGCCTTTTTTCAAACGACGTGGGCCGTTGGCTTTTTGATATAGGATTATGATTTTCGGCAGGAACATTAACAAAAGTATGGGTTGACTTTCAACGTGAACAAAATTTGTCGGCGTTGTACAGGGGGTCCTAGATAAGTAGGAGAAATTTAAAAAATTAAAAACATATCTTCATTTTTTTGAATGGAATGTATAGTATTTTAATATTTTAGACTATTCGTGACCCAAAACCCTATCTTTCGTTATAAATATGTCCTATACCTATTTGTCATAGTTTCCGAGATTTTAACATTTTTGTATTTATTATTTGGTTTTCAATGGCAATTGCCTTCGATGCTTTATTATCGAATTTATAGAATTTTCCGAGGAATCCAAAAATGTAATAATATACAGGGTGTTCTATTTAAAATAACAAAGTTGATATCCGTGGGACACTTTTCTATTTCAACTCTTTCTCTGTTATTAAAAATAAAGGAATTAAGGGGGGTGGCAAATCTCGGTGAATCACCCTGTGCATTAATACACAGTAAAAAATGCAAAATTAAAAATTCAGGCTACTATTTTTCTTTATGTAAAAAGGCAAATAAATATTTTAATTAAAGAGACACAACAGAAAAAGAAGTCCTACAATCACTTGATTAAATGTTCAATATGACCACCATTTCTTTCAACACACACTTGTAGCCGATTCACAAAGGAATTGTTAACTCTATTCAGCATCGCGGCATTGATATTTGTACATGCATTTCTAATTCTCATTTTCATATTCTCTATGGTAGTGGGTGACGTTTGGTAAACTTTCTCTTTAACAAAACCCCACAAGAAAAAATCTAGTTTTGTGAGGTCCGGAGACCTTGCCGGCCATTTTACTGGACCTCCCCTACCAATCCATTTATTTTCATAATTCGCGTCTAAAAATTGCCTCACCTGCCTGCTAAAATGTACCGGAGCGCCATCTAGTTGGAACCACATCCGCCTCACTAGATTCAAAGGTAATTCGTCAATCCACCCCTGCAAACTGTTTTGCAGTAAATTTAGAAAAGTGTCTCCATTAACTCTATTTTCGAAAAAATAAGGTCCAATGATACGGTTACCGATTATACCAGCCCATACATTAAGAAACCATCTATGCTGGTGATCCAAGGGGATAATGAATCTGGGGTTTTCAGAACTATAATAGTGGAAATTATGTCGGTTGACGTATCCATTTTTATGAAATGTCGCTTCGTCAGTAAATAAAATGTTATTGAAAAAATCATGTTCTTCTCTATTTTTTGCTAATGCCCAAGTAATTTTGCGTCACTTGTAGTGTATTATAATTAGTAAATTCGATAATAAAGCAAATTCTAAGGCGATTGCTATTGAAAACCAAATAATGAATACAAAAATATCAAAATCTCGGAAACTTTGACAAATAGGTATAGGACATACTTATAACGAAAGATAGGGTTTTGGGTCACGAATAGTCTAAAATATTAAAATACTATACATTCCATTTAAAAAAAATGAAGATATGATGTTTTAATTTTTTTAATTTCTCTTACTTATCTAGGACCCCTGTACAACGCCGACAAATTTTGTTCACGTTGAAAGTCAACCCATACTTTTGATAATGTTTCTGCCAAAAATCATAATCCTATATCAAAAAGCCAACGTGCCACGTCGTTTGAAAAAAGGCACTGCAATTCATAATTTTTTACAAAATGGCGGATATTAGAAAAACTATCAGATTTAGACATAGGACATGTTTTAGAAAAAATGTGTAGAATCACGAGCAGAATCTAAATATGCAAAAATATATAGGGTGTCCCATAAGAAAAAACACAACTTTGGTTCGCTACAGATTTTTGAAACACCCTGTATAAATGAAAATAATTTTAGGTTATGTAGCCCGTATTGTTCTACAACTTTTGTATTTGAACTTTTTTTATATCGCTATCCGTTATCAAGATATCAACCAAGAACACACTAATGGTACACCCTGTATATCAACAAACACTTTGGGTTACACGTTTTTAAGTATTATATTTGTATTTATTACTGCGAATAATACTTTATAGTAATTTTTCATGTAAAGTAATTATATAATAACTACTGCCAAGTAACTACTTAAGGAATTGACTCCAAGGTCGTGACATAATAGTAATTATTCAAAGATACTGTTTCTAATCTGTTTACTAAATTACAACTTTTAAGTATCAGTACCTTCTTGAACTTTGCAGACCTTTCCATTACGTTCAAATGTACTCCTATAACGTATTACTATAAAGTAAAACGAGTCGTTGCATGGTAGAAAAAGTTATCGTCTACTGCTACTTTAAACTGGCTATTACCAGTCGTTATTATTTTGTTGCAACTTAGAAGTAATTATTTACTACAAGTAAACTATCACCTCTTATACTTGAGGTTCCAGAAATAGGGGGCGCTCGTACGAGATTCGGTCGGTGATTTTATAAGGACAGTGGCAACAACAGAGTAACCAATTTGTGATTGGTTCGGCCATATTGCTGCTAAAATCGTTTTATTTACTTTTCGCCTACGTGATTAGGCGATTTAGGGTCGCATTTTATTAGTTTTTGTGATTATTAAAAAGAATATTGATTCAAATAAGAAGTTCTCAGCCATTAGCCATATGGAGAAATGTGTTTAAGCCTGGTTCACCTATTGTTTGCTTGTAAGTATAAAGTGTTTGTGATGAATGTATAATTGACTATGACCGAAAATGTCTTAAGTTTAAGTTTACTCCAAGAAAAGTTATTAAATGTTGCACATTATTATATTTTGGTTTTATTTTGCTGTAAAAGACAATATTGTTTCATGTCCTAGTGTATGTTTTACTTCATTCAGCACTTTAATTTGAGGTAGAAGCTTTCTGAGATTAGCATAAAAGAAACTTTATTTTGTAGTACATATTACATTACTAAATTCAGTTAGCAGACAACTCTCGTTAATAGCTTGCACAAACGTTGTTATTTGTATCAAAGCGATCATAAAACTACTTTTAAGCAAGCTTAAATCCAAATTGATTTTATCATGTTTCTTGGGAAAGCTTATTGAGCAATTAAAAAAAACATAGAATTAATAATTTCGCAGTGGTTCTCATCTAGGAAATCATATGCCAAACATTTACTTAACAACGTTTCGTCTTAAATTTCACAAGGCATCATCACGGATCTTCACTGTACGATAACCAAATGCTGAACTGAACTATTCAGCGTTTATCACGGATCTCTACTACACCACAACAAAATACTTAAATGAAGATCCCTGAAGATTTCTTGTGCAATCGAAATCGAAACGTCCAAAAGCAAATCCACATTACGACGATCTAATCCCAACTATTGTTTTTTTCAGCGAAAGACTACCTGACAACGTCGCACCGGATCTGCGAGATGCACTGGCGGCGTTGCCCAGCCACCCGCCGCAGCAATCCTCTGCGTCACGTCATCCATCGCTCACTGGATGCTGCACGGCTGTCTGCCGGAAAAATAATTGATGAAGCCCTGCCTGCTTGATGCAACCGGTCAGAGGCGTGTAATATTTCTCTCATTTTTTTCTTGTGTACTGTAATATATTCAAATATCGGGTCGAACCGAGCTTCGCAATGTCGTTTGCTTTGGTGATTTATGTATGTATCCACGGAAAAAATCGGTAAATTGCCTCTATTGCAGAACCTTCCCCGTTATGAGTCCTTCCTCATTTTTTCAAGAAAAGTAAAACACGACCCATATCTTCATTTTCGTTTTTCAAACATTTCACTAGGTCGTCATTTTTTTACGCCATATTAAATTCATGCCAATATTTTTCCGGTTTCTTCCTGTCGCACTTGTTTTATGGACAAAACTTAAAATCAATTAAATCAGTATTTCTTTACAACGATGTTTAAAAAGATTATTTGATCGCCATTTTGTTCAGCCATACAAACTTCGTATCAACATTTTACAAGTTTATCTATATCATATATATATATATATATATATATATATATATATATATATATATATATATATATATATATATATATATACAGGGTGATTCATGAGGAAATGTCAATACTTCAGGTACATATTCAGGACCAAAAAATTAACATAAAAGTCTATGTAAATAAGTGTCCGCTAGGCCTTAATTCTCGAGATACAGGGAGAAAGTTTTTATTTAATTTTCCTATTTTTTAAATAAAATCTATGATAATGTAAATAATGGAGTGAAAATTGATATACGGGGGTTTTTTTGGTTTGACAAATTCGAATCTAATATTAGTATTGCTCTTACTTATAGGGGGGCGCGAGATATTTGGATTTAAAACAACCTACATGTCTCTTCTACTCCAAAAGGTATTTAATTTTTATTAAAATTGTTATTATTAAGTTGTTTTTAATAAAATCTAGGTTACGTTTTATAATTTTCAAAAATTTCGAACAATCACAACTTTTTCAGTCTTGTAGTGGAATTACATTTTTGACATTTTTAGTTTTGATTTAAAAAAACAAATTATTCCCTTGCCATTTCTACGTCAAAAAGGTATACCTGTTAAAAGTGGATACGAGTAACCGTTTTCGAGATATTTGGATTTAAAACAATTTCGGCGCATGTAATTTTTTATCGCAAAATTTTAAGAGGTTGTTATTTTGTCCAAATTTAAATTTAAAAAGTTGGGATTGTTCAGATACAATTTTCGCACTTGGAAAGGAGTAGAATGGCATGTAGGTGGCGCCCCCTACAAGTAAGAGCAATACTAATATTAGATTCGAATTTATCAAAAAACCCCCGTATATCAATTTTCACTCCATTATTTACATTATCATAGATTTTATTTAAAAAATAGGAAAATTAAATAAAAACTTTTTCTAGAAACACCCTGTATCTCGGGAACTAAGGCCTTGCGGACACTTATTTATATAGACTTTTATGTTTATTTTTTGGTCCTGAATATGTACCCGAAGTATTGACATTTCCTCATGAATCACCCTGTATATAAGTCAAATGATAAAGAAGTTTTGTTAGCAGATTTTTCGTGCTCCTTATTAATTAGGCCGCCATTTTAATGCGCCATGTCAGATTCGTACCAAATCTTTCCCATTTGATCCCTATATCACACTTGATTTTTGTACAACAATTTAAGTCAATCAAATATGTAGTTTCTGCATTGATTTTTAATGATTTTATTTGTTATTTTGTTCGGGCATATTGCATTGCTACCAAAGACTATCAGACGACCCGTAAGAAACGGGACAGTTACCTTATTTTGATTGTTTTGTCCCGCGTCTCCGGATCTTCTTTTGAAACGGACCAGAATCCCATATTTTACAAATACATGTTTTTAATTTCGTTATTCACCACAATATATCCTATTTTATATTGTCAAAGGCCTTTTAATAGTCTACGAAGTACAAATACACCGGAGTATAGAATTCTCTAGACTTCTCTATAATCTGTCTCAGATTTAAAATCTGTTGGCGTGTGTCTCGACCTTTGACGAAACCAGCTTGCTCTCTCTCTGTGTATATATATAAATATATATATATATATATATATATATATATATATATATATATATATATATATTTTTTTTAGTTTTATTTTTCTTGGTTTACGGTCAGTGATTTACTTGAAAATAATTAAAAAATTACTTCTTTTTTTAAAAACATACATATATTCAAATCTATAATTATATGAAAAATTGTTGGTACGACAATAATAAAATACGTCAAAATACAATCACCTTACCCTAGAACGTAATGACAACAGTATACAACACATAACGAAGCAACAGCTATGACGATCACATGTATTAAAATTTTATTTTCTCGATTAAGAAAATGTTAACAGGACACAACATTTTGCACATTGATATCAAGGACTAACACAACGAACTGTGGAGTATCAATTATTGCAATATAGATGTATATATTTTGCTAAGATTGTTTGCATCTTTTTTGTCATTCACACAGTTTTTGTTTTTGTGTATTAAAGCCATTTCGTAAAATTCCCTTTTTTTTAACTGACACTCGGTTTTTTAAGATTTTAGTTTCAGAGTAATTAAAACTGTGGTTTTTCCAATTTTCATGGTTGGTTAATGCCGTTGAGTTTTTTTTGTCATATTTATGGCTTTTTATACGGTTCTCCAAATATTGACTGGTCTGGCCGATGTAAACCCCTTCACAATTACAACAAGGAATTTCAAAAACTACATTGCTCCTTTTGTTTTTTGGAGTCTTCGCCTTTAGTTTACTAAAATTATTCGATAGTAGATTAACGGTGTTATGACAAATTTGGATGTTATATTTTTTAAAGAATGTTTGAAATTGTTGGGATAATCCATTTATAAAGGGGAGGGAAATATACTTTATACGTGCTGAAGTAGGTTTTTTAGTGCAAATTAAACAGTTATAATGCTTATGAATTCTGCTTTTAAATATTTTATTATTTAATTCTAATGGATATTGGTTTAAAATCAATGCTTCTTTTGCCTTTTTAATAGCATTTTCTCTGTATTCAGGATAAGAAAGCTGAATTGCCCTGTCCGCCAATCCTATTATTACAGACCTTTTTTGCGATGTTGGGTGATTAGACTTGAAATTTATGTATCTAGAAGAGCATGTCGGCTTCGTATACCATTCTGTTTTTATATTTTCTCCTATATGGTGTAGTGTTAGGTCGAGAAAATTAATTTGGTTTTTTTGTTCTGTTTCGATTGTAAATTGTAAACTTTGGTGGTATTGGTAAAAATATTTTAGGATATTGTTAGACTGGTCTGATGCAATAGCAGTGATACAATCGTCGACGTAACGAAAAAAGAATGGAGTTTCGAATCCTACTCTGCTTAACACATCCTCTTCTAGATCCTCCATCACGATCTGAGCAACTACACTCGAAATTGATGATCCCATAGCGCAACCCTCTATTTGTTTATATAATTGTTTTTCGTACAGAAAATATGTGGAATTCAGTGTTAATTCGATGGCTTTTATAAATTCATCTTGTGGTATGTCAGTGAATTTATTTATTTCAGACCATTTTTTTTTGTTATTTTAGTTGCTAACGAGATGGGAACATTGGTATGTAAGGATATAACATCAAGAAAAATAACGAGGTAGTTTTTGGGAATTTTAATATTTTTTAATTTTTCTTTAAAATGAAAGGCCTCTTTAATATAATAGTTGTTTTTGTGTATAACGTTTTTAAGGATATCTTTTAAAAATTTTGAAAGTGGTGTATAAGGCGACTGTACACATGATACAATTGGACGTAAGGGGATATTTTCCTTGTGAAGTTTCGGTATATTTTAGGTGGTAGGGCATTTCTAATTTTTAGGCGTTTAGCAGTTTCTGGGGATATATAAAATTTATTTTCCCAAGATTCAATTAATTCATTTTTTTTTTCTGGTATTGGTTGGTAGGATCTAATTTAATTTCTTTATATGTTTTTTTGTCTTTTAGTAATTCTTTAATTTTTTATTATACTGTTTTATTCGTTTTGTCAGCTTTCAAAACTTTTATATGGGTGTTGTTTTTTAAAAATGTTTTAGTTTTACATAAGTTTGTTAAATGTTTTTTATTTTTATCGCTTTGATTTTTTAGTTTGTTTTTAAAATTTGTTAAAATATTACAAGACTTGGCTCTAATTTCATCTCTCTTCTCACCCTTCAAATGATTTATCCCGGTTTCGATGTTGCATAAAATATCTGTGGTTGGCAAACATTTATCATCGCTTACTCCCATTGCAAAATTTGGGCCTAAGCTTAAAATTTTCATTGCGTAATTTGGAATATTGTCGTTAGTTAGATTTTCTACCCACAAAGAATCGAAAATCATAAAATATATATATATATATATATATATATATATATATATATATATATATATATATATATATATATATATATATATATATATATATATATATATATATATATATATATAAAACGTGCTAAATCTAGTGGGGCTGTAGTCAAAGAGAGGGGACCTTAGATTAAAACACTTTGTTGCTTTGCCAAGCTTTCGGCAACTGTTTATTGCCTTCCTCAAGACAGCCTAAAAATTGTTATTATTTTGTATTAACATTTATTTTAAAAAAAAAAGTTGTTGTGGATTTACTACTTGGTTTTACTCTTGAAGAAACAACACTGAAAAATTCTCAACATTGCTAAAGACCTATATACATATTATTTACACCTTTTTATCACTAGTTTTGACTAGGATGTTGTTATATTAACACATTTTAAAATTCTTAAAGATTTGGTTTATTCCAACGTGCAGACACTGTCGGCCATTTTACGTATTTTAAAGGCAAATTATTATTGTAAAATGGAGATCGTGTTTTTTTTTTTATGTTTGCTCTCCTTCCCTTACTTCACACTAGTTGGTTTACGCGTTTTTTGTTTTTCAAGTAATTGTCGACTGAGCACGAATCGGTAACGACGGTTTCCCAAATGTATAGTTGGAAAAGAAAAATGTAGATGGCGCATTAGTAAACAGTACTCTGCAAAGCTGGTAACCCAATCAGCACATATCTTACAAGTTCTGTAATTGTTGGTTAAACGATGAAAACATTTTATATTCTGTAGTACACTGTGCAGCTGACAGAGGGACATGTTCCACCATCGTGTTGTGAAAACTTTTTATATTTATTTGCTATGATTAGAAAAAAGGGGGAAAAAACAAATTACGTGAACAACACAACACCATGATTGAACTTTTCCTGAAACAAAAATGAAAAGGAAAATAGAAAATCATATATAAATGCAAATAATCAATGTACAGTGCCCTACAGTATGACTATATTAGGACTAAGTTATTCAGAGATTTGGACAGCATTAGAGTCATTAATAGAAACAAAATTGTCTTTACTAATTCTTAACAGATATGAATATATTGTGCTTAGATTATTGATATCAGTTTTCTTATTCATTGTGTTTGTCCCTTGGTTGTGTATATGTATCATTTCAAGGAAATTTCTTTTATATCTTTTTTCTTTAGCAAGAATTTTTGCTTCGGTGAATCGAATGCTGTGTCCTGTGTCTATGAAGTGTTCTGATAATGCACAAGATTTTACAAACCTGCGGCAGTCGCTTTTATGTGAAGTAATTCTGCCTGACAAATTTCTAGATGTCTGACCTACATATATTTGATTACAGTTGTTGCAATTTATGGCATATACAACGTTATTATTTTCAAACGTGGAAAGTGGAGTCTTAGTTTTTGCATAAAGTTGTGAGACAGTTTTTATTTGTTTTTTGGCAAACCTTAGGTTTGGACTATCTTTGAAAACGTCTATTAATTTATCAGTTAAATTTTGAATAAAAGGAAGGGGGTAATATTTTATTGTTTGTGTTGGCTGACTGGTGTTTTCCTCTGTCGTTATATTATGGATTGTATTTAGTTGTATTGGATTTTCATTTGTGTTGCATAAAAACTTATTTATGATATTCAGAGGATAAGAGTTTTCAAGGAGTATATTTCTGAGCCTATCTAGGCTTTCCTGTTTGTAGTCTTTATGTGAGAGCTTAATAGCTCTTTTTTTTAGAGCAGTTATTAAATTTATTTTCATTTTGGTAGGGTGGTAAGAATGATAACTTATGAATCTGTCAGAGCACATCGGTTTGCGATACCATTTTGTTTTTAAAACATTGGTTTCGCTTCTGATTACCTTCATGTCAAGAAAGGGAATACTGTTGTCTGATTCATATTCCACCGTAAATTTCAGATGTTGGTTGTATGAATTGAACATTTCTAGTGCTATTTCTGCTCTATTTTTAGGGAGAGCCAAAATAAGATCGTCCACATACCTCTTGACAAATGGGATATTAAAAGGTAGATTTTCTAAAGCATAGCTGACTAAGTCATCCAAAACAAAATTTTGATGATTTTAAGTCTATGTTAAGCCAGAAAAGAGATGACTTTGACCTATTTTGGGAGAAAACGATGACGTTAAATATAGAGCCACAAGCCAAGCGTCTTCGAACAGACAAGGTGGGAGATGTTCAAACATTACACAGACGCCTCTTTTATGAAATAAAATTTTGATGCATTTAAAGGAAAAACTTTTCCAGAAGATGCGTTTAAATCTTTTCTTCTTCATTACGGCCATTTCTTCGACCGAGTGTTACTGCGATCTAAACTAAAAGTGGTTTACGAAACTAATGACATTAGCGCAAAAAACAACGCTAAGAAACTAATGCGATTTTTAAAAGACAAGGAGCTGAAAGATGCCTACACCGAAGTGTCGAAATTGTGTGAATTAGTATTGACAATACCTGCCACAAGTTCATCAGTAGAACGCAATTTTTCAACACTTCAACGTATAAAAAATTTCGTGAGAAATTCAACGGGGCAGGAGAGACTTTCGCATACATCGCTGTTGTCCATTGAAAATAAACTTCTCCAAAATATGTCGAAGCATCGACGTTTTTATGATGACGTCATTGACGAATTTACAAAAAATGATTGAAGAATCGAATTACATTACAAATGGGTAAGCTTCTAAAAATTGCTTCCCTTTCTTAAAATGTAACCGCACGCCCCTGCTTGTTGGTGAAGTTCATTATAAAAGGATCTAATTTAAAGCAAGAATGGTTATTAGCAGAGAGTTAAATGCGTGCAAAATTAATATATTTATTAATACACAAATTCTTTATTTATTTATAATAAATGGATTTCCGAATGTATTCGGCACTTCTTAATAAGATGCGATGCACTTTAACTGTCACTACAGTGTTGATGATGAAAGTTTTCCAAGACATACGTCCTTTTTTAACCTGAATTACGTCTCAATCAATTCTTATTACATTTACTTTATCCGCCTTATTGAAAACACAATCTTGAATTTTTTATATGCAAATATATTAAATTGTATTGTCAGACGAACCGTATAAGTATGTCAAATTTGAAGTTAATCGATCAAGAGTCAGCGAAAATCCATTACAAGATTTGATTAAGGAAAACAAACAATTTACACACAGAGGAGTGAAGTTTATAAAAGCGTGGCAAAAACGAAATTCTAGTAGTTACAAACTAACTAGTTGACTTTCTCGGCTAAATAACGCTCGACACCTTAAAAAAATAACCCACTGTCGAACTGAATAATTATCTTTTGCGGCATTTGCGTTATTAAGCGTATTACTCGCTTGAATTGTTGCAATTCTTGAGAGAGAAAAAAGTGATAAAGCATCCTTAGAAAACCGCAGAAAATTATGTACTGCGTATAATTACGGTTTAAACGTTATATATAGGTCGGCTAATGTTACCTGGAGCCTCCAACAAGTTTTTAAATGGTTCCACCCTGTTATTCTCAAATATTTTTTTACGTTAGTATACATTATGGGTCAAATTAAAGTAGCCCCTTTTTTTCTACTTAGTGACGTTTTTAATATTTATCCGATTTATTATTATTATTATTTTTTTTGACATAATATGTATACGGGTAGACCTAATGTAATGGCCGGTAATTTGATGACCAGCAAAAAAGTATCAACTTTCTAGCCCCTCAGATTAAGGCACTTCCCTCTTGCAAATTTTCATAAAAAATTCATGACCGGAGGTTTATATCTCAAAGTTACCAAAATTGACTCAAATCTTCACTAAATCAAACAACATAAAATTACCCAGTATTAGCTTCTAGCCTCCCAGATTATGGCACTCCTCTCTTCCAGTTTTTGCATAAAAAGGGAATCGTCAAAGGTTTAAAGTCAAATTAACTCAAATCTTCATTACGGTAAGCAGCATAAAATGACCCAGTATCAACTTTCGAGCCCCATAATTTGACGCACTTCTCTCTTGCAATTTCTCATGAAAAGGGGTTTGAAGTTATCCAAAAACTACCATAATTAACTGAAATGTTCACTAAAGCAAACAGTATCAACTTCCTGACCCTCAGATTGAGGCACGTCCCTCTAGCAGTTTTTCATAAAAAGTGAATGCCTGGGGGTTTAAAGTTATCCAAAAGCTATCAGAATTAACTGAAGTCTTCATCAAAGCAAATATCATAAAATTGACAAGTATCAACTTTTTAACTCATCCGATTGACTTCCTTCCCTTTTGCAATTTTTCATAAAAAGTGAATGACCGGGAGTTTAAAGTCATCCTAGAGCTACCAAAATTAACTGAAATCTTCACTAAAGCCAACAGCACAAAACGGACTAGTATTAACATTCTAGCCCCACAGATTGTGACACATCCCTGTAGCAATAAAAATGAATGACCGGGGGTTTAAAGCCATTCTAAACTTACCAAAAACTAACTGAAATCATCACTGATAGAAACAATATAAAATGGAATAGTATCAACTTTCTATCCCCTCAGATTCAGGCACACCCCTCTCGCAATTTTTCATAAAAAGTGAATGACCGAGGGTTTAGTATCCCAAAGCTACCAAAATTGACTCAAATCTTCACTAAAGCAAACAGTCTAAAATGCCCCAGAGATCGAAACACTTCCCTCGTGCAATTTTTCATAAGAACAGGGGCGCGCACTCCATGGAAGCAAGGGAAGCAGTGTTTCCCCAAAAAAAAATTCAAAACATCTTCTAAAATGTAGTTTTCGAAATAGGAAACCATTAATTTGGTTTATATTAAAAATGATAAAATATTATCTTAATATCTTATAATAAATGCGGCCTTGAGAACTTATGCGGACCGCTAGCTTCTCTGCAGCCAAGTCCTGTATGCTTGATTTCCTGTTAATCGAACCAGAGGTTATTGAACTTTCCACCGGCAGTTTGCAATTTTTGCATTTCAGTCGCGTGCTTTAAGTGGTGGCGGAAGCTATCGTTGGAGTAGGTTCTTTGTTTGAACGCCTATCCGTGTGTTGTGTGACACGTACTTCGCGTCGTGCATGGTGCGATATGGAAGACAATAATACGGACGTGTATATGCAAATACCGTCAACTTCGGCTGTCGGTAATAACGTTGAAAATGTTGGAGAATTTAGTACGAAGAATATGTGTGAATGTGTGGTGTGTGTCTTAATAATAAAGGGATTTTCAACGTTAAACTTCGCTGATAAGCTTCAAATAATTTCCATAGGAAGGGCAAAACCGCCTATGAAAAATTTAACCACAAAAATGAAAAACTGTATTAGATATTTTTATACGGAAAAACGATACAAACAATTTAAATGGCTAACAGGGTGTGAAAATATAAGTAAATTATTTTGTTGGCCATGTTTACTTTTTGAAAATGAAAAAGTTCTCTGGAATAAAACTGGTTTTTCCGATTTAAACAATTTAAACAAAACGCATTTACAGGCCGTCATAAAAGAAAAAGTCTTCGGTAAAACCAGAATTGAACAAGCCATTAATAAACAGTTGGAAATTAGTCACCGCCAACAGAATGAACTAGTCGGTAAAAATAGGCAAATATTAAGAAAATTTATTGATGTTGTTAGTTTTCTCGGACAGCACGAATTGGGATTTAGAGGTCATGACAAAACAAGGGTTTCTTCAAATAGAGGAAATTTTCAAGATTTACTCAGTTTAATGGCTAAATATGATGATTGCTTAAAAAATCATTTAGAGCAGTCTAGCGTTTTTCGTGGAACGTCTAATCGAATCCAGAATGATTTAATTTCCGTTGTTGTGTGTCCGAAAATCGTACAGCAGATGCGTTATATACCGTAGTTTATAACGTTACTAGAAATTAATGAATTGCTCAAAGCTATGATGGAGCTGCAGTGATGGCAGGACAACTAGGGGGGTCTGCAAGCTAAAGTTCAAGAAACTTTCCCAAGTGCTGTGTTTGTCCATTGTTTTGCTCATAAATTAAATTTAGTTTTATCCCAGTCCATCAATCACATTAAAGAGTGTAAAGTATTTTTCGTTACTTTAAGTGGCATGGCTGCTTTTTTTTTCCAAGTCAACAAAACATACACAAGCTTTGGACTCTATTGTCCAAAAACGATTGCCCAAAGTAGCTCCTACTAGGTGGACCTATAATGGAAGACTTGTGTTAAAAGTATCTGAAAATCGTGAATCACTGATTGGACTGTTTTTAAGAATATAATAGAAAACAATGAAACGTGGGACTCAGAAGCAATAAATAGTTCGAGGGGGTTTTTGGACTGTTTGAAACGAGATTTTAATTTTAATTATTTGTTGAACATATTTTCAGAAATATTTCCATTCTCGGACAATGTTTTAATATATTACAAACTAAAACAAATGATATTGCTATTTGCCTAAAAAAAGTGGATGCTTTCAAGTCCATGTTAAGCCAGAAAAGAGATGACTGACCTATTTTGGGAGAAAATAATAACGTTAAATGTAGAGCCACAAGCCAAGCGTCTTCGAACAGACAAGGTGGGAGATGTTCAAACATCATACAGACGCCTCTTTTATGAAATAATCGATCAAATTCAGCAACAAATAAACTATAGATTTAACTGTTTAAATGATTTTAAATTCCTCGAGCTCTGGAATTTTGATGCATTTAAAGGAAAAACAGAAGATGCGTTTAAAACTCTTCTTCTTCATTATGGCCAGTTCTTCGACCAAGTGTTAAACTGATGACATTAGCGCAAAAAATAACGCTAAAGAACTAATGCAAATACCAAAATTAACTATATTCTTCACTAAAACAAATAGCATAAAATGGACCAGTATCAAATTTGTAGCCCCTCCGATTGATGCACTTTCCTATTGCGAGATTTCATAAAAAATTAACGACCGGGGGTTTAAAGTTATCTTAAACCTACTAAAGTTAAACAAATAGCATAAAATAAACCATCAACTTTCTAGCCCCACAGATTGGGGCACTATCTCTTGCAATTTGTCATAAAAACTAAATGACCGGGACCAAAGCAAATAATATAAAATGGCTAAGTATCAAGTTTCTGGTTCCTCAGACTCAGACAAGAGGGAAGTGTCTCAATCTGTGGGACTAGAAAGTTGATAGTGGTCCATTTTATGTTGTTTGCTTTAGTGCAGATTTTAGTGAATTTTGGCAGCTTTGGGATGAGTTTAAACCCCCAGTAATTAACTTTTTGTGAAAAATTTCAAGATGGGAGCTCCTTGGTGTATGCTCAGGTGTACGATCTTTTCGAACCATATAATTAACAGAAATCTCGCCAATTACGGGTAACATGTATCACAAAATATCTTCTGGTAAATCTCAGAGTCGACTTTATTTTTTACAAAGAATATAGCGGTATGTTATATTTATGTCATCATGTGAATAAATTTTGTTATTGTGGGAGTTTAAATTTATTTATTTGTGAAAAATTTGAATGGTTCGTCAAATCGTTTCCTAATGACTCGTGCAAATAACACAGGATAACAAAATGAAAATAAAAATTTGGTGCCGGAAATCTAACATCTGATTTTAGATGTTTTCATTGTGCTGATTCCGAAAATGCCACCAGATTTTTTCTATCAGCTCTAATTTTTGAGATACAGGTTAATTGATATTTTTTTCTGATAAAGGACAACAAATAAAGAGATAAATATGTACTTAATCGTCAAAATAGAAATTTCTCAAAATCTAGTTAACCAAATGGATACCTGGAATTGTTCCTGACCCAATGTTCCTATACTAGGAACTACTCAATACACTGCTCTTAATTACTTTTATACCTGTAATTGCCTATGACCCGATCCTTCTATACCTGCTTGGCTGAACTCAATTTAGTATGTTACTGAGTTTTCCCAAGTAAAGTTGTGTTATCATTTTGTGCAAATTTTGGTGAAACAATGGCATCCACAAGCAGACGTACCTGTGTAAATCATCCCGATGTTTTTTGTTGTGTGTGGTGAATACACTTTGAAAGAGAGCAGAAAAACGATTTCTGACTAAGTGAAAAGAGCTTATCTTGCCTATTTTGGCGTTCATTTAGGAGATCAACATAAATCTTGGGCCCCACATTTCATATGTAAAACATGTGTTGAACATTTGCGACAGTGGACAACTGGAAAGAGGAAGTGCCTAAAGTTTGCGTACCAATGGTTTGGAGAGAACCGCGAAACCATCGTAACGACTGCTATTTTTGTTTCGTTAATATTAAAGGCATAAATAGAAACAATAGACACAAATGAACATATCCTGATCTAGATTCTTCAAGAAGGCCTGTAGCGCATTCGGAAGAAATACCCGTTCCATCATTCAGCAGTCTACCCGAACTGACAGAAGATAATACAGAAACATCAACGTCTGACGAAGTTCAAAGAATTCAATCAGAAAACGACAGCGAATTTGAAGCAGATTTAGCAACTCCGCAATGTTTCAATCAAGAAGAACTAAACGATCTTATAAGACACCTGAATCTCTCAAAGGAATCCGCTGAATTACTTGCATCCAGATTAAAAGAAAAAATCTACTTTGTCCGGGTACTAATATTACATTTTATCGTAAAAGAGATAAGAATCTGCTGCCTTTTTTCGCTCGCAAATGACTTGGTATTCTGTAACAATATAAAAGGGCTCTTAGAAAAAATGGGTTTTCCTGAATACACTCCAGATGATTGGCGCCTTTTAATTGACAGTTCAAAACGTAGTTTAAAATGTGTTCTTTTGCATAACGGTAACAAATATGGCCCAGTTCCTATTGGTCATTCTACTACCATGAAGGAAGAATATGAAACAATTGCATTAGTTTTGAGAAAAATTAAATACGAAGAACATCAGTGGGCAATTGGTGTTGATTTAAAAATGGTTAACTTCTTCCTTGGACAGCAGAGTGGTTATACAAAATATCCTTGTTTTTTGTGCCTTTGGGACAGCAGAGCTAAAAATTAGCACTGGGTTAACAAAAATTGGCCTTCAAAAGATGTCATGATTCAAGGAAAACAAAACGTGATCAACGAACCTTTGGTTTCAAGAGAAAAAATCTTACTTCCGCCCTTGCATATCAAGCTAGGCCTAATGAAGCAATTTGTGAAGGTTTTAAATCGAGATGGAAATTGTTTTGGGTATTTGTCACGTAAATTTCCTGGCATTAGCACGGAGAAACTAAAAGCTGGTATATTTGATGGTCCTCAAATAAGGCAACTTGTTAAAGATCCACAATTCACCACATCCATGAACGAGACTGAATCTAACGTTTGGTGTTCATTTATTCAAATAGTACAAAATTTTCTTGGCAATCATAAAGCAGAGAATTACGTAGAATTAGTGGAAACTATGCTTTCAAATTTTAATATTCTCGGCTGCAACATGAGTATAAAAGTTCACTACCTCTACAGCCATCTAGATCGTTCCAGAAAACTTGGGTGATTGTAGGGAAGAACAGAGGGAAAGATTCCATCAGGATATTAAAACTATGGAAGATCGTTATCAAGGACGATGGAATAGCCACATGATGGCGGACTACTGCTGGAGCCTTCAGCGAGACTGCCCTAGTAAACTCCATTCTAGAAAGTCGTATAAAAGAAAATTTTTATGTAATTAGTGACTAATGTAATTATGTAAATTAAGTTTTTGCAATAAATAGTTATATCCATGTATCTTTGTTTTTTTAACTGGCAATAGTAATATTATATTTTATAACAGTTATAACGTAAAATATATACACAATTTGTTTTTTTAAACTAGATCTGATAGACAAAATCTGAGAACTTTTTTACATTCTGCATGCAAAAATTACCCAGGAACAGTTAAAAAATCGCAGGCACCAAAATGTGTGTTGGCCTGTGTAATCAGTTAAGTCTAACTCAATGATTGAGAAACAAAGATTAAAGACAGAACTAGAAATTATTCATCTTAAGCAGCATACAAAAAATGTATGAATGTGAATAAAATATTACAAAAAAAATAGGTAAATTATATAGCACTTTGAAATGATCTAAAAAAGAGCTGGGAGGGGGTGTACAATGCTATGAACATTTTTATAAAAACACTACATTTCCACATAAATAAAAATACTAAAATAATTAGAAATAAAATTAAAAATAGAATTAAAAAAGAATGGATGACATTAGGAATTTCGACATCTATTCAGGAAAAAAAAACAAACTATACAAGGAGCTGTTGAAAGATCTACAAAATATAGCTTCAAAGAATAGGTACAATGTGTACAAAAACAAGTTACGTTGGATAATAAAAACGGCAAAAAAATCTCAATTTGATAAATGCAAAGGTACGTCCTCCGCATTATGGAAATGTTTTAATAAAATATGCAATAAAGGTAACAGGTCAAAAACAAATATAGAACGATTAAGTAACGATAACAATCAAACAATTACTGATAAAAAAGATATTTCAAATGCATTTAAAAATTACTGAGTGAGTTCGGAAGAGCACTAATGATAACTTGGAGAACACAATGGTGTTAACCGATGTTACAAGCGATGAAATAGAATTAATAATGAAACATTTAAAAATAAACTAATCAGCTAGTTGGGATGGAATAAAAAGTGAAACTATGAAGGAAATTACGCGTCAAATATCTAAACCGTTAACAATAACGACAGGATTATTAATTAGAGGCCAATTTTTGTACTTTCCGTTTTTTTCAAAAATATTTCAGAGGACTATTAAATTTAGAATGGTCGAATTTTTAAATAAGTATAAAATACTTTCTGAAGACCAATACAGTTTTAGAGAGGGAAAATCAACAGACAATGCCATACATATCTTGACATCTAACATCTATACGCCCTTGACTCGAGTGACCCTTGTATGTGCATATTTGTAGATCTTTCAAAGGCGTTCTATACGGTAACCATCATCATCAATCATCACTTGAAAAGATACAACAGTGTGAATAAAGGGGAAAAGTATTTAATTTGGTCAGAAATTACTTGGCCGACAGAAAACAATATGTGGACATAAATAGGGTACTAAGTGATGAAAGAATTGTAGAATATGGGGTAGCACAAGACACTGTTCTTGACCTCGTTCTTTTCATACTGTATAGAAATGATATGCTTTAATTAAAAACAAAAGGTACTATCATCCGTTTTGCAGATGACCCTGTATTGTTCTGTCAGGCAGTCGCTAAAAAATACAGTAATTTATGACATTATAGCTTTAAAATTGTGGTACCATAAATAATCCTTAAATTTGGAAAAAAACAAAATACATTCCATTTACACAGGCCCACATCTGGGGGCCCCCCGATAGTCTATAAAGCATAGCACCTCTGGGAAAGCTACAATCTTTATTTACTGATATTTTGTAAAGCCATACATGGAAAGCACAACATTTTTGAAATAAAAGTACTTTTTTTATGCACGTGGGGCTCATGATTAAAACTGATTATATGGCAAAAACGGGAACTCCGCACTGTAGATCAGCTGACTGAGAAGATTCCACGTTCACGGGTCGAGTCACAGTATTCCGCGGCGCGTTTTTTTTTCTTTTTACAGTTAATGGTAGAATAATACCTCTCAAAAGGCAAATACCTCGGAGGGAGAGAGGTCATTTAGTACCTTAGCTTTTATTAAAAAGAAATACCGTTCAACGATGGGCGAGTCTAGATTGTCGGCATTATCTCTATTATCAATTGAAGGAGATCTGATGAGGTCTTTAGATTTTTCTAATATAATTCACGAATTTTCATTGTCGAAATCATGAAAAAAATCATTTTAGTTTTATAGTTAGTTAGTTTAGTTATAGAGAAGAATAATTTTAGTCTTTTAGTTACGATTATTTTAACAAAAAAGTTTCTTTGTAACTCATATGTCTTTCCTTTAATTTCATTATTACCATTTATAATTTATTGATAACATATCACGGGAATAGATTAAAGATAACCTCGGGCTCCCAAAACTTTTAATCCGGCCCTGTATTTACATCGTACACAAATTAACTTCCACATTTAGGAGCTTTAAAAGTTGACAATATACATATCCCTCAAACTCTTTCAATACAATATCTTGGGATAGTAATTGATTGTCATCTTAAATGGGATATGCAAATTAAAAATATTAATAAATTAAGGGGACTGCTGGGAAAATTCACTTACCTAAGAGACTTTCTTGATACGCGTTAATTAAAAACATTGAATATGTCTCTGGTTCAAACTCACCTTTCTTATGGCATAAAATTTTGGGGAGGAGTGTCAAGAAACTATCTTGAAAATTTCAATTTAATTCAAAAATGGCTTATTGAAATTATCTATCGAAAACCCTAAAACCTACTCAACCGATTTGGAAGAGTAAACTGCTAGATATTCGACAGATATATTGGCTGAATACCCTTAAAAACATAAAAAAAGGCAATATTAAAATTAGCAATTGTGATCAGTCATATAAAACTAGAAATAAGGCTGCTTATTTAACACCTAGGCTTTAAACACATGGACAAAGATATTCTTCGCGTCGACTGTAAAATATGTTACCCGATACTATAAGAACCATATTATATTAAATTTAAAAAAAAATTAAGAGTTCTCTTCAGAACTAGAGAGTGACAGGCATTTTTAATAATTTAGTTAATTTAAAATAAATAAACAAAAATAAAAAACTCACCAAAATAAACATAAACTTTAAAATAATAAATGATTACGTTAATCTTAATCCCCGAATTTGACTTCTTTCTCGATTGTGACTTGAACTATCTGTCTCAATATAATACATATTCTCGATTTGGAGTCAAAGTATTTAAGCAAAAATTGTATTTAATTTGTATAGAATTTACTTTGTTATTTGTTTATTTATTTTACTATTATATATTATGTCCACCAAAAATTTAGGAAAACATAGATTTAATTAAAATATCGCGATTTAGCCATACTTGCCTAGTCCAAAAAAGATACAGGGTGATTAAGTTAAAATTTTATTTTCGATTTTTTGAGATAATATCGATGGTTTTTGAGATATTAAACTGAAAATTGGGGATATAGTCGAATACGGTCTTATCGTGCGGGTCCAAAGGTCGCCAACATTATGAATCAAATCAGAAAACACAGTGAATACCTAAATGTTGTGTCATTCTTTTATCGAGCTATTAAATCTCGATGGGCTATTTACAAATATACAGGGAGAAAGAAAATAGTATATATATATATATATATATATATATATATATATATATATATATATAGCCTGTATTTTTCGTTAGCCCTGAGTTTCTGGTAAAGCGATTTTACCGATTTTTACATATCAAATTTTGTCTTATAATTAATAAAAAAAATTACTTATTTTAAACACGCTTTAAAATTGGAACAAGTATTCTATAATTATTTATTTATTGCCTACAAAATTACAAATGTACCAAAAAAGTAAGCAAAAAAATAGTATCAAATATAATAAAAAAATTTTTAAATTAAAATTCAATGGATAATATCCAGGAGCAAAGTGGCAAAAGCTCTGAGAATCGGTATAAGAAATGTACAGAAAGTTGTGCATGAAAAAAAAACATAATTTACTTCCGAAGACGATTAAGAAATGTAGACGAAAAAATCTAAAGGCAAAAGACTTAAGTTACAATGCAAAAACGGATATTCATAATGCAATTTATGATTAATACACGTCAAAGACTAATATAATCCTTCAGAAACTTTTTAATATTATAGACTAATCTCCTGAGTCGTCCTAAAATTGCGCAATGATCATTGGTGCTATTTCGACATCTAGACCTCGTTCTTGATTACACCAATCCCATATTAATTTCTCCGTATGTTCGTAATAATTTAATGATTCTTGCCAAACAATTTGCACTTCATCTGATGTAAGACCATTGTTCACGTGTTTTTCGTAATATGATTTTGCCCCAGCCCATATTAATTCTATTACGTTTAACTGGCAATGGTATGGTGGCAGTCGTAAAATCTCATGTCCGTTTTCCCGTAATATTTCATCTACGGCATATATTGTTGGTTTTTTAATAGATTTTGCCATTAAAGAAGTTCTAGTTTCAGCATATTGTGTAAAGGATTTTATTTTTTTTTATTAGCCATTCATAAATATCACTTTTCTTCCAAAGTAGGTTGTTTATTTAAGATTCTTGAATGATAAGATGCATTATTGAGAATGATTAAAGATGGAGAATCTAAATTTGAAATCAGTTGTTCTTTTAACCACTTTTCAAACAGTTCACAGTTCATATTATCATCGTAGTCCATACTTTTGGATGTTGAAGAAAACAGTAAACTTGCACCTGGGAGAAATCCTGTTGAAGAACCTGAATGCAAAATGATGAACCGTTTTCCCGTCCTAAATTCCTTTTTTCTCTTGACACTTTTTACAGACTCGTCCTGCCAAGATTTCGAACCACTTCCATTAGAAAATATCCAAGTCTCGTCAAAAAATACCACTTTTTTAAATTTTGAATTAGTATTTTCCGTGTATTTCTTTAAAAACTGGATACGCTGACTTGCTATATGTGGCAACTCGTACAAAAATCTTCGATTACAGTCCTTTTTATATCGAAAACCCAATATTTTTATTAAGTTTGACAACGATTTTAGTCCAATTTCCAATATGCCCCGATTTTTTAAAGCTTCTTTTAAAACTTACTTAAAGGGTTATATTAGTTTTTGATGTGTATAAACCTTAAATTGCATTACGAACATCCATTTTTACATTATCACTTAAGTCTTCTGTCTTTAGCTTCTTTCGTGTACATTTCTTAATCTTCTTCGGTAGTACATTATGCTTTTTTTCATGCACAATTTTCTGTACAGTCCTTATACCGATTCCCAGAGCTTTTGCTACTGCCTCCTGGATATTGGCCGGTGAATTTTCATTTTCGTAATATTTTATTAGATTTAATACCATTTTTTTCGCTTGTGAATGCAAAAATCCCGAAAATTGTTTTCTATTACTCATTTTGTCTCTGACTCGTCAATCTGACTTTGAAGCGACATCGCTCAAAGATTTTTGCAACTGCTGGTATTTATATCTTTTTTCATATGAAAATATCATAGATCTATCTAATTCATCTTTCGGATTTTATGAGGAGGATATGATTACACGTAATAAAAGAAAAACAAACTTAAAAAGTTTGTCGTTGATAGATCGTATGACCCGCACGATAACACTGCTTTCGACTATAGCGTATTTTTTATAGCCAGTAATAATAATACGCCTTTAATTTTGGTGTAACTTGTAGAGGTTCACCATTTACGAGATATTTGCTGTTTTATTACTTAATGATGCAGCCGTATTCATCATTTAGCATATTATATGTTTTATCATTTTTATAAATTTTGATAAATCATTCAGAAATAAAGCTAATATGTTTCTTTGCGACAGATGCGTTAATTCCAATTGATTCTTGTTTGATAAAAGCCTACTTTATAAAAATGATAAAACTCGAATATCCTAAATAGTGAGTACACGGGGCTGTTTCCAGTAATAAAACAGCAAATATCTCGAAAACGGTAAAATTTAGGTAAATTTGTAAGGTATAGCTTTTTGTGAAGAAAAGCTAATAGAAAATATTTTTTCTATACAAAACTTCCTAATTTTGTGTTCAAAAAAGTTAGATCATTTTTAAATGCGCTCCCTGCGCTCTTTCCAAGTTATAAAAAATCCCTTATTTCCTTTTCCTTATTTTCACTTTAATATCTCAAAAACCAAGGATATTATTTTAAAAAATCGAAAATAAAATTTTAACTTAATCACCCTATATCTTTCTTAATCTTAACTTTTGGACTGAGGCAAGTAAGCCTAAATCGCGATATTTTAATCAAATTTATATATTCCTAAATTATTGGTAGGACCTTTTGGGACACCCTGTAGATATATTGTTCTATTTTTTGACATATACTTCATGTATCTTTTGTATGGATTCAATAATAATTATTATTATTACATTATTATGACAAAAATCTTGAGGAAGTTTTTCAACAAACAATTAAATTGCAAATATTTTCTATTACATGTTGCATTACGTATACCAGTTGGAAAAAAAATTCTATTTGTTTTTGGCCCCCACTGAACAAAATCTTGCGGACACCTATAATTAATGCTCGTCCTTGTTCCTTGAAAAATACCAAGAATTCCATGTTATTGAGGAATATGGTGGCAGAAAAATTAATAATAGTTAACAAGGTATTTTAAAGCTTAACCTCGTATCGAACAAAAAAGCAGTATTGTTCCACAGACACCCAGGCAGTTTCTGTTTAGCCCACAGAGCGTTAAATTGAAAAATAAGTTAAAGACTTTTTCTTAACGAATGTAATCATTAAGTTTATATTAATTATGGTATATGGTCTAACTGCTTCGCCAACCAATAACTGTGAAGCATCCATTTTCGGTCTCTTTTTCCTATTGTGATACACGCAATATGGGTCATTTGTACAATCGATGTGGTATAGCAGGTATCTTTTTTTATAGTCTTTAGAATCATGAAAAAGTTTTTTGTCTGCTCAAACTGATATTGCTGATATTTCATGTGGTATTAATAATTAATGAAATAAAATAAACACATTTTATTTCAAAAGGCTAAAAAAAGGTTATTATTTTAACGTGTCAACATTTTAAACGCTTGTACATTTTTTATTTTTTAACTTATCGAGTTGAGCAAAAAAACAATTTATAGGTCTACTTACCAAGTTTTTTGTGGCGTCCAGTGTCATAGCGAATACACACATAAATAAAATTATGGCCTCAACTTACATTTTTTTAAATGGAACCCTGAATATATTTTTCACTCATCGGATAGCTCTTTTTTTCTGATTTCACTGATGTAATGCACTTTACATTTTAATTGCTTATTTTTTGACGTATGTTCAAAAATTACAATATTATATTAAACTTTGTACAGGGTGTTCCAGCGAGGACTGAACAGGGACCTATTTTCGACCTTCCTTGTATTTTGGAAAAATTCAAAATAGCCAATCGATGTATTTTTTCTTGTAGAATCCAAAAATGTCATCGAAAAAATATTTGAACCAGAAACAAAAGAGTTACGCTATGCATCAGGTGTTTTTTAAATGGAATTTATCGTTTTTTATACGTTTTTTGGAAAAAGTGATTTTTTTTTATGTCCGTTCTGATTAAAAGATTTGATTTTGCGATAGCTGTTTATATTACATTTTAATGTTTTACAAACTAAAATTTTAGCTTCACCTGTTTAAAATATACGATAGGTTGGTATAGGTGATCAAGGTAAAATGACGTTTGAATGCTTTGTCAATAAAAATTGACATTATTTTAATTATTGTCGAAGTCTTCACCTAAAAAATATATATTTGACTCTGATCGAAATGAAATACTCTTTGGAACGAGAGACTACAGATTGTTATGCTATTTTACAAGTGCCAAGAAAATGCAAGAGAGAAGCAAGAAGATTTATTGCAAATTTTCATAGAAATATATCCATCAATATAATTCTAAGGATAAAACACCTATTTGAGGAAAATAAAACTTTACATGATAGAAAAAGAAATTCAATAAAAAATAATTATTAAATAATAAAATAAAACTACTAATAACATAAGTTTTCAATGTGACCGCCGTTTTTCTCGAAACAACATCGATAACCCCTTTGTAGCCTTTCTAAACTTGCTGTTACAATATGATTTTCCTGGTTAAGGCGGTTTATTTCATCGACAATTTTTCCCATGATCTCTTGAATATTTTCGTTTCGTTGTCTGTATACGACGTTCTTCAAATGGCTCCAAAGAAATGTATCCAAAACTGAGAGGTCGGGGCTATTGGGCGGCCAAGCATATGTTCCATTTCGCCCTATCCATTCGTTATGGCACCGATTTAAAAATTGAACCACATTATGCACGGCATGAGGAGGCGCCCCATCATGTTGCCAAAGTAAATTCTGATATTCTGCCAATAATTTTCAATTTCGTTTTCTAAAAACTCATAATATCTGTGCCCATTTAAAGTCTCGTTAAAAAATATTGGTCCTAAAATTTTATTATTTTTTATCCCACACCAAACATGAATAGAATTCCTCCATTGAAATTTAATAGTCTGGAACTTTTTTGGATTTTCAACGGCCCAGTGGTGACTATTATGTCTGTTGAATACTCCCGATGTTGTGAAAGTAGCTTCGTCGGTCCACACAATATTTTTGAATAAATCAGGGTCTTCGTTTTCTTGCCGAATTACCATTTGAGAAACAAATTGGAAGCGAAGTTCTTTTTGTGCCGGTGTTAGGTGCTGAAGTGGAAGGATACGAAAAGGCCTAAATTTATGAATTTTCAGAGTCCTGTGAACAGTCCCTCGGGTAACTCTTCTGCGCCTTACACCGCCACCGTACTGAACTTCCCGAACTGCATCCGAAATAGATTTGGTTGGATTAACTTGAAAATAATTTATAATGGCCTGGTCTCGATTTCTTCTTCTTTGTATATTTCTTTTTCTATCATGTAAAGTTTTATTTTCCTCAAATAGATTTTTTATCCTTAGAATTGTATTGATGGATATATTTCTATGAAAATTTGCAATAAATCTTCTTCTTGCTCCTCTTGCATTTTCTTGGCACTTGTAAAATAGCATAACAATCTGCAGTCTCTCGTCCAAAGAGTATTTCATTTCGATCAGAGTCAAATATATATTTTTTGGGTGAAGACTTCGACAATAATTAAAATAATGTCAATTTTTATTGACACAGCATTCAAACGTCATTTTACCTTGATCACCTATACCAACCTATCGTATATTTTAAACAGGTGAAAATTTTAGTTTGTAAAACATTAAAATGTAATATAAACAGCTACCGCAAAATCAAATCTTTTAATCAGAACGGACATAAAAAAAATCACTCTTTCCAAAAATCGTATAAAAAACGATACATTCCATTTAAAAAACACCTGATGCATGGCGTAACTCTTTTGTTTCTGGTTCAAATATTTTTTCGATGATATTTTTGGATTCTGCAAGAAAAAATACATCGATTGGCTATTTTGAATTTTTCCAAAATACAAGGAAGGTCGAAAATAGGTCCCTGTTCAGTCCTCGCTGGAACACCCTGTACCTATCAACTACGGTAAAACAATTAAATAGGCGTAACGTTAAAGAGATGCTTCAAAGAAGTAAACAACGCAAAACAAATACAAAATTGAAAGTTCTAAAAAATACTGTTGAACGTGACCACCATTATTCTCGACGCATTTTTCAAATATCGCAATAGCATGGTTAAGTAACCCTAGCAAAATTTCGGGGGGTTGCCGTACATCGTCGATAGGATTTATTATTCTAACTTTTATTTCTTCTATATTATAACATGGAGTTTTATGCACTAGATCTTTTATGTATCCCTAGTGTTTTGCCTGTTACTGCCTTTTTTTGGTAGTAAATGAGCTCCCATCAGTTCTTATTCAAATACTGATTATTTGCATTATATCTAATATATTTTCTCCTTGCTGCGTTTGCGTATATAAATATATATATATAAAACTCGTGACAAAATTCCAGCCTTCCTTTGTTCCTCACTAAGTTTTTGAGTATTTAAAAATTTATATGTATCCATCATTTTTAAAAACTTTTTGAATGGAGTGAAAGGAAATTCTAGCAACGCTATTAATAGGGCTTATAGGATTCGCAGCATAATATCCAAGGAGATTTATTTTATTGCCTTCGTTTGGTAGGGCTTTATTTTTATATACCATTTTCTTGTTGTGCAGACTTCTTTTTTCAATTAGTTTAACTTCAACTACTTCAAGTCTTCCAAGTATTTTTGCTGACAGAGGTCGACGATTTGGGAAGCGTCTAATATATTTTCTCCTTGCTGCGTTTGCGTATATAAATATATATATATATATATATATATATATATATATATATATATATATATATACTTAGGAGATTTTCTTGGGTTTTTTGTCTGAATTATCTTTTTGAAAAATAAAACTTGTTTATTCTTCGGAAATCATTTTAATTTGTTTTTTTTCCCAAACGTTTCGGCAACATGCCTTCATCAGTGGATTCTAATACAGGTCACTAAAACTATAAACATGTCTACTTTTTTCTTTTTTTTTTGTGTTTTGTGTAAAAGGATAAAAATGTTCTTTTATATACATATACATCCATACATAAGTACACCCCTGCACAGATATATACATATATACAGAAATTTAATAAACACGTATAACCTAATTAATATTACTTTTTTTTTTATTTATAAAACAAAATGTTCAAATTGGATGTATAATTATACTATAACTCACCTAAGAAGGTAAATTTTTTTAATCCATTCACAAATGGGACATATACACTTAAAATTTGTTCTACATATATGTGACAATACAGTATATACATACTTAAAACTACTGACTGACTGAAATTAAAATTCGTTTTGCTGCTGTTGCTCGTCATATATATTGTTTTTATTGGGTTAAAAAACAAGGTGTTTTATATTGTTATTATTTTGGTATGTGGAACGCGCGCATTTATTTTATATTTTTGTAATTAGTGTACCTATTATTATTTCATTTAAGATAAAATGTAGAAAATTGAACAATTTTTTTATTTTTGCAAATTGCCATTTAATTTTAAAATTTAAATTTAGATTTACGAGAAAATTGCAGAATATATGCAGTTATTTTATTACGTTGTAATATATTTGGTTTAAGTTTTTAATTTCCGTTTTGTCCTTAATTGAATTTTCGTGTTTTTTAATGTACATTATTTCCAAAAATTCCCTTTTTTTCTGATTTATTTCAGTTTTTAAGATTTGTGTGTCCTTATAATTAAATTTATGGGATGTTTCATTCTCATGTTTTGTTAATGAAGTTTTATTTTTTTTATCATATTTATGTCCATTTAAGCGATTTTTGAGGTATTGTGTAGTCTGACCGATGTATACTCCTGGACAGTCTTTACAAGGTATTTTATATATGGTGTGTGTTTTTTGATTGGTTGGAGTTGGGGTTTTGAGAGAACTAAAAAATTTTTTTTGGAAGGTGTTGTAACTTTTGTGGCATACGGTTATATTATGTTTATCAAAAATAGTTTTTATATTTTCTGAAAGGCCTTGTACGTATGGGATTGATAGAAACTTATTTTTATCTGTATTTTTTTCGGTTGGTATAATTTGATTTGGGCTGTTTATTTTATGCAATCTAGAATTAAATATAGAGTTAATTAATTTTTTTGGATAACTATTTTGAATTAAGATATTTTTAGCTTTTCTTATTGCTTGTGGTTGATATTTTACATTGCTTAATTTTATTGCTCTATCGGCTAGCCCGATAATAACTGATTTTTTTTTGGTTCATTGGATGTTGAGATAAATAATTTACATATCTGCCTGACCATGTGCTTTTTGTATACCATTCTGTTTCGGTAATGTTGTTCTTATTATGTAATGTCATATCTAGAAAGTTTATTTGAGAATTGTTTTCAGTTTCGATAGTGAATTTCAGCTTTTCATGAAAATTGTTAAAGGCGTTTAAAATATAATTGCGTTTGTCTCTGGGAATTAAGGTTATACAATCGTCGACGTACCTATAGAAGAATGGAAGAGGAATATCTAATTTTTCGATTATATTGCGTTCTAACTCCTCCATAACTAATTGTGCAACCACACCAGATATAGGGGAACCCATTGCGCATCCCTCTACTTGTTTATAAAAATTATTTTTGTACATGAAAAATGTGGACTTTATAAAGTTAATTCGATAGCAATTAGAAATTCTTTCATGGGTATATCTGTAAATTTTTTAATTTCAGACCATTTTTTTTCAATAAGTTGGAGGGCTAGTTCTATTGGTACATTTGTGTATAAAGAGACCACATCAAGTGAGATTAGAATATGATTTTGTGGTACGGGAAAATTATTTATTTTTTCTTTGAAATCCCAGGAATCTTTAATGTATGTAGCGCTTTTGTTTATGATATTTTCTAGAATTCGTTTTAAAAATTTAGAGAGGTTGTTTAGTGGTGATTGTATACAAGAGATAATTGGTCGCATTGGAATCCTTGTGTAATTTTAGCAATCCCTATAATTTTGGTGTTTGAGCATTATGGATTTTTAAGTCTTTTGCACAACTAGGTGATATGTAGTTTTTGTTTTGCCAACGCGTAACAAGTTCGTTATTTCTTTTTTGAAAAATATTTGTAGGATCTGTGTTTATTTTTTTGTAAGTATCTATGTCATTTAAAAGTAATTCCATTTTATTATCGTATTCTGTTGTGTTCATGATAACGGTTTTATTTGATTTGTCAGATCGTATAATTTTTAGGTTAGGATTATTTTTCAGAAAAATATTAGTTTTTTTTTTCATTTTATTATGTAGTTCCTTGTTTATATCATTATGTTTGATTTTATATTGGTTACATTTGAGTTTATTTTGATAAGTTTTGAGGGTGTTACAACAATTTGCTCTGATTTTATCTTTTTCGTTATTATTAAGGTTACTAATTGATGTTTCGACGGATGATATTATATCAGGAATAGGAATTTCATTGGGATTTGTTATTGGAAAAGCAAAATTAGATCCCAAACTTAATATATCAATTGCATATTCTGGAATTTCAGTGTCGGTAAGATTTTTGATCCATTCTTTTTGTACATTAATTTTTTTGGATTAGTTTTATTTTTTTTCTCAATTAACAATTTAATTTTGTTTATATTTTTTGTCTTGATTTTTTCAAATAAAGATTCATATTTTTTGTTTTCATTATTTAAAATTTGATTAAAATCATTAGTAGGAGTTGTTTGTTGTAGTTTGTTCTTGATTGGAGAGATTTTAGTTTCTAGGTGCTTTATATTAATTATGGTGTCGCTAATTAGTAATTTTAAGGTTTGTAATTTAAAGACATTTAAGACATTTTCACTAAATTTCCTTCCTAGGTTAGCTGCTGAGAATACAATATGTTTAGTTTTTATGTTTAAAAATACAGGAAAAATGTTTTCGGTTTTACATCTCAGTAAAAATTGCCTTCTATTTTTTGGTTTGCTAGTTTTCGATAATATTTTGGTTGAAAATAGTCTCAAATTGTTCAACAGGTTGCAGTATTTCACCCATTCTGCGTTTATATTTTTATATGGAGTTTCTGGACCAATTGATTTATATTCTTAGGAGATTTTCTTGGGTTTTTGGTCTGAATTATCTTTTTGAAAAATAAAACTTGTTTATTCTTCGGAAATCATTTTAATTTGTTTTTTTCCCAAACGTTTCGGCAACATGCCTTCATCAGTGGATTCTAATACAGGTCACTAAAACTAACAAACAATGCTGTTTTGGATTCTTACTTATAAACATGTCTACTTTTTTCTTTTTTTTTGTGTTTTGTGTAAGAGGATGACTGACTGTATATATATATATATATATATATATATATATATATATATTTCTCTTCTTGAACCTTACGATTTATAAATATCAAGTACTTTCTTGGGATTTGGTTCGTGGATTCAAACAAAAAAACTTTAATTGACGTTTCGCCTGTCCATTTCAGGCTTTTTCAAAATATTTATTTCTGCACATCTAAAAATTAAATACAAAAAGTGTATATATGCAAGTTAAAAAATAAAAACAATTAGGTATAACGGCACTCACTAAAATTATTAAAACATTTACTTACAATAGTACAGTACATACCTTGAGAAAGATGTTATTTTGCCTTGCTTGGCGGTGTGGAGGTAAGTGATACACTGGTTAAAAAATTCTATTCTTTTTTTTTTATATATATCATTTAGTTATTTTGATTATATTTACAATGTAGAACTATTGGTGGATACGAGTTGTTTTAAAAGTATTTCTGTGGATCTGACAGTATACAGTATGTATTTATGATTGATGGAAATAGTTTATAACAATTGAATTAAATTAGACTGTGATATATTTGGCTGAGATTGTCAATGTCTTTCCGATCGTTTACTGCATTTTTTTTTATCTCGACCATTTCTTTCAATGTCAGTTTATGGTAATGTTGTTCTTTTGATAAGACCGTTGTACCCGAAAAATCAAATTCATGTTTCATACCCCTTTCGTGTTTATGTAGTGCTGTGGAAGCATTTTTTGTATATTTATGCCCATTTAGTCTATTTGATAAGTATTGTGTGGTCATGCCTATATATTTTTGGGGGCAGTTTAGGCAGGGAATGCTGTAAACTACGTTTGATTGTTTTTTAATTGGTGTCTGACTTTTTAGTGGTGTATATAAAGATTTAAGAGTATTGTTAGATTTGTGGCATACGTGTTTACCGAGAATGTGTTTAATCTTTTCAGAAAGACCTTCAGTGTATGGCAAGGATATGTATGTAGTTGTTTTATTGTTGTCATGATTATTTACAATATATTTGTTCCATTGTATAATTTTTGGGTTCTTCGCTTTATAATTCGTTCGATGGCTTTTAATGGGAAATGATTTTTTAAGAGAGTGTTTTTAACTTTATTTAGAATGTCAACTCGATATATAGGTGATGTTAGTGTTAGTGCACGATCAACTAATCCTATCATCACGGAGTTTTTTTGACATTTTGGGTGACTGGAATTATAATTAAGGTAGCGGGAGGACCAGGTTTTTTTGGTGTACCACTTAGTTTTAATGCCATTTGTTTTGTGGTCTCTTATTAATGTTAAATCCAAAAAGTTTATAACGCCATCACTGTAATAATGAATATCATTGATTACAATAACAAAATTAATGAACTTCTTGATGATAAAAACACATAAAAAAATGAGATTTGATTCGACGAAATCTCTTCAATCCAAAAATAACTCGTTCATAGAAAAACTGTTAAAACGTAATCACATATCCGAAAAAGGAGCCAAATCATTAAAAATACATAATTCTGTTCCACCAAAATTCTATGGAATGCCTAAACTTCACAAACCCGACATTCCTATGAGACCCATTGTTTCCTATATTCAGTCACCATTCTACAAACTTTCAAGCTTTTTATCAAATTGCTTATCAAAAATTACAGGCAGAAATGATTATTACATTAGAGATTCGTTTGAATTTAAAAAGTTTATAGACACCCTTAAAATACCAAATAATATCCAACTCATCTCTCTAGACGTAATATCCTTATATACAAACATTCCGACTAAACTTTTAAAACAAATCATAAAGAAAAATGGAATCAGATAAAGAATCACACAACACTCACTTGCACAGAATTCATAGAAGGGATAGACCTCATTCACTACCAACAACTTGACGGATGTGCGATGGGTTCACCCATCTCTTCCACCGCAGCCCAAATAGTAATGGAATATTTAGAAAAAAACAGTGTTACAAAAAGCCAATGTACCAATATTATTTTTTAAAAGGTACGTGGATGATTCTTTATTAGCCATACCAAAAAATAAAACAACGGAAATTATCTCCCTCTTTAACAATTTTCATCCAAAATTGCAGTTTGCTTTCGAAATAGAAAATGATGGCGCTATAAACTTTTTGGATTTAACATTAATAAGAGACCACAAAACAAATGGCATTAAAACTAAGTTGAACCCAAATTTCAAAAAAACTCCGTGATGATAGGATTAGTTGATCACGTGCACTAACACTAACATCACTTATATACCCAGTTGACATTCTAAATAAAGTTATAAACACTCTCTTAAAAAATTATTTCCCATTAAAAGCCATCGAACGAATTATAAAGCGAAGAACCCAAAAATGATACAATGGCACAAAACATATTGTAAATAATCATGACAACAATAAAACAACTACATACATATCTTTGCCATACACTGAAGGTCTTTCTGAAAAGATTAAACACATTCTCGGTAAACACGATATTACCGTATGCCACAAATCTAACAATACCCTTAAATCTTTATATACACCACTAAAAAGTCAGACACCATTTAAAAAACAATCAAACGTAGTTTACAGCATTCCCTGCCTAAACTGCCCCAAAAAATATATAGGCATGACCACACAATACCTATCAAATAGACTAAATGGGCATAAATATACAAAAAATGCTTACACAGCACTACATAAACACGAAAGAGATATGAAGCATGAATTTGATTTTTCGGGTACAACGGTCTTATCAAAAGAACAACATTACCATAAACTGCCATTCAAAGAAATGGTCGAGATAAAAAAAGAAAAAAATACAGTAAACGATCGGAAAGACATTGATAATCTCAGCAAAATATATCACAGTCTAATTTAATTCATTTGTTATAAACTATTTCCATCAATCATAAATACATACTGTATACTGTCAGACTCATACAAATACTTTTAAAACAACCCGTATCCACCAATAGTTCTACATTGTAAATATAATCAAAAAAACTATATGATATATATAAAAAAAACAATAGAATTCTTTAACCAGTGTATCACTTACCTCCACACCGCCAAGCAAGGCAAAATAACATCTTTCTCAAGGTATGTACTGTACTATTTCAAGTAGATGTTTTAATAATTTTAGTGCGTGCCGTTATACCTAATTGTTTTTATTTTTTGACTTGCATATATACACTTTTTGTATTTAATTTTTAGATGTGCAGAAATAAATATTTTGAAAAAGCCTGAAATGAACAAGCGAAACGTCAATTAAAGTTTTTTTGTTTCAATCCACGAACCTAATCCCAAGAAAGTACTTGATATTTATATATATATATATATATATATATATATATATATATATATATATATATATATATATATAATATATATATATGATATATATATATATATATATATATATATATATATATATATATATATATATATATAACGAACAAAACGCCGACAATTTAAAAAAAGACATTTGTTTTTTTTTACTGGATCCTAATCCCAAATAATACACCACTCTAACATAAAAACAAGAGGACCGTTAACGAAGACCATTTAGAAACTTAATATTTGGAAAATATCTTCGGTCCAACGTAGTAGGAAAAGACTGAAAATACGTATTTCATGCAGGATACAGAACCTATATATGTATCCTGAGGACGCAGTTTCGAAACGTCGACAATTTAAAAAAGTCTTTTCTTTTTTTACTGGATTCTAACGCCAAATAATACACCACTCTAACATAAAAACAAGAGGATCGTTAACGAAAACCATTTATGAAATATTTGCGGACAAACCGAATATGTAAAGACTGATAATATGGGTTTCATGCTGAATCTAGAATCTACATATGTGTCCTGAAGGTGCGGTGCAATAATAAAGTTGCGAAGCGTCGACTATTTAAAAATAGTCTTTTGTGTTTTTACTGGATCCAAACCCCAACTTACACACCTCTCTAACATAACAACAATAGGATTATTAACGAAAACCATTTAAAAACTTAATATATGAAAAATATATGCGGAACAACGGAGTAAAAAAATGACATGGGTTTCATGCAGGATCTATATAATGTATCCTGAGGATGCAGCAATCAAGTTGCAAAACGTCGAAAATTTAAAAAATACTTGCTTGTTACTGTATCTTAACCCCAAATATTACACCATTCTAGCAAAAATTTTTTAACATTGTTCCGCCATATTGGATTTTTATAAAAATATTATTAGTAGTAAGTGGTATTTAAGTTTAAGCTATGTCACGAACTGACACAAAGACGGACCGACGGAATTGATAAAACATGTTTTTTTGGCATCTAGGGACGCTAAAACGTGAAGATATGTAAATCCTAACAGGGTGATTTTCTTCATCTTGAATTAGTAACATAGTTTTACCCTATAGCAGAATTAGTTATGGCACACAATTTGAAATCAACCCATTAAGCAGTTTTTCAGGCTGAATTTTTAAATAATGTATTATGCCGCAATTTTGTTCCGCCATCTTGGATTCGTATCAAAATTTTTACCACTTGATTTTAACGTAATACATGATGTTTTCGCAAAATTTGAAATACATTGGATGAGTAGCTTTTTAATAATAATTTTTTTAACACTTCGCTAGGCCTCCATTTTGTTTCGCCATGTTGGATTTTTACCAAAATATTACCTAGTTATCCCCATACGACCCTTAATTTTTGACCAAAATTTGAAGTCAATCGGATAAGTAATTCACGCAATCACACAAAAAAACTAGGCAAGTAGACTTAAAACTTTTTTGTTTTTTTTGTTCAACTCGATAAGTTAGAAAATAAAAAAGTTATCAGCGTTTAAAAGGTGGACAAGTTAAAATAATGACCCTGAACATGGTATAGAAAACGTCAAGAAAGAGTCACAATGACAAATAAAAGTGTCGATCAGATAGTATTGAACTGAAAATATATATACTTATCCTACAATAGAATTTTGCAAATGTTATTTAAAGCCAGTGGCGTATCTAGACATTGCTTCTGAGGGGGGGGTTGAAACGAAGAAAATTAATTAAAGACTACACATTTAGTTTTGATTCGGGATAACCAAATTATCCCCATACCTATATAATGTCATATAAAGCATCAAATATACAGGGTTGTTCAAAAAAATGCACAAAGTTCAAAACTTCTGTATGAGTCATTTTTCATCAAAAACACTGGAATACGTGAAGTGCTGTAAATGGTTGTTCATTTTTTTGTAATATTTTCAGCCCCCTCCCTTCAACCCCTTAATTTGTAGATACCACAATTTGTTTTTCAAATGGCAACCTAAGTCATGAGACTCTATGGGAAGGTCTTCTAAAACTGAATCCGATGCTGGAACAAATTAGGGGATCAAAAATTTGATAAGTCCATCATGTAGAAGAACAAAAACTGGCAATGACAAAGAAGCAGTTATTCTGAGATATCTTTTACGAACGTATGTGTGTGTTTGATTAGCTATATATCCAATACATTCCTTTTTTATATGAACTGTGAGAGTTTATTGAAACACTGTGAGAATGAAATAAAATAAGTCTATTGAACTAGAAAAACAAAATTCACATCCGACTTCTTGCAAGTCCAAAAACAGAGTCCTCCTCTAATATTAATACAAATCTCAAGAAACATTAAGTTCCACCCCCTGTGCCAAAATTCCTCGCTTTGATTGGTCCTATTGGTTGGCAAAAGGGTTTTTTATATCTTCGTAAACTTTCCCATGGTCAAAATAAAAACATTTATTACAGATAGTAAAATGGGAATTTGGAGAAAACTTTACTAGGAAGGGTCGTTTCGGTATTTTCCTATCATAAACCCTAAATGCAATAAACAGTTTACTATCGGTGATGGTTCGAACGTGCAACAACATATTTTAAAATCGTAAGTGTTGTAAAAATAAATATTAACGGATAGCATACAAGAACCTTAAAACTAAATTAGACTCTAAATGCCGATGGAAATTCCCACAATTATGTACAGAAATCTAAGTACCTACAAATTGTTACATTTCTCAATAGCAATAGATAATTAGCTTAGATTCAAAAAGTAAATGTAAAATAAAATAAATATGTACAGTATGTTATGCAGTAACAATGAAAAGAAAAACAAATATATACAGTGTGATATACGCAAATTTTAACTTTGGCAGACAAATGTGGGAGACATTCGGTCGCCACAATCTCATCAAATAAAGTTAGAATAAAAAAAAGGTGGGCTTTTCTCGGATATCTCCGAAAGTTTTCCGAATATATACAAATATGAGGAATTTACTGTGTCTTTTTATCTGAGACACCCTGTATACATAGGAAAAACAATGCTTTGCAACAATTTGTAATAATTACATTTCCATTAAGATCGCCACCAGCTTATTCCCAGTGAAACACCCTGTATATATTCAAAGTCGTAAAGACGCATATTGGGTAAATAAACAAATAAAGGCGTCCACGGAAGGAGAGGACAAAACGCGGCAAGTAAACAAGATATAAGAATAAGAAAACATAAAAATGAGTTTACAGTTGGTTAAAAAAAGTTCTTTATTTGCGAAAGTGAGTTTGAAAATAAGGCGAACAAAACGTTTTCATTCATAAAGGTCGGTCATGAAAAACAAATAGACAACCAAAACGCGTTGCTGTTGCTCTTGCTGAACCGAACTTTACAAGTTGAAGTGCTTTTGCCGCGAAACAAGAAAATAAACGTATAACAACGGGTGACGCCGGCAGATTCGCTTTAATAGGGAGGTTTAGCAGTTGACGCCAGCTTGGCTGTCTAGTCCAAAACTCAAAATGACGTCTAAAAAAGTTAAGTGGTTCCAATTAAAACCGCTAATTCTTACTTCCCTCGTAAAAGGGAAGTATTATAATCGTGAAAAAATCACCCTCCGTGATTTTTTCAGATCTTCACGTTTCAGGGCTCCCCCATGACGTCCGTCTGTCTGTCTGTCTGTTCGCAGCGTAACAAAAAAACTACTTACCCGATTGATTTCAAATTCTGGTAAAAAATGAAGTGTCACATGGGTCAATCAACTGATAACATTTTGGAACAAATCCAAGATGGCGGAATAAAATGACATTTTGTAGATATTAAGTTTCTAAATAGCTTTCGTTAACGATGTTCCTAATGTTATGTTAGAGTAGTGTATTATTTGGGGTTAGGAAATATCTGCGGACCAACGGAGTAAATAAACAGATAATGGGGGGTTTCATGCAGGATATGATATATACAATCCGGGGCATGCGGTGAAATTTTAAGAAAGGGAAGCAATTTTTAGAAACTTACCAGTATTGTTTCTTCTGTACATTAATGATCTCACTACACTGAATATTCAGGGTTATTTTACTGTTTTCGCGGATGACACAACAATCTTATGGTCTCACAGAAGGCCGGATGTGTTAGAAGAGGTTGTGTCTGTCGACATTCAAAGGGTAGGCGAGTGGTGTGCATCCAACCTTCTTTGTCTCAACATCGACAAAACAAATGTTCTGAGTTTTGGGTGTAACATCGATGTTATTCCTATGAGCAGCGGTGATGTTCAGAGGAGAGAATCTATAAAATTCCTGGGTGTATTTATTGACGAAAGACTTAAGTTCCAGAACCACATCAAACTGCTTAATGAGAAGGTCGCAAGGGGATGCTATGCAGTCAGGGTTATATCGAACGAGCTGGGACAATCAGTTTCGAGAGCTGCCTATCTCTCACTTGTTGAGAGTCATTTGAGGTACGGCATAGCATTCTGGGGAGCCTGCAGCCAATACATGTTTCACTCCATATTTGTACTTCAAAAGAGAGCAGTGAGATATATGTCTATGGCAAAAATGCGAGAACCCTGCAAACCCCTGTTTGTTAAACATGGTATTTTAACGTTACCATGTTTATTTATTCTGGAAACTGTGTGTCTAGTTTTTAAGAAGTATAGATTTAATGTTCCTCTGCAAAATCGTCACAACACGCGAAATACACATAATCTTCCATTGCCAATTCCAAGGAGCGCCCTAACTAAGAACTCTCTAATATACGAAAGTATTAAGGTGTTTAATCATTTACCGAATGCGATAAAGGAGTCTAATACACAGATAGGATTTAGGAAGTCGGTATCATTATTTCTAAAAGAAAAAGCCTATTATAGTTTGGCAGAATTTTACAGCGACTCATAAAGTGATATAGACCTCTCTGTGCTGACTACTGTGATATTTATTAATCTTTTGTTTTCTTTCATTATTGTAATGTATTTTAAATTGTGGACATATTGTTTATATATTTTTAAATTTTGTTGTGAGGTTGTATATTGTAGAGTTGTGTGACTGTTAATTGATTGTGAAAGGCTGTGAAAGGCTGTGTGTCTCTCTCTTCCATCTGTTTCATATTTTTAGAAGCCCCCATAGCCCTCTTTCCGCCAGGATTATGTATTTATTTGTAGTTTGATTTTTATTTTTATTTTTTACTGTTTAATATTGTATATTTTGCAACTACGATTGTTCAATGTTCATTTAAATTTTTAATATAGTATTTAGGTTTGCTTTGTCAACAAATATTGTATATTTCCGACAATAAAGCATGTTTATTATTATTATTATTATTATTATTATTATTATTATTTGTAATGTAATTCGATTCTTCGATCATTTTTTGCAAATTCGTCAATGACGTCATCATAAAAACGTCGATGCTCCGACTTATTTTGGAGAAGTCTATTTTCAATGGACAACAGCGATGTATGCGAAATTCTCTCCTGCCCCGTTGAATTTCTCACGAAATTTTTTTTACGTTTAAGTGTTGAAAAATTGCGTTCTACTGATGAACTTGTGGCAGGTATTGTCAATACTAATTCACACAATTTCGACACTTCCGTGTAGGCATCTTTCAGCTCCTTGTCTTTTAAAAATCGCATTAGTTTCTTAGCGTTGTTTTTTGCGCTAATGTCATCAGTTTCGTAAACCACTTTTAGTTTAGATCGCAGTAACACTCGGTCGAAGAAATGGCCGTAATGAAGAAGAAAAGATTTAAACGCATCTTCTGGAAAAGTTTTTCCTTTAAATGCATCAAAATTGCAGAGCTCGAGGAATTTACAATCATTTAAACCGTTAAATATATAGTTTATTTGTTGCTGAATTTGATGATTATTTCATAAAAGAGGCGTCTGTATGATGTTTGAACATCTCCGACCTTGTCTGTTCGAAGACTCTTGGCTTGTGGCTCTACATTTAACGTCATCGTTTTCTCCCAAAATAGGTCAGTCATCTCTTTTTTGGCTTAACATGGACTTAAAATCAAACATTGTCCGAAAATGGAAATATTTCTGAAAATATGTTCAACAAATAATTAAAATTAAAATCTCGTTTCAAATATTCCAAAAACCCCCTCGAACTATTTATTGCTTCTGAGTCCCAGATTTCATTATTTTCTATTATATTCTCAAATAGTTCAATCAGTGATTCACGATTTTCAGATACTGTTAACACAAGTCTTCCATTATAGTTCCACCTAGTAGGAGCTGCTTTGGATAATCGTTTGTGGATAATGGAGTCCAAAGTTTGTTTTGTTGACTTGAAAAAAAAAGCAGTCATGCTACTTAAAGTAACGAAAAATACTTTACACTCTTTAATGTGATTGATGGACTGGGAAAAAACTAAATTTAATTTATGAGCAAAACAATGAACAAACACAGCACTTGGGAAAGTTTCTCGAACTTTAGCTTGCAGACCCTTCAATTGTCCTGACATCACTGCAGCTCCATCATAGCTTTGAGCAACTAATTTTTTCTCTCCATTAATTTCTTTAGTAACGTTATAAACTAGGGTATATAACGCATCTGCTGTACGATTTTCGGACATATTCTTAAAACCTAAAGTTTTATTCCAGAGACCTTTTTCATTTTCAAAAAGTAAACACGGCCAACAAAATAATTTACTTACATTTTCACACACTTTTAGCCATTTAATTTGTTCGTATTGTTTTTCCGGATAAAAATGTCTCATACAGTTTTTCATTTTTGTGGTTAAATTTTTCATTGGCGGTTTTGCCCTTCCTTTGGAAATTATTTGAAGCTTATCAGCGAAGTTTAATGTTGAAAATCCCTTTATTATTAAGACACACACCACACATTCACACACACTTTTCTTACTAAATTCTCTAACATTTTCAACGTTATTACTGATAGACGAAGTTAACGGTATTTGCATATCAACGTCAGTATTATTGTCTTCCATATCGCACCATGAACGACGCGACATACAAAGAACCTACTTTAACGATAGCTTCCGCCCCCACTTTAAGCACGCGACTGAAATGTAAAAATTGCAGACAGCCGGTGGAAAGTTCAATAGCTCGATTCACAGGAAATCAAGCATACAGGACTTGGTTGCAAAGAAGCTAGCGGCCCGCATAGGTTCTATTCGATTTTTATTGTGGCTCGGTCGGAGTCGAGGCCGCATTTATTATGGGCCTGATAATTAAGATAATGTTTTAGCATTTTTAATATAAACGAAATTAATAGTTTCCTATTTCAAAAATTACATATATACACAGTGTCCCATTTAAAAGCGGAACACCCTAATATCTCAGGAGTTAACTAACAGGTTAGTTTCCAATTTGGGTGGTGTGTATGGATTTAAAATATGACTATTTTGACATATTCAACTTTGATATCGCCCATTGGAGTGCGAGTCTAGAGGGGGGAAATGGTACGATTTTTAAGAAAAAGATATTAGCGAGTTTTTTAACGAAACTTTAATTCTCGATTCTTACTCAGTATCATCAAGAACCCACTTAAACCGAATTTCAACAAAATAAATCATTAGCTTTGGAAAATACGAGCTTTCAAAAAAGGCATTTTTTTATTTCAAAGGCAGAAGTCGCTTAAACCATCATCTTGATCAAAAAACACTGTTTTACTTTTTTTATTATTTTAACGATCTTTATTGAATTTTAGTAAAAAAATTGCTTTAAGACTTTTTTTATTTTTATAATTTTAATCAAAATGACACTGGCCGACAAAAAAAAAATTTTTTGTTGCAACACAAATCAGAATATCATAATCTAATAGAATGGACCTATCCAAATACTAAAATGACAAATAGAAAGTTGTAGCACGTAGAGTTTTCTTGTAAGAGTTGTAGAACCATATCGAATGTTACGATACTTAATATCTATAGAAAAAATGATTTCAGAAAATTCTTAACCCTGTTTATTGACTATGTTTACAGTTTTCGTCTATTAAACATACCATACATCTAAGAGAAAAGCAAACGAGAAAAATATTAACTTAAAACGGTAGTCACCCATCATGGCTGGATCCCATCGTCCTTGGTACCGAATTTCCATTGTTCTGATACCTTGGTGAAACCTTTCACCCTGATCGTCACTAACAGCTCCCAAATTTTTAGGAAAAAATGACAGATGGGAATAGAGGAAGTGAATTTTTAATGACATTCTGGCACCAAGAGCTTTATAGGCATCTAAGAGTTCATTAACTGATTGTTCATAATTTTCATCCATATTGTGGCCTAAAAATCTTCTTACTACATTAACAAATGAATTCTATGCTCTGAGTTCCTGCCTGGTAAGCTTTTCCGTAAAATTGACATCGTCCAGCAATTTTCTGATTTGTGGCCCAATAAAAATGCCTTCTTTTAATTTGGCATCACTTAACTGGGGAAAGACTTGTCTTAGCTATTTAAATCCATCATCATCTTTATTCAAAACCTTCACAAAATTTTTCATCAGCCCAAGTTTAATGGAAAGAGGAGGCAAAAGGACATTTTTGGGATCAACAAAAGGTATAAATTTAACATTTTGAGATCCCAGTTGAAATTTGCTTCTTTCTGGCCAAATTTTTGTTACATCATGCTGATTATTGCACGACTGTCCCATAAACAAAGAAAACAGCAATATTTTGTAAATCCTCCCTGAACTCCCTTTAAAATCGCTATAACTTTTAAGTCCCTACATATCTGCCATTTATACCTATTGTAGTTTATTTTATCCAAAATTGTGCGCATATTTTCATAATTTTCTTTCATTGCAACTGAATGGGCAACTGGTATAGAGGGTTTTAAATTTCCATTATGCAATAACACAGCTTTTAAGCTATATTTAGATGAGTCTATAAATAAGCGCCACTCACGGGGAGAATGTTCAATATCAAGTTCCTGCATTAAACTGTCTATATCAGTACACGCGCACAACGAATTTTCCATACTGTAAATTCAAAAAACATAGCATTTCTTTTTTTGAAATTCGTAATTTTTTATTCTTTGGCCAATAGGTTCCATTCCTTAAGACGGGAACCCGGAAGTTCTGACTGTTGCTTGGATAATCCCAAATCACGTACTAAATCATTTAATTCACTTTGAACAATCAAATGTGGTTCGTCGGAACTGGGACCGGTGGTAAAAGTGGGATCGGTGCACTGTTCTTCTGACCTGCCTGATGATGCGTTATCTCCATTATCTCCCAAATCAATAGCTTGCCAATTTAAAGGCGCAAACGGCACTGGCAAATTTGCGTTATGAGGAACAGGTCGTATGGCAGATTGCAAATTTGGATATTCTATATTGTGCTTTCCCTTTTTGGAATAACCTTCAGTCTTTGTCAGGCAAAAATAACAATCGTCAGAATGATTGGTGGGTTCTCGCCATACCATTGGAACTGCAAAAGGCATACTTTTTCTCTTTCCCTTCATCCACTGCACCAATGATACACCACAACTAACACAGCACACATGGGGAGCCCACCGCTTATCTTGAGCACCAATTAACACACCAAAATATTTAAAGTAGGGTTTTTTTACATTTTCGGAAAATGGCCTGGCTTGTGATTTCACCAGAAATTCTCCACAAATATAACAAAATTTGTCAGGAGGAATTTTGCAACTTCGGCGCGTTTGACTCGACATTCTCGTCTTCACATACACTTGCTTATTGACACACAGAGAACCACTCAATTCGAAACTCAACAGAAGAGTGATGTTTAACGTTTATTTTATGCCTAATGTTGTAAACAACCCAGTCTAGGTAATTTTCCCGTTGTAAAATGGACTCATTTTAGCCGCCCCACAATAAAATTGTTTACCTGCCAATATAAAAGGTTCTAATTAGGCTATTAAAAAATGGTACGTATTAGGGCTTTCTGAATATTTTTTTTATTATTGTTAGGGTATTTCCATTGTGAAAATAATGAGCTGGCCTGTGTTAGAAAAATCTTGTCGGCCAGTGTATTCAAACTAATAACTGAAAATTATAAAAATCTTTTTAAATAAAATAAACGATATAAAAAATCGTTAATGTCAGAAAACAGATCGACGTTCTCATCTTCGTCATCCGAATCGGTCACTATGACGGAGTTTATATACGAAGTATCGCATACTCTCACTACTTCTCAAGCTTCCAGAATCCCTTTCTGGGTGTGCCGTACGTAGTTCTGCCAATGATCAGCGCTTACTCCGCCAAGAACCTTTTCCCATGTTGCCAAAATTCAGACGATATTCCTTTTAAGGCAAAAATATATTGGTAATATTTTCTTTTGCACTCTGACCAAACCATTTCGATGGGGTGATATTGACAATGGTATGGTAGGAGGCTGAGAACCATATGACCAAAAGGTTTTACATATTCGTCAAGAATTTTTTTTCTGTACTCCGATTTTTTACTACCAAATCCCAGATTTGGTCCTTCATTGCTCCCTCTTTTGATATGATGATGATGATGATATTTTTTTCTGAAAGTTAAAAAAAGATTTTTGGTCCAGGATTTTCCGGGTATGTCTTTTACTAACCCAGAGTGGTAGCTTGCGTTGTCCATGATAATTAATAATTTGGACGGAAAATTAGGAACAAGTTGATATTTAAACCGTTTTTCGAAATTTTGACGGTTCATACTATCGTGGTTGACGACGATGTATCTATAACCTAAAAAAATCAACAGTTTTCAGTGTTTCCAGGTCTGGTGAAATTTCACCAGATCTGGTGATTTTATGCAAAACCTGGTGATTGGTGAAAATTTTTCCAAAAAAGTACGTTTTTGGTAATATTTTTTTAAAAGCCGATCTCTGATAATTTTTTCTCTAGTAAAAACCGAAAATTGTAGTTTTTTATTGAATGCACGTACATTTAGTTAGAGCAGTTAATGTTACCCTTACTTAATGCTAGCATTGGGACTTTGGCCGCTGTGTTTCTAAATATGGACATTTATATCAATGAATAAGATATGGAATTTAGATTATTAAGATATTAGATATATTTGACATTTCTCTAGAAATGATGGGATTTTGAAGACAAGTCTGTTTCTAGTTTTTCCAGAATTACCAAAAATTATGAGCTTGCCCGCATAGCAGTTCGTGTGTAGAAAGGGTTTTCAGCACTATAAATTTTAATAAAACCAAATTGCATATTCCACTGTAGAAACAACCTTGCTGTCTGCCGTTTGGTATGTTACATAATCTTGAACGTTAATATTCACCGATTTTAACTGTTAGATTGTTTTGATTTCCCTGCAACTGATCTATTTGTTAAGTAAATCAAAAACGATATTTTATAATAGTTAAGATATCTTACATTCTTTTGTAAAAATTGTCTTGGTACTTGATCATTTGAAAGTTTTGATTTTACAAACAGTGTTTACTATGAGTGTATATGTTTTGTGCCGTTTTATAATAAAAAATACATATTTTAACAAGATGTGTGGTTATTTTTTAATTCGAAATTAATTTATTATCACCCCCCATGACTACATCTGGTGATATTCTGGCAACTTTTTTTAAGCAAATCTGGGGATTTCTATTTTTTCGGCCTGGCAGCTCTGACCGTTTCAACACTGAAGCAAAAGAAATAATCTGTTTTTTTTATATATAATTTAGAAGTCTAGTATAATTATGAACATAGATTCATTTTACCACACAAATTCAAGTTTTTCTTTTTGATCAAAATTAAAAAAAAAAGACTAAGTTCAATATTAACAATTTCTCAACAGTATTTAAAACATAAATAATCTAGGATTTTGACAAAGTAATTATTTTTGTTAAATATCAAAATATTTATTTTTTCGCGGCCAAAAACGCTTGGCCGCCCAAATCCTGTTCGTGTTTATCAATTAAATGACAATAGCTTTAAAGATTTATAGTCCTTATTATTGCGGGGATGAGAAAAAGTTATTTTAATCCTAAAAAAAATAAATATTTTTTTATAGTGCAAAATTTACTGATTTTTAGCCATTTTCGACAGCTTGTAACATTTCTACTTTTTGATATTTAATAAAAATAACTTTCCCACATTATCTTATGTTATTTATTTTTGAAATACTGTTATATACAAATAGCTTTTTATGGCTTGGGCTAAAAGGACACCTTAAATTAGCAAATATTTTCAGCCGACCGATGCTCCTAATGTAAATGTACAGTGTATTCGAATTTCGATGGTCTGGCGGGATTACTGAAGACAGAGAGATGGGGTTTTCGCAATACTGTGCTACTTTTTTGTGAAACCAAAGAAGCCACAAACAAATTTTTCCTAGCCCTCTTCGTTTTTGAGATACAGGGTGAAATTGAAAATTTTGCGTTTTTAGGTACACCTCGTATCTCGATGGCCTGGCAACTTACCGAAAAGGTGAAAACTAACATCGAAAGAGTTTTTTGCGTAGATTCTAGTGGCATAGTCAGTTTTTGGTTAGATACTATCGTTTTCGAGGAATAGATTAAAATTGGGTTTTTTTAAAAGGGATACCCTGTATAATTTTTAATATTTGGTTTTTCAAAAATATATAACACTTGATATTTATTTCAATCCGGTACCGACAATAAAGTCAATTTAAAGAAATTTTAATCTGTTTTTCTAGTATTTAATGAAATTTGTGTGTTAATTTTCTAAATCAGAATTATCTGTACCAAAGTTTGCTATATCATAATTAAACAATAAATCGATAAACAAAGATACATACTTACTATTTAGTATTTACCCTGGACAACACAACTAACACAAATACATAGGAAATCTAATAAAAAAATATATACCTATTATACACTAAAAATGTTTTATTTACAACAAATGACGCTGGATTTAATAATTTTCTAATGTTGACAATTGTGCTGTTTGAAAATACTTACTTACAACTATTTAATTTATCCCTTAGAAATACCCAAGATCTGTTTTAAATAAAATAAGGCGGCCATGACTTGATTAAACAAAAGAATATATAGATTCTGTTGAGCCATTGTAGAAACTAATTGACATTTGTCATTGTTAAAGTATTTTAATCAAATATTGCCTTTGTCCATTTACTAAATATCAAATGGCTGCGAATTTCGAAAACTTGGAGAAATATGACATGCTTGTTTTTTTATACAGTGCCAGGAAAATCCGGATAAAGCGTCAGAGATGTATCTAATCCGGTAAGTGACAGGAATAATACCAAGTAAACTAAATAAATTTGCTTCTTAAACCAGGGCTTTTCGGAACTAGTGATAGCCGATGTAGAAGGACTCTCAGTATTTTTAAAAAACAAAAGTATAGATAATAATAAAACTTTAGTTTTGTGACTGTTTTTTTTTTTAAATAATAATATTAATATTTCAAATTATCCCTATCGTTCCTAATAGGTTACAATTGTGTCCAAAATTTGCTTGTAATAAAAAAGCGTATTATTGCAGCAAGTCTGTAACATGAAAGATACGATAAAATTAATTATAATTAAAGTATTTGAAAAGTAGAATAGGAGTTTTGTTGGTAAGTGATAAGAAAAAAACATCTTTTACATCGCTCTGTATAATAAAATAATTCAATTTAATTTATTTTGAATATGTCGTTCTATACTCTATATATCTGTAAATAAGCATTTATTCCTTATAGATACCCAGAACGAAGACAGCCCGATAAGAGAACATTTTCAAAAATAAAAGTAAATCTAATCAATCACCGATCATTCAAAGTTCCGAGACCGAAATCATATTACAAAAAAAATCGGGAAACTGAAGAGCTTAATGTTTTAGCTGCCGTTGCAATCAATCCGTCAACTTCCTGTCAAAAAGCCGAGGATAAAGTGGGAGTACCTAAGTCAACAGCGCAGACTATTCTAAAAAAATACCATTTCAAACCATATAAATATAAGCTAGTGCACCATTTGCACCCGGGAGATGCACAGCGTCGCATAGATTTCTGCAACATGGTACATTCATATGACTAATACCGAAATAAATTTCGAAAGAAGAATTATAAGGTCTGGCGAGACATATATCTCAAGTGCAGGTATTCTAAATCGACACAATAATAGATACTGGTCCGAAGAAAATGAATAAGTTATATTTTCACGCGAACAACAAGGCAGGTTTGAATTTCGCGTGTCCTGCTTTATCCTTGGCACAAAACAAGGTATGTCATTTATAACGGTAGTCTTACTGGAAACCGGTACCTAGAGATACTGGAAAATACGACTGTGAGTACCATTTTAGAAAATGAATTTCCAGGTCGCTGTATTGGTACAAATGGGGCTGTAAGATGGCCGCCTAGGTCGCCAGATTTGTCTTTTTTCTATGGTGATATCTTGAAGGCATCATCTACCAAAGGCATCACCACACGATCGAAGATCTACGAAACGACCCAAGAAGAGCCTTTAGATTTTTAGAAGCTCGCCAGATGATTATGCTTAACGCACTAAGTAGAATAAGAAAGATGTGTGAGTGATATGTATATAAGGTACCTATAATGGGGAACAATTCGAACAGTATCTGTAATTTCTACACCCTGCATAGCCCTTTTTTTCTAATTTAGTCAGTGGTAAGTATTCGACAGAATACAATTTTATTGCCAACATTAGAAAAATAATTAAATTATCGTCATATGTATATATTTTTAGTTTATAATATGTATTTTTAGTAGATTTTTTAGATGTTTGTGTGTTTCCCTAGCGTAAAAATTAAATAGTATGAATCTTTGTTAACTGATTTATTGTTTAATAATGATATAATAACAAACTTTGGTATAGATAATTCAGATTTACACACAATTTTCATGGCCTACTAGAAAAACAGTTTAAAATTTCTTTAAATTAACTTAAGTGTCGACACTGGATGGAAATAAATATCAAGTGTTATATATTTTTGAGAAGCTGAAAATGAGCGGAAACCAAATATTAAAAAATATACAGGGTCTCTCATTTAAAAAAACCCAACTTTAGTCTATACCTCTAAAACGATAGTGGCTAACCAAAAACTGACTACGCCACTGGATTCTAGGCAAAAAACTCTATCGAAGTTAGTTTTCACCTTTTCGGTAAGTTGCCGGGCCATCGAGATACGAGGGGTACCTAAAAACGCAAAATTTTCAATTTCACCCTGTATCTCAAAAACGAAGAGAGCTAGGAAAAATTTGTTCGCATCTTTCTATCTTCAGCAATAAGGGAGATATCCCGCAAAACCATCGAAATTTGGGTACCCTCTAAAAGAAAAGTAAATTAAACAAAAAACAAATATAGTCGAAATGCCCCATAAACTTACCTTCACCGCTTTTTGAAGAGCTTATGGCGTATCTGCCAGGTATTTCTAAAAGACCTTTTACTGAATATCCATATTTCATCAAGGAAGACTGGAGTAAAACCGTTTTTTAGTGAATTCGTATTTTTTTGCCTAGTCCCTCAAAAATTTAATTCTTTTCGTCGAAAGCCAATTTCTCTTACTCATTTTCGCAAAAAACTAATAGAATAGTTGAAATGACTGGACATAACATAGTTTAGTTTTTGATGGAGAGACTTTATGGTAATATGTTATTTTGAGCCATATATGCGATAAATTCGACTACATTCTGAAGATCCAAGGCAATTACTGCAGTTACTTGTTGTTTCTAGCTAAAAAAAAGCTAATATATTAAGAATAAGCTGGCTTTGCTCACTTAGTTGACCATTTCCAATTTTTTCGGCATTTTCAAGATTGACTTTGGTTTGACGCATAAATAAACTATTTTACTGTTTCGAAACGTCACACTTAGGGATTTGTCAACGTGATAAGTTTTAGTTCAAATAAGAAAAGATGCGACATTTTAGTAAATTCATCAATTCGTCATATGTTGCACCCATGGAAATCATGATGACTATAGTCGAATGCAGTCTTATCGTGCGGGTCCAAAGTTCACCAACATCATGAATCAAATCAAAAAACACAGTGAATACCAAAATGTTGTGTGATGCTTTTATCGAGCTATTAAATCTCGATGGGCTATTTACAAATATACAGGAAGAAAGATAGTTTTTTTTTATTATATTACGCAATATTATTAAGATAGTAACTTAATATTATTTTATATACTAAATGCCGAGGGACTAAATAAGAAAATTCGCTAAATATGTATTTGGTTAAAATTTTTTGGTTGGCAAAAACAAAAATACACAAAATGGCAAGCGCCTTAATAAAGTCGGAAGGCGGTTCGAATCAGTGGAACAATCCGGATATGTTCTGTTTATACAGCCACTTAATGAAAGTGAGATGATTTTTTTATGAATCACCAAAAATTATGAAGCCAGCTTGACCTAAAAATCTAACCACTTATACAGTGTCATTTATTTAAATGCGGGCCACCCCTGTGCAAAGAAAACTTGTTTTTTTTTTGTATTGTGATAACAAAAAACTTTATTTTGCAAAAATATTATACACTTTTGTTAAAAACACAAGATAATTAGTTATTACTTCCCTCGTGAGATTTTTTCAGATCTTTACGTTTAGGGGTCCCTCAATTTTTCTTTTTCTCAATTCCGTCTGTCTGTAGGTATGTCTGTCTGTTCGCGGCATAGCCAAAGAACTACTTATTCGATTTCTTCAAATTTCAGTCTAAAATTAAGGGTCATGCATGCGAAAAATACAGGCTATATTTGCAAAATCAAACAATGGGATTAACTTGACGTTTCGCCCATAGTAGGCTTTCTCAAAAATTGCTAATTCCTTTATTTTTTATTTTTGGTATATAAGGCTTTCCTTTCCTATCTACAATTAATTTAAAACTTTATACTATTGACAAATAATTATTACAAAATTAATAAAATGAGGTTACATACCTCGAAAAATGCATCTTGATTATTTATTTATATTTATATTATATTATATATATATTTATAAATAAATAATTAACATGCATTTTTCGAGGTATGTAACCTTATTTTATCAATTTTGTAATAATTATTTGTCAATAGTATAAAGTTTTAAATTAGAAAAAATTGTAAATGTCTTTTTATAATTAGACCATTATATATATATATATATATATATATATATATATATATATATATATATATATTTTTTTTTTTTTTTTCGTTAGCCCCGAGCTTCTGGTAAAGCGATTTTACCGATTTTTATATATCAAATTTTGTCTTATAATTAATAAAAAAATTTACTTATTTTCAACAACCTTTAAAATTGGAACAACTATTCTATAATTATTTATTTATTGCCTATAAAATTACAAACGTACTAAAAAAGTAAGCAAAAAAATGGTGTCAAATCTAATAAAAAATTTTTTAAATTAAAATTCACTGGCTGCTATCCTGGAGCCAGTGGCAAAAGCTCTGAAAATCGGTATAAGGAATGTACAAAATCCAAAGGCAAAAGACTTACTTAAATTTATTATTTATACACGTCAAAGACTAATATAATCCTTCAAAAACATTTTAATATTATAGACTAAAAAATATCATCATCACTTAAAAAGTCCTCATCTTCTGAGTCGTCCTTAAATGGTGCAATGATGATTGGTGCTATTTCGACATCTAGAACTCGTTCTCGATTCCACCAATCCCATAATAATTTCTCCGTATGTTCCACAGATTTCTTCCAGCACTCCGACGTAATATAATTTAATGAATCGTGCCAAACAATTTGCACTTCATCTGATGTAAGACCATCGTTCACGTGTTTTTTGTAATATGATTTTGCCCCAGCCCATATTAATTCTACTGCGTTAAACTGGCAATGGTATGGCGGCACTCGTAAAACTTCATGTCCATTTTCCCGTAATATTTCATCTACGACATATATTGTTGGTTTTTTAATAGATTTTGCCATTAAAAGAAGTTCTAGTTTCAGCATATTGGGTGAAGGATTTTGTTTTTGTTTTATTAGCCATTCATAAATATCACTTTTCTTCCAGGATGAAGTAGGTTGTTTATTTAAGATTCTTGAATGATAAGATGCATTGTCCAGAATGATTAAAGATGGAGCATCTAAATTTGGAATCAGTTGTTCTTTTAACCACTTTTGAAACAGTTCACAATTCATATTATCATTTTTGGATGTTGAAGAAAACAGTAAAGTTGCACCTGGGAGAAATACTGTTGAAGAACCTGCATGCAAAATGATGAACCGTTTTCCCGTCCCACATCCATTTTTTTCTCTTGACACTTTTTACAGACCGTCCTGCCAAGATTTCGAACCACTTCAATTAGAAAATATCCAAGTCTCGTCTAAAAATACCACTTTTCTAAATTTTGAATTAACATTTTCCGTGTATTTCTTTAAAAACTGGATACGCTGACTTGCTATATGTGGCAACTCGCATAAAAATCTTCGATTACAGTCCTTTTTATATCGAAAACCCAACATTTTTATTAATTTTGACGATTTTAGTCCAATTTCCAATATGCCTAGATTTTTTAAAGCCTCTTTTAAAACGTGAAGGGTTATATTAGTTTTTGATGTATATAAATCGTAAATAGCATTACGAACATCCATTTTTACATTGTCTCTTAAGTCTCCTGTCTTTGGCTTTTTTCGTGTACATTTCTTAATCTTCTTCGGTAGTAAATTATGCTTTTTTTCATGCACAGTCTTTATACCGATTCTCAGAGCTTTTGCTACTGTCTCCTGGATATTGGCCGGTGAATTTTCATTTTCATATTTTATTAGATTTAATAACATTTTTTTCACTTGTGGTTGCAAAAAACCCCAAAATTGTTTTCTATTACTCATTTTATCACTGACTTTGAAGTGACATCGCTCAAAGATTTTTGCAACTGCTGGTATTTATATGTCCATCCTCTTTTTTCATATGAAAATATCATAGGTCTATCTAATTCATCTTCCGGATTTTATGCGGAGGATATGATTACATGAAATGAAATGAAATATCTATATTTGTTCAAGTATACAGTTTTTTAGTTTTATACATTAGGCCATGAGGCATTGGACGTGTCATAGCTACCTATCTAAAACTAAAATATAAACAAACTAATAGAATAGTAAAAATATCGATAGGCTTATTAACATAATTTTATAAAATATATCAAGAAAAAAAAATAGTTAAAAAGTTTTAAAAATACTTAAACAATAACTACATTAAAAACTATAAATAAATACACGTAATAAAATAAAAACAAACTTAAAAAGTTTATCGTTGATATAATCCTACCCGCACGATAACACTGCTTTTGACTATACCTACATTTTTCTAAAGTTTTATCTGATTTGATCGTCATTTTCCATTGTCTCTTGCTCTTACTGACTTTTCATCTAATAACTTTCTTTAAATAAAACGAAATAAGATCTTTTTAATCTTTATTTTAAGAATCCTGTACATAGTACAAAAAAAATATAAATACAGACTTACATAAATATCAACTATTGTGTGCACCAACGTTCATTATGAACTCGTCAACGAAAATCAGCCCCGACTGTGGGATTTAAAACAAGGCCCTACATCTTCACTAACACACCTTGGAACTCTGCATTTAGGTGCTATTAAAAATACAGCGATATGTTGTTTTTTTTTAACAAAAGTATGTTTAAAAGTAAACAATAAATTATTGAATTGAAAGTTATAAATAAAGTAAGCTCCCTACACTAAAAATAATAGAAACTAAAGCCAGATATACACAATAAAACGTAGGGAGCTTCTAAATTTTATAAAAATGGAGGCCCACAATCTAAAACTCGTAGTTTATAGTAACCTAAAACATCTCCGATTACAATTATCTTTTGCATATATTAACTTTGCATTAAATGTTTTAAATTGTTGTTTGTTTATAAATTAAGGTATTTATCTTTTTGCTAAACCAGTAGGCCTTCAATCGCATCTTTAGGGATTTGAACTTCTCGAGGTCTAAAAAATTCATTCTTTCAATCATGAGCAGTAAATATCCCTGAAAATGTCTAATTGAAGGCGAAACGTCGGTTAAGCTATTGCATGACATTAACTTCATAGTCATAAATCATCTATTTTGCAAAGGTTTACAAAATTTTAGACAAAATTTACAACCGTTGAAAATTGCTTTTCAACAAAAATTATAATTTTTTGGTATTGTTATTATTCTTATTAATAATCAAAATAAATTCGATTCTCGTTAAAAGCTCCTATTAGATATACACAAAACTGCTTTGCTTTTCATTTATAACCATAACAAACTAATATTTCTCACTGCGTCGCCTGAACGATTGCGTCACCCATATGGAAATGAGAGGTGTAGTGTCGTTAAAAAAAAAAGAAAAATACATTTAATAAGAGAGCTTCACGGAAGCCCCTAAGCTTGTTCTCAAAATAAAATTAAATTGATAACCAAACGCAAAAAAAAATTAAATTCGTCGTTATCTCGCCATCTCTTTATTTAGTTTAAACCATTTCTTCTAATACATCTTTATGTATATCCTGTGTATCAAAATACAAGAGTTCTAACCACACTACACCACAACTTAATAAGTCATTTCCCATAGTTCACGTTAGGGTTAAGAACAAAAAGCCATGGATAACGAGGGGACGCAGGGTATCTGCTAGAGAGATGTCTCCACTGGCTTAGAAAATATTTTATAACCAACTCATACTTTTGTGTTATTTTTCTTAAATATAGATCCATTTATAGAAAAACAATAAATTTTGCTAAGCAGTTATTTTAGGGAACGAATTTTAAAGTCTTAAGAATAAACAAAAAGAATCTTGGAAAATAGTAAACGAATTTCGACAAAAGAAAAAATTACATTTCACTGATTCTAATCTAACATGTAGTGAGCTGAATGACTTTTATTGCTCTATAGCTGCTAAGCTATCTTCTCATTTTGTACAGAGGGGTGACTACAGACACTATTTACAACATATTAATGTGATGGATTCATGTTTTCTTTTTCCTACTGACGCAATTGAACTTGGCCAGATTATTTGTGGTATGAGAAATAAGAATTCTGCGGGGTGGGTTGACATGGCTACAAAAGTGTTTGCTACACTCCTCATAATGTTTTGAGTGTCAGTGAGATTATAAATCTATCTTTTGCATCTGGCGATTTTCTTAAATGTTTGAAGTTGGCAATTGTAATTCCATTGTTTAAGGGTGGAGATAAAAGTTCCCCATCAGACTTTCGCCCACTTGCTCTGCTACCCACATTGTCAAAAATTATTGAAAGAATAGTGAAGAAGCGTTTAGTTGCCTTTCTGGATCAGCATAATATTCTGAGTGACGCTCAGTTTGGTTTTCGCTTAAACAAGAACACAGACGATGCAATTTTCTCATTCCTGGAATCGCTATACCTGAATCTGAATCAAAGAGACTTGGCTGCTGCAATGTTTTGCGACTTGAATAAAGCGTTCGACTGTGTAAATCATCAAATATTGTTTCAGAAACTGGAAACTTATGGGGTTAGAGGTGTGGCTCTAGAATGGTTTAGGTCTTATCTCTCGGGAAGAGTTCAAAGAATGTCTTTGGATAGCTGCCATTCAGCAAATCAAGACATACTACATGGGGTTCCTCAGGGTTCAGTCTTGGGGCCCATACTATTTTTACTATATATTAACGACCTGAGTTATATATATATATAGTAGTGCAGGGGGTGCTCCTCAAGTTACCACGGGAGCTGTAGTTCGCGCGTAGGAATTGCTAATTCAACCGGAGTTTATTTGTTGTGAAAACGGCGTGGTAAAAAGTGAGGTTGTGTCACTAAAACATCGAAAAAAGCATTAGAAATGGATGAAAATAGGCTAAAATCCATTATTCAGGAGTCATTCATCCTATCAGTCCCGATAGGATGAAAGTATTTGTACAATTACTATGTGTCTATAAAAACTTAAGGTAAATGATATAATTTCTTATGCTTGCTTAAATAATATTATTTATATTATGTATTGAAACATTCCGTAGACAGACTAGTCTACATGTTGAGGTATGTAATTATATTAAATATTTGCTTCAATTAATTTAAAGTTAAATATTTTTATTCAGTTGCGAAAAAGCCAAAAAAGATTTTTGTTTGTCAATCTATACGCAACAAATATTCTGAACACATTTAAAAACAACTTTTTAATGCTATATTCACCCTTCAAAAACGTGCGGTCAAGTATATGTGCAAAGCCAGTGTTCGCGACTCTTGTAGGCCGCTATTTATCGAGAATAAACTGCTGACATTGACCTGTATTTATATCCTGGAGTCCGCATGTCTAATTCACAGAAAGTTTCAGAATGAAATCCACTCTGCATCTGTCAGGACTACCCGGTCTTCTAATACAATTGTTTTACCTATCCCATCCTCTACCCAAATAAAAAAGTCTCTAATATATACCAGTAAAAACATTTTTAATCATCTGCCATTAAGATTGAGAGGCATTCGACAAGAACGTCACTTTAGAACAACCCTAAAATCACTTCTCTTAAACCAAGCATTCTATACAGTGGTTTTTTGAATCAAATTTTGTAAAGTTAAAATTAAAAAAAAATAGTTAATAAATTTTGCTTTGTATTTGTTTGAATCCATGTTTGTTTATTTAATTTATTTTTGTATATATCGTTTTATAAATTTTTGACATTAACATGAACTTTTAGCGCGTTTCGCTAACAAAGTTAGCATCATCAGAAGATGATATAAACTAAAGTAACTTATCCTAATCGAGACTATTTACAGGCAAAGGTGTGGTCACACTTGGTTGCACCTGACTGCACCGTTGTCAAGTAAGCAATAGAGAGGACTATAGGGAATAGGCCCTTGTCTTTATTTAGGGTTTTCTTACCACATTTAACTATTTCTATAGTCCCAAATGCATCCAATAATCTATTATTAGATACATTTTTAATTAACTTAAGATTGTTCATTCCTATTTGGTGATCGTTTTCCAAAGCAACGCTTGACTTTTGTGTTCTTCCGTAGCTTATGTCTATTAGACGTAAGCATAAGAAAATGTTAAACAAGCCACTACTCTTCAAGAACCCAATAAGTTTATAGTAATTCCATACGATTCCAGATATGAGAGGTTTAGCAAAAACGTAGGTTTTAGAGTAGCCTGCAAAACGGAGAACAGTTTGAAAAATCTCCTTGGAAACCCTAAAGACAAAGTCGACTTGAAGGAGAATGGCATCTATAAAATTAGCTGTAATGACTGGGATCTAAAATATGTTAGGCAAACTAAACGCTCCATAAATATTTGTTTTAAAGAACACATGGCACATTTAAGATACAGAAGAACAGAAAAGTCAAGCGTTGCACAACATGCTTTGGAAAACAATCACCGAATAGGAATAAATAATCTTAAGTTAATTACAAATACCATATTTTTTTATTCAATAATAGTGTACAGAAAAATACATATTGCAATAATAATAATAAGAGAACCTAAATCAAGATTAGTGCCTAGATGTAGAAACAACCGTATGCACTTAGCAAATAAATACAATTTACAAAATTTATTTTAAATGTACTGATTAAGACAAAAACAAATTTATATTCAGAGACAACAGTCAATTTTGGAGTATCACAACAATACCACCAAAACAAACACCATACAAATTGTGTATCAAGGAATACCACATGTAGGAAACAGAAGCTAATTTTTATAGAAAAAGATCCATCCTGTTCAAAATCACAAAGTTTTGGATAACTATTTAATTCAAAATAAGTGGAAACATAAAAATATAACTTTAATTTTAGAGAACTGTAAAAATGTGCCAAATTTTTAAAAATATGTTATCTAGTAAGTTTAATAAAATTTTTAATCCTCTCGGTTTCTCTTATGTTTGTAGGTAAAATGTTATAGAATTTAGGTCCAAAGTAATTTATAAAACGTAAATTTATATGTTTGTGATTAATGGAAATATTTAAATGTCTACTTTCATTTTGTCAGGTAAAGTGAGAATGGCTAATAAATATTTTTTTTTGTAGAAACGTGCAACACGCAATTATATATAATGTGTTAAGACCAATAACTTCTTCTGTGTACAGCTGACTGGTTGGAAAAAGCGTGTTCTTACGAAAAATTTTCTTAACAATGTAATTCTGTATTGTCTGGACCAGGTGCAAGTTACTTTTGTAAGCGCCACCCCAAACAAATAAGGAGAGATAAAAAAAGGATTTATAAACCTGAGTTAATAATGTAGTTGTTAAAAATTCTCTTAGAAAATAAAATTTGTGTATTAGCTTACATATTTTAATAGTAAGATATTCTATATGGGCTCTCCATTTCAAATGTTTGTCAATTATGACCCCTAAATTCTTTATTTTGTCAACTTCATTTATTTTTATGTTTTCATTTATGTCGATATTATTAAATGATGGTCTGTCAATGCTTTACTTTTTTAAAACCCTTAGTTTTAGTCTCATTCCAATCATCAGCCGTAAAAAGAAGGACAGTATCATCTGCATATGATATTTGTTTACCATTTATTTCTAAGTTTAGGAGAGAGTTAAATATATCTAATAGATTATTGGATACATTTGAGAGTATAGAAATAATTAAATGTGGTAAGCACTAAATAAAGACAGAGGGCCTATTCCCTATAGTCCCCTCTATTGCTTAGTTGACAACGGTGCAATCTGGTGCAGCCAAGTGTGAACACCTTTACCTATAAATAGTCTCGGTTAGGATAAGTTAGTTTAGTTTATATCATCTGCTGATGACGCTAACTTGGTTAGTGAACTGTACGTCCTGAACGTAGCAAGTTGTGGTGTAGTGTGGTTAGAACTCTTGTATTTTGATCTATCTTCCACCACAGGTTCCAGTGTTAGAACTATATACTGTGTGTTAAATAAACTGTTGTAAATAGAGGAAAAAATCCTTGCAGACTTTTGTTTTTTGTCGTGCAACCACTTACAACTTTTAACTTTTATGTAGCCGTAAAGCGTACATAATACTGGTCCTTCGAGTCGAATCTTTATAAACTGATTTGCGCCTGTGAAAAACGACAAAAAGTGGAAATAAGAATAAAGAAGTGGTGTTTACGTTAGAAGATATGAGTCACAGATTTTGATCCAAAATCGTTCGCAGTGCCAGAAAAACCAAAACAAGTAACTTAGAATTAAGGAAAGTTATCAAACAATTTTTCGACTTTGAATATCGTTCGCCAAGTTTTATTTTATAATTAAATTAGGTTATGTCTTTAAATTATAACTAATCGTAAATTACTGTTTATTATTTATTGTATTATACCTTATACGTGATTATTTAAGTTTGAAATTGTTTCATAGAATTCGACATTTATAAAAAAAAATAGATAAACTAAAAAAAGTAGAGGATATGAGAAAGGGTTAGTTTGTGGATAACAACCTTCTCCTCAATATGTGTAAATTACAGATGGTGCATTTCTCAAGGTCGGTGACTGATTTTTCTTTAACATATAAAAATACAAACATAAAATCAACTGAAGAGGTCTCTTTTTTGGCGGTAAGATTAGATCAGTAGATAAATTGGAAGTCCCATGTTAAACAGCTTGCTGCAGAGGTCAGTAGGTATGGTTATGCTCTTCGAGTTATTCATAATAATACCGGGTGGCAAGTCTCATATTGTTTATGGTGTAATATTTTGGGAAAAATTCTGTTGAATCAGATAAAATATTTTTATTACAGAAAAAGTGCATATGGATGATCTCAATTGCCGGACCCATCTAACATCATTTTGGGTGGGGACTTTAATATTAACTTTGAAGATAAAGAGTCCATTTACACTTTGAGGTTACATAATATCTTAGCATCTCACAATCTAACTATGCATGTGGAAAGTCCTACCGGTTTTTCTAGTTTTCTTCATCTGTTATTGATTACATGTGCTCAAACTTTGATACTGGTTCTTTCGTATGCTCATTGATCAACGCTGGTCTGTCAGATCCTGAAGCTATTGTTGCCTCAGTCCCCTTAAAAACTAATAAGTGTCGTGGTCCTAAATTTAAGTATGGCAGGTTATTTAGCAGCAATAATTTTAATCGCTTCCGACGAATGTGTGAAAATGTTTGTTGGGATAGCATCTTTGATACATCCCATTATCTAGCTTCTTTTCGCATGAAGTTAACCCATGTATTTGAAAGTTCATTTCCCAAAACAAAAAATTAAAGAAGCCTTGGGTTACTAAAGGACTCAAGGTCTCTGCTGCAAAAATGCGCTCACTGCATGTAATAAGAAAACATACTAATAATGAACGTTTTCATGAATATTTTATTAAATATAGGTCACTGTACCGTAAACTTATCAGAAGTGCCAAAGACTTATACTACACTGAATGTCTTGAAAGATCTGACAACAAACAGAGGGAAAGCTGGTCAGTTGTGAGCAATATACGTGGAAAGGCAAATAAAAGTTCTCATTGCGGTTGTCCGCACTTGTCTGCTGATGAGATAAACAACTAATACTGCTCTGTTGCGGGAAGCCTCACGGATTTACTCCTCCTCCTCCTCACAATTTAAATGAGGTAAAAAATTCATTTTTCTTTCTTTCCCACCGATTTGGTAGAACTTACGAAGACATTAAAGGAAATCAAAAATAAAAATGCTACAAGTGAAGATGGATTGTCTGCCAAGTTATTCCTAAATATTCCTGAAGCAGCACTAAATGTATTAGTTTTGGCCATTAACAACACATGGGAAACTGGCGAATTTCCTCCTTATCTGAAAACAGCTAAGGTTATCCCAACGAATTATCAATACGGATGGAATGGGTCCGACCCGTATCGATTGATGTTAGAATAAGACAGAAGATAAGGATAGCGCTAGTCAGTGCAGAAAATCGTCGTCCTCCATTACAGTAATGTGAAAAAGAGTGTTTATGTTTCACGTTTTTAAAGATTTTCGTTTCCAGTGTTGTTTTTAAATTATATTTAGTGCTTTTTGGTGATTATTATTAACATTTATAGACTATATAGACATTCAGAGTTTTTAGTTTTTGTTCAATTTGTTTTAAAAATGGTTGAATCGTGTTTGGCAGTGAATTGTACAAATAGACGAACAAAAGATGTTAAAGTTCCACAGAATTCCTAAGGACCCTAATATGAGAAAGTTGTGGTTGCTCGCAATTAGAAGAGTAAATTTTAACCCAAGTCCTACAAGAGTGATTTGTGAAAAACATTTCACTCCAGAAGATTACGAAGTAAATGTTCATGGAAATAAGGTATTAAAGAAGACGGCTGTTCCATCTGTGTTCAATTTTCCAGCCCACCTCATAAAAGAACATAAACAACGAAGGGTTTTGAAAAGAAAACATGAAGAAGCCCCTCGGAAAACCCTAAAAGATTTAAAAGAAACAGGTAGATATTTTCTTTTATATTTGAGCTCTACCTGTTTAAAGGTAAAAAAATGGTCATGTTTTAGTTACATAATTTAATTGCTTTTAGAACAACCTGAGGAACAAACTTTGGATACAGTGGTAGAGAAACCTGAAAATCTAAACCTTGTAGATTTATTGGAAGCTGGTCCTTCAAATATTACATTAAGTCCTTCAAGCACCTCCTTAGAAACCTCTGAACCTTCTAGCAAAAAAATTTGAGGGTAAAGTTGGCAGTGCAAACTTTCAGTGATAGTGTAGGTGACGCCCTAGATTACTGTTGCAAAGATTTAAATATTCCGGTGTTTAAAGGCAGTGAGGCTACTGCTACTTTTTGTAAAACAATTAATAATATTTTTGATCTTTTAAACACAAGAAATTTTTTGGGCAAAACTCAATTTAAAAAACCTTTATATAAAGGTAGCGAAGAATTCTTAAATAATTTTGTAAATACTTCCATTAGTTATATTAGTAGTTTAACAAATTTAAATAATACAAATATTTTACTAACAAACAGAAAGACCGGATTTTTAGGCTTAATTATTTGCTTAATAAGTGTTAAAAATTTATTTGAGGATTTGGTAAAAGGTGAAGTACTGAGCTTTTTGTTAACCTACAAATTTAGCCAGGACCACCTGGAAATGTTTTTTTCTGCAATACGTAGAAGAGGTGGATTTTCAAATAATCCCACGGCGTGGCATTTTGAGCAAGCCTACAAAAGATTACTTATTCATAGTGAAATTACATCACCTGATAGCGCTAATTGTCTTGCTCAAGATGCCACGTCTATTCTACACGTCTCTTCAAAAAAATAAAAAATCCTAGCATAGATTTGCTATATGAATTTGAAAAAGATTTTTCCCCAGATTTACAGGAAGAATATACAATTCAACACTCAAAAATTTTAAATTGCCTCTACATTTGTGATATTGTAGAGTACATTGCGGGATTTATACCAAAAAAAATGATTAAAACATTAAATTGCAATGATTGTGCCCGAGATTCTAATTGCATGTTATTAAATCGTAACAATAGAGGAGGCCTTACTAAGGCCTCAAAAGATGTGGTTCAAATATGCATAAGGGCAGAGAGCGTAATAAAAACAGAAAAAAACTTTTCTGCGCCCAATATCATATTACGGCTTGTATCTGCTACAATTAGAAATTTGGATGTTAATAAATTATTCTTATGTCTTACCGAGCATTCTTTAGACCAAGATCCTTTACATGGCCATATTATTCAATTGGTGAGATTAATTTTAAAAAATTATTTTACAATCAGGCTCCATAATATTAATTCTTGTAAAAACCAGATTACTGATAGAATTAGGCAAAAATTAACCAAAATTATTCATTTTAAAAGTCAATAGTATTGGCAACCATTTTTGTTTTTTTTTTTACTTTTATATGTAGCTATAGCATTTACATGTATATTATTTTTAGATTTATTATAACTTTATGTAATAACCTATTATTATATGTATTGTTGAAAAACATGTTTTGTTAATATTTTTGTAATATATATGTATCCTCCAAAATCAGTACTTTTATTATTATTTTTTTACATTATTTATTCATTATTAATTTGTCAAGAAGGGTAACTTTTCAATCAAAAATGTCTTTCTCCCCTTTAATTATCTGCTCCAAGAGTGACCTCTTTTAATGGTTTTCGATAAAAAAAAATTAAATGTGTAATATTATATTGTATAATACTATAATATTATGTTTCCAGACCTTCAACCCATTACAATTACCACTAAAGTCCATAAATTTACTTTTATTAACATGAAACCGCAAATTTTCCTTTACCCTTCATTGAAAACCATGTGCTTTTTGCACTGACTAGCGTCATCTCTCTCGCGGACCTCTCTTTCTTATGTAGGCCGCAAGCGCCGTGCATTGTTCAGATAGGCAAGGGCCATTCCATCCGTATTGATAATTCGTTGGGTTATCCCCCTATTCAAGGGTGGTGACGCTAACTTTCGACACTCTAAAATAATCGAAAAATTAATTAAAAAACGTATGATCTCATTTTTTAAAAGTAATAATATACTGGATCCAAATCAATTTGGATTCCAGTTTATCCTTTACACGCAAATATAAATAATACTTGCTGGAGATTTTAATATTAATTTTATGAATAAAAATCAATCCGATGCACTACTGATTACCAATCTATTAAACTCCTTTAATTTGAATATGCATGTAAAGGAACCTACACGTATCTGTGCTCACTCAGCTTCTACTATTGACTATTTTTGTTCTAATGTTGTGCCTGATAATGTCCTCTGTTATAAGTGCTGGATTGTCAGACCATGAGGCTGTAGTTAGCAATGTATCCTTAATCATGTATAGACATAAACCGTTAAAAAGGCGTAGTAGACTTTTTACAAGGCGCAACTATGGTAGGTTCTTTCAACTTTGTAATGAGGAAAACTGGAACATTGTTAGAAACTCCGATGATCCGCGCTTGCTACATTTCATCTTTGCATAGTAAACATTTTTAATAAAGCTTTTCCTTTAAGAACAATTAAAAAAAGAAACCCCAAATCTTGGCTTACACGAGGTCTTTTACCGTACTTATCGAAAGGTTTATAGAGACACCATTAAGAGAGCAAAACAAAATTATTTTTCTATGAGAATAAATCAATCTAAAAACAAACAAAAAGAAAGCTGGAATATTATCAGCGAGCTGAGTGGGAGAGAATAAGTGGCGAGTGAATGTGGTGTAAAGTGTGATGTCTTAAATCAGTTTTATTGTTCAATTTCCACAACGTTTACAGGAAGTATTACTTGTTCTACGGATGCTCTGGAATATTTGCAGGACATTTCCGTTCAGCATTCGTTTCATCTTCACCCAACCAATATAGATGAGTTAAAGAGAACGATATCTGACATTAGAAATGCAAATTCATCTGGATGGGACAATATATCATTTGAGGGTTATACGGGAATTACCAGATATCATGCTTCATGCTCTAGTAGGAGCCATTAATGTATCTTTTTCAACAGAAAACTTCCCCGAGTGCCCGAAAAGGGCAAAAGTTATGCCAATCTTTAAGGGTGGTGATCCTGAGGAACCCTCAAACTTTAGACCAATCTCCTTAATTCCCACATTGTCTAAAATAATTGAAAAATTGGTTAAGAAGCGCCTTGTTAATTATTTGAATGACAACGGAATACTTAGTGCCTCTCAATTTGGTTTTCAGTCATCGAGGAATACCAATGATGCTATATACGAATTTTTGGAGAACCTGTACTTGGGTTTGAATGATGGTGAAGGAGCTGTGGCAGTGTTCTGTGATCTGTCCAAGGCATTTGGAAATGAAGAATCAAACCTTCTAGCAATCGAGAGTGGTGTTCCCCAAGGATCAGTTTTGGGACGTTTGTTGTTCTTGCTTTACGTGAATGATCTTGGTAGTGTAAACATAACAGGTAAAAATCACTATGTTTGCTGATGACACGACAATATTTTGGCATCAGAAAAGTAAGGAACTTCTTGAGAATACGGTGGCTGAGGACTTGACAATAATCAAGGTGTGGTGTAATGCAAATCGCTTATCCCTTACCATATCGAAGACCAATCTAATGACCTTTAAATGCAGCTTAGTGACGTTTACTTAGAATCTCAATTAATGTCTAATGTTCAGGTCAACAAATTTTTAGGGTTAATTATAGACAATAAATTGAGGTTTGATCAACATATAGAAAGCATTTGCACTAAAGTAGCGAAAGGCTGCTTTGCAGTGCGAGTTGTAGCACGCGAATTGGATTTCCCTACAGCAAAGAATGTATATTTTGCACTTGTGGAATCGCACTTGCGTTACGGCATTTGTTCTATCTTTATTCTTCAGAAGTGAGCACTGCGAGCTTCATGTGGTGTAAAAAAACGGGAATCCTACAGACCTTTATTTTGTAGTCATAAGATCCTTACACTGCCCAGTATCTTTATTTTGGAAACAGTGTGCTTATTGCATAAAAAATTCGGGGATCAGATCAGAATCACGACTGGACCATATTTAATGCGTAGAACACATCAAATTCCTCTGCCAATACCCAATGCAGCACTTACCAAAAGATCGTTACTTTATAATAGCAGGAAGATTTTTAACCATCTTCCCATCCAATTGAGACAAATAGATAACTACAAATCTTTTAGAACACAAGTAAAAAGCTTTCTGGTTGAAAGAGCCTATTATTCAGTAGACGAGTTTCTGGAATCCTCATTTTAAAGAAAAAATGTAAAAAAAACAAAAAAATATACATATATATTTATAATTGAATTTTGTCGTTCTTGTATTCTATGGTTTTGCGTATATCACCGACCACATGACTTATATGTAGGTTAAGTTTCTTTTTGTTTAGTATTAGGATTCTAGCTTTGTCAATGAATTTTGTTTATGACAATAAAGCCATGATTGAGTTTGAGTTCAGTGCAACAAAAGTACTAATGATGCTATGTTTGCCTTCTTGGAGGGAGTGTATAGAAATATCAACGAAGGGGAGGTTGCAGCGGCAGTGTTTTCTGACTTATCGAAAGCTTTTGACTGCGTGAGTCATGATATACTGCTGCATAAGCTTCAATGCTATGGTTTTAGGGGTTGTGCTCTAGATTGGCTCGAATCATACTTGAAGAGAAGAAGTCAAAGAGTATTTGTGGGTGCCACATCTTCGAAGAGTCGTATGAATGAATGGGGTGTGCCACAGGGTTCAGTACTATTTCTTCTATACCTAAATGATTTGTCAACTATCGATATTAAAGGTAAATTTACATTATTTGCCCATGATACCACCATATTGTGGCACTCCAGAAATGTTGATGCATTGGCTAATATCATTGACTCAGATTTAATAAAAATAAAAAAATGGTTTGATTCGAATCTGCTGTTATTGAATCTTAGTAAAACAAATGCAATTGGTTTTAAATGTGATGTGGATGGTTTGGTTATTGGTGATTCCCCACTGGAAAAATCTTCTAACACAAAGTTTATTGGTCTTGTAATAGATAACAGACGTTTTGAAAATCATATTGTGCAATTAAGTAAAAAATTAAATTCTAGTTGTTATGTGGTTAAGGTTATTGTAAATGAATTGGAACTAACATAGAGAATCTCACTTTGACTATTGTATTTGGCATGGGATGTTGAGACAGCTGCAGGGAGGTACTGCAGGAAGCTAGTAAATTTACCTTGTACAGCCTCTATATTCTCGAATTTGTTAAGTTTTTAATTAATAACTTTTCCTCCGACTCAAGACCTTAAAACCAAATTTTACATTTGTACAAAGAAATGTTGTACTTAACATAATTAACATCTGGAATATGCTCCCTCTACCTTTGAGGCAACAGCCATCTGTTAAGGTTTTGCATAGGTTTAAAGCATTTTTGAAGGAGAGAGCATACTAGTCTGAGAGAATTTTTTGAGGATGTTAACACTATAAATGAGGCACCGCACTAAATATAAACTTGTTCCTGTATAGATTTATTTTATTATAATTTTATTGTACTTTTTAACTGAATTTAAATGTTGATGTGTTTTAGGTTTTATTATAATCTTATTGTCTTTAAGTTTATTTAGCTGTAGGTATTTCTAGTTTTAAGACTTATTGTGACATGATCCATACCCTATTTGGGGTCATAGCATAAGTGTAACCTTGTAATATATTAAAGGATTAAATAAAGAATTAACTATCTAACTAACTAACATCAATTTGAAATTCGGAAAAACAATTTCATAAAGACATGAAAATTATTCACTCATTGAACAAAAAAAATCTCGGAAGACGAGAATGCTACTACCGATACCGAAGAGGTCGAAAATGAGTTTTGCCCTCTTTTAGAATCAAAAATTGAGCAGCTAACAATTTTACCCTCAAATTCCAACGCGGATAATTCGAATGCATTCCACGATTTTGTTGTAAATTTACATCAGTCAAATAATGATTTAGTACAGGGTCTAACGTCAAATTTTAAATTTAAACCAAATAACACCACAAACAGTTAAATTACTAGTAATAAAAATGCCAATCTTTTCAGGTGACGCCGCTGAACGGAATAGTTTTTATGATTTATTTACCAGACTTATTTTAAATAATCCAGATTTAGGTGACGTTCAAAAACTAATATATCTTAAAGGTTACCTTAAGGGAGAAGCCTTTTAGTACAGAAATCTAGAAAAACAATTAAAATCGAAATTGCTTTAGGGAAATAAAAATGATTATTATAAATTAACTACAAAAATATCTCATAAACCAATATAGTCAGTTATTTTTTGGCCATTACAGAGACAATGTGGCGAAAGAGTCAATACTGTCAATGTCCTCTAGGGTAGGTACCAAAGGTACGGAATTTTAAATACATAGTACAATCACCCTTCAAAACAATACATGATTTTTTGTATAAATAAAAGACAATTGCACAATAACACATTTTTAGAAAAAAATTTTCTTATATCTAAAGTACCTTAGTAAAAAACTATTTTTTTCAAAGCTTCCATTAACTAACAAAGAAGGAATATATTGACAATATCAATACTGAAGTCGAAGGTTTCCATAAAGGTACATTTTAAATATACAGGTTGTGCCAAAATTAGTGGCCTATTAGATATATGTGAGAATACTATTTGTATGAGAATAGAATTTTGAAAATTTGGTTCTGAGCACAGGATAAAACAGTGGTGTTACGTAATTTTTTTGTCCTTCAATATTTCATTCATTTTGCCGGTTAACACAATAAAAGCTTGGAGAAAAAACAGATTTCAATCGAGAAATTTAATTATAAAATATAGATTTCCATTCACTTGAGTAAAACTTAAAACTTTAAGAGTTTCGCTTCTATTATATACACACACAATACCCTAGACGCTACCGGCCCTGCCCCACCGTGCTTCTGTAGACCCGTTAAAGCCACGTAAAAAATCAGCCGTTCACACTGGTAGTAAACGGCAACGTTCTTATCGGGTTTAAAAATCACTGTCCGAGTCGTCGAAAGTGTACTTTGTTTTAACGGCCCCCCTTCCCGGCCGTCCGGCTTTTTGAGATTCGGATGCTGCTGGTCGTACATCATCGTCGTCGTCGTTGTGATGTATTTTGAATTCGTCCTCCGAAGAGTCGGACATGGCTGCTTTCTTTTTGGCTTTCGTCTTCTTCGGTTTCGGGGCGTCATCTTCGCTGCCGCTCGTTTTCTTCTTCTTTGCTAGATACAAAAGAAAAAACATACAAAGAATTTTTATAAAAAAGTAAAAAATATTATATCGTCGGTGTTCAATCAAGAGCTAATTACTAAGTACAGGGTGTTCCAGCGAGGACTGAACAGGGACCTATTTTCGACTTTGCTTGTATTTTGGAAAAATTCAAAATAGCCAATCGATGTATTTTTTCTTGTAGAATCCAAAAATATTATCGAAGAAATATTTGAACCAGAAACAAAAGAGTTACGCTATGCATCAGGTGTTTTTTAAATGGAATGTATCGTTTTTTATACGATTTTTGGAAAGAGTGATTTTTTTATGTCCGTTCATTTTAATGTTTTACAAACTAAAATTTTAGCTTCACCTGTTTAAAATATACGATAGGTTGGTATAGGTGATCAAGGTAAAATGACGTTTGAATGCTTTGTCAATAAAAATTGACATTATTTTAATTATTGACGAAGTCTTCACCCAAAAAATATATATTTGACTCTGATCGAAATGAAATACTCTTTGGACGAGAGACTACAGATTGTTATGCTATTTTACAAGTGCCAAGAAAATGCAAGAGAAGCAAGAAGAAGATTTATTGCAAATTTTCATAGAAATATATCCATCAATACAATTCTAAGGATAAAAAACCTATTTGAGGAAAATAAAACTTTACATGATAGAAAAAGAAATATACAAAGAAGAAATCGAGACCAGGCCATTATAAATTATTTTCAAGTTAATCCAACCAAATCTATTTCGGATGCAGTTCGGGAAGTTCAGTACGGTGGCGGTGTAAGGCGCAGAAGAGTTACCCGAGGGACTGTTCACAGGACTCTGAAAATTCATAAATTTAGGCCTTTTCGTATCCTTCCACTTCAGCACCTAACACCGGCACAAAAAGAACTTCGCTTCCAATTTGTTTCTCAAATGGTAATTCGGCAAGAAAACGAAGACCCTGATTTATTCAAAAATATTATGTGGACCGACGAAGTTACTTTTACAACATCGGGAGTATTCAACAGACATAATAGTCACCACTGGGCCGTTGAAAATCCAAAAAAGTTCCAGACTATTAAATTTCAAGGGAGGAATTCTATTCATGTTTGGTGTGGGATAAAAAACAATAAAATTTTGGGACCAATATTTTTTAACGGGACTTTAAATGGGCACAGATATTATGAGTTTTTAGAAAACGAAATTGAAAATTTTTTGAAAGACTTACCATTGGCAGAATATCACAATTTAATTTGGCAACATGATGGGGCGCCTCCTCATGCCGTGCATGATATGGTTCAATTTTTAAATCAGCGCCATAACGAATGGATAGGGCGAAATGGAACATATGCTTGGCCGCCCAATAGCCCCGATCTCTCAGTTTTGGATACATTTCTTTGGGGCCATTTGAAGAACGTCGTATACAGACAACGAAACGAAAATATTCAAGAGATCATGGGAAAAATTGTCGATGAAATAAACCGCCTTAACCAGGAAAATCATATTGTAACAGCAAGTTTAGAAAGGCTACAAAGGGGTTATCGATGTTGTTTCGAGAAAAACGGCGGTCACATTGAAAACTTATGTTATTAGTAGTTTTATTTTATTATTTAATAATTATTTTTTATTGAATTTCTTTTTCTATCATGTAAAGTTTTATTTTCCTCAAATAGGTTTTTTTATCCTTAGAATTGTATTGATGGATATATTTCTATGAAAATTTGCAATAAATCTTCTTCTTGCTTCTCTTGCATTTTCTTGGCACTTGTAAAATGGCATAACAATCTGTAGTCTCTCGTCCAAAGAGTATTTCATTTCGATCAGAGTCAAATATATATTTTTTAGGTGAAGACTTCGACAATAATTAAAATAATGTCAATTTTTATTGACGAAGCATTCAAACGTCATTTTACCTTGATCACCTATACCAACCTATCGTATATTTTAAACAGGTGAAGCTAAAATTTTAGTTTGTAAAACATTAAAATGTAATATAAACAGCTATCGCAAAATCAAATCTTTTAATCAGAACGGACGTAAAAAAATCACTCTTTCCAAAAATCGTATAAAAAACGATACAACACATTTAAAAAACACCTGATGCATAGCGTAACTCTTTTGTTTTTCTCAAATATTTTTTAAATATTTTTGGATTCTACAAGAAAAAATACATCGATTGGCTATTTTGAATTTTTCCAAAATACAAGGAAGGTCGAAAATAGGTCCCTGTTCAGTCCTCGCTGGAACACCCTGTACAAGTGGTCCAATAATAGAGGATGTCGGCTGCAGCTGAACCGTTAATGACAGAACTTAGGAAAAAAATATTTATAGGTAAATCGGCCGAGAGAAATTGCTGTAAATTATTTTCAAGTTCGAAAGTTGGCCCCTAGGGGGCGTAACAGCAACACAAAAGTGTAAACGCCAATTTTTAAATACTAATTCACTAAAGCAAGGTAGAACTCGGTTTAATGAGTCCTGCCCTAACCCGCCCTAGCTTTAGATATGTTATTGCGAGGCTTGTGTGACTATGAGTCTGAGTTTTAGTATTTTGTTTTGTTCCTTTGTTAAGTTTTGTTCTTTATAGTTATGTAAGATTACTAAGATTTTATATGATAAATTTCCACAAATTTTTGCACGTCACAACTAAACAATAATATTAACATGTAGTTTGCAAAATCGATTAAAATAAGTATATATATATATATATATATATATATATATATATATATATATATTAAAAAGGTGTATAAAACATATTTAAAAGGTGTATAAAACAAAGGTAAAGAATATTTGAACATAACTAAAAATAATTGTACAGCATAAACATGAACTTGTTGCATACTAATAATCAAAAGACTAAAACAGGTTTATAAAATTTCAATCTGCAGTTAAAATGTTTGATATGAAGGAGGAAGAGTTTGTAAGCACTGTGCAGTTTCAAGCAGGCCTCCTCCAATATGAATCCACAGGGTCAGGAGTTGCCGTCAACATACTGTCCCAGATAGATCAGCTGTGAGAAACTGTTCAAAATTATTGAAAGCATTGGAAATGAGTAATTTTTTAATATTGGTTTTAAATTGATTTGATTTTAACTGTTTGATATTGTTTGGTAATATGTTAAAAAATTTTATGCCATAGTAGTTGGTAGATAATTCTGATTTTTTTAGTCTAAGAAATTCTGGTCTTATATGTGTACCATGTCTTGTATTGTTGTTATGAAGTTGGTTATTTGTTTGGAGGTTACTTTGGTTACTGTGAATGAGAACAAGACATTCATATATGAAACGTGATGGTATAGTTAAAATTTTTAAGTTTTTGAATTTCTGTTTTACATCATCACCAAAACCTAAGCCAGATATGGTTCTTATAGCTCTCCTCTGCAATTTAAAGACCCTCTCTGAGTGGCAGGAGTGGCCCCATACCCTAAGTGTCCATGATAAGTTTGTAATAGTGTTGGAAAAGGTACTAGGTTTTTGAGATTTCTTAACAGAAATATTGTTTTAGATAATCTTGTGGCTAAATAATCTGCCTGTGTTTGAAAGCTCAAGCTAGGGTCAAGATAGATATCTAAGAATTTGATTTTTGATGTGCTTTGCTTCAGTGTTAGGACCATTTGAGCAGTCTTGTTTGCATTAAGAGAGAGTTTATTTGCAGCAAACCAGTTCTGCAGACATCTCAGACTGTCCTCTGTTATCGATATCAGATGTTTATAGTCTTGATTGTGAACAAGTGCAGTATCATCTGCAAATAGACCCAGACACTGTCCTGCGACAGCTGCCTCTATGTCGTTAATATAAATAAGAAATAATAAAGGAGCTAATAGTGATCCTTGAGGGACTCCGTGCTCAGGGCAAGCATAGTCTGAGAAGTCATTGAAAAAGGTAGTCTGTACTCGATCCGTAAGATAACTTTTGAGCAGGTTTATACTCTGATAATTTAATCCGGTAATGTGTTAATTTTTTCAGTAGGATGTGATGTGAAACACAATCGAAAGCCTTTGAGAGATCACATCACACCATTTTTGTGTGCTGTCCTCTCTCAAAAGCCCCGACTATGCCATCCAACATGTTTAAGATGGCCTTTGTGGTGGATTTTTTTTCCCTAAATCCAAATTAGTATTGAGAGAATAAGTTGTTTGATTCAAAATATGTATACAGTTGTTCCCTTAAAATTGCTTCAAACATTTTTGATAGAATAGGAATTAACGCTATTGGCCGGAAATTGTTAGGGCCATTATATCTCCGTTTTTGGGAAATGGAATTATTTTCGTAACTTTAAGGCAATTAGGGAAAATACTGGCTCTTATACACAAGTTGACCATTCTAGTTACGGGAGAGAATAAGATATTTTTTAAGTACTTTATCAGCTCAACATTGATGTCATATACATCCCGCTGGGTTTATTTTTTAATTTATTTATTGTGTCTCTAACTATTACAGAGCTAACTTCATGGAATGAGAGATTATCTTTTATGTTTATATTTGGAATTTGTGAGATTAGATCTAGTGGTATCGAAATGAAAAAGTTATTGAAATCATTTGCAGATAGATCAGTATGAATTTTTTTGTTTGTTTTTCTGTTTGAGTTTTTATTGCCAGGAAGATCGTACTGTATTGTTAGAATTTTTTATAAAGTCAGCGTTGGCTTTTTGTTCTGATTTGCAAATTAAATGTCTGTATTGGTTTCTGAATTTTTCTTGTAAGTTATTTGTGGGTTGTTTCACGCATTCTAAAAATCTCTGGTGTGAACCAATTAGTTTTTTTGAATTTTTGCGAATTGACTTAAGTAACTCGGGGGAATGCCATTTACATTCCATCGATTATTATTGGTTTTATATCTTATGGATCGTATGTTCATATAAAATATTCTTAGAGTAACTTCTTTTTCCTTCTACAGATTGACTTGGAATGCTAAATGTGGGCCTGTGGTAGGTCCGGGACTGTAAAATTTCGTGAGTCCAATCTGGGGGGTTGTATTATTGTGAATTTTGGCCAATTTTCAGGGTTAAATACATTCTTCGCATGTGAGAAGGGAACTTGTAGTTTGAAGGCTGCGATATCTGTTGATCTTGTCTGTAGTTTCTCAATGCTCAACGTCATGATATTTTGTGCTCCAAGTGAGTTTTTAATTGGTTTTCACTAGTATTTGGATTCAATCGGGACACGAAAATGTGGCCTGGCCACTTGAACCGAAAGTAGCGGATTTATTTGTCTTGTTTTTCGGCGTTTTCAAGTCTCTTCTAACCTCTTCAAGGGGCGAACGTTCTTTTGTGGTCTCTAGGTTGATTATGTTTTCCATAATTTGCTTCTGTTTATGTTCCAGTTCGTGGGCTTGTGAGTGGTTACTGTAACGATAATTTCGACGGGTTTTTTGAAACTCTCAAGCATTTTCCACGTGCTTGAGAATGCTCTGCTTCGAGAGACCACCATCAACTTTCTTAATTTAAATACAGACTTGGATTTTTTTTTCATTATTCATTGTCCTTCATAATTACCAAAAAAACTGCGATATAAAAATCATAGCGTAGCATTTCTTAAGTCTGGATGAGAGGCTTACAAGAGTGGAGCAAAAAGGCTGCATTAAAAATGACAGCTACTTAAATGTGGTAAAGTCCGCCGTCTCACCTCTACTGGTGAAGAAATATTGGCTGAAGTAACCGAAAGACAGAAACGTGCAAACATTATGGTTTTCAACTGTAGTCTCGATATTAAAGTTGACGTTTCCCCTCTCTCCGAAATTCTAAACAAGGCTTGCAGTCAAACAGTTAGAATTCTAAATGTTAGCAAAATTGGCAAACCCAATCGTAATGGCTGCCACGCTATCAAGGTTGCTCTTCAGGATGGTCAGTCTGTTCGTAACGCCTTAAAAAATAGGGGTAAAATCCGGGATGCTCATCATATTTATATAGAAGTTGACCTAACACCGTCACAGAGAGCCGAGATGGATTCTCTACAGGAAGAACTGAAACGCCGCCGAGCTAATGGTGAAACAAACCCTGTCATAGCATACCCTGGAGGTAGGCCCAATATTGTTTTAAAAAACTAAGCCCTCCAACTACGCAAACCACTCCTATATCCTGCTATTACCAAAATGTACGCGGCCTTAACACCAAGACGCACACATTTTTCTTAAGCATCTCATCAAGCGAAATGGGACATTATTGCAGTGACCGAATCGTGGTTAAAACCGGAAGTGTTTGATACAGAGCTGTTTCCACCGGACTATGTAGTGTTTCGAGCGGACCGAGACCGTTAGGCTACGGGCCTTTCCAGAGGCGGAAGTGTCATGCTGGGTGTAAATCGTCGTTGGAACTTCCTAAGGCTTGATCTAACCTTCCTCGCCGATAGTGCTCCCAACGTGCACTGTGTGGGTTGTAAGATAAACTTCTTTAATTTTGTTGTTTTTATTATACTTGTTTATATTCCTCCTCATATCAGCAACACTGATCTGGAAGTATTTATTGACTGCATTCTTGCTGTCAAGCAACTACTAGACAATAAATCTATTATTAGGGGTGATTTTAATATACCGGATTATGTAAGCGACACTGTAATAATCTGTAACTTAGCAAATATATTAAATGTCAAACAAGCCAATAACGTTTTAAACTCAAATAAAACCGATCTGGTGTTTTCAAACAAATCTTGCGAGGTTGTACGATATGGTGATGTTCCTTTTGTTGTAGAAGACACACACCATCCGTCTCTTTTCATTACCTTTGAAGCTATTCATCCTTACAACTTCAGAAAGGCGGATTTTCCTCGCTTATATAGCTTGCTTCTTGAGGCCGACCGGTCATCAATACTGGAAAGTCAGAACGTCAACACATGCTGTGCAGCACTTTACCATGTAATGGATACAATTTTTCTTCTAGTCTGTACTCCGCTAAAACGGCAACGCCGCCGTCGCTTTCCACCCTGGTTTTCGCATGATATAATTGAAAATATACATAAAAAAGAAAAAGCACATAAAGAATACAAAAAATATAAAACGCCGGTTCATTATCGGAGACTCTGCTCGCTCAGACGTCTTATTCACGCTCAGAGTGACGATGCATATAAAAATTATATAAGAAACGCTGAGATGAACATGATTTCCGATCCTTCCACCTTTTGGTCTTTTGTCCGAAGTAAAAAGGGGCATACTGGCATCCCTGGTACCCTAAAGGAGGGTGACAACGAATAAACAGATCCTCAAAGCATTGTTAATGCATTTGCAAATTATTTCCAAAATATTTATACTATTTCTTCTCCCAATAACTATGTTAAGTCTCCTGTGTTAAACTCCGATATAATAGGCATTCACACAATATCCTCTCAAGATATAATACTAGCTAGCAAAAAACTCAAAGACAAACCAACAGCCGGTGTTGACGAAATACCCAGTTTCATAGTAAAAGATCGCGCGGGAGTTCTTTCTGTCCCACTTCTACACGTTTTTAACTTAATACTTGATAAGGGCATTTTTCCGGATACTTGGAAAACAGCAAAAGTCATACCTATTTTTAAGAAGGGTGATAAAACATTGATACCAAATTTTAGACCCGTCTCGATACTCTGTAATTTTTCTAAACTATTTGAAATTATTCTGTATGATCAGTTATATTCAGGGGTTCAAAAGTTTCTCTCTCCCTATCAACATGGCTTTCTAGATTCACGTTCTTGCACGACCAACCTGGCATCCTTGTCCCAGACTGCCTGTGAGTCACTGGATTCCAGGGGACAATTAGACATTGTTTACACAGACTTTCAGAAAGCTTTTGATCAAATCGATCTCTACATCTTGATCCATAAACTGGAGAACTTTGGTATGTCACAACAACTCTTAATAATGTTCAAATCATATCTATTAGGACGTTCCCAGTTTGTCGAATATGAGCACTTCAGATCACCATCATATAATGTCTCTTCTGGTGTACCACAGGGGTCCAATTTGGGGCCCCTGCTTTTTCTCATTTTTATTAATGATCTCCTTGATATAACTGAATGTCATACACTGGCATCTACAGATGACTTAAAGCTACTAAAGCTTACTAAAATTCAGTCGCAGAAATAACCCATTGATGTATAATTATGTTCTAGATGGTATGGTGCTTGGCAGACCGGATAGTAGTATTCGAGATCTTGGCATTAAATTTGACACTAAACTTACCTTCATTCTCCATATAAATTATCTTATTACAACTTCCTTCAAAACACTAGGATTTCTTATGCAGAAGTGTAAAAATTTTACTGAGACAATGATATTATTATATTGCTCTTTCATAAGATCAAAGCTGGAGTATGCTGCAACGGTTTGGAATCCTATTTATAATTGCCATGTTCAGGCTTTAGAAGCCTTGCAGCAACGTTTTCTAAAGTATTTAGCTTTTAGGGCAGATGGTGCTTACCCTCCAAGATTTTTTTATAGTTTCACCTCCTGTTAAGGAGGATAATAAAAAAAATAATTTTAAGGATTCTGTTAAAATAAGTCTGACATTTCTGTGATATTATTAAACATTCAATCGTTAAGGAACAAATGTGATGACCTCTATGTGTTTTTAGAGAGTAATAATTTACCTGATATAATACTTATTACTGAACACTGGTTAAAGCCAGGCGAGTGTTTTCTCGTTTCAGAATATACTCCAATTTCTATATTCCGTAGGGAAAGTGTTTTACATGGAGGTACGTTGGTTTTAGTTAAGAATAAGTCGTATTTTAATAACAATTTTGTAAATGTTGATAAATTTAATTATTTGTTGGAGGAATGTACTTTTGAATTTTCGCTGTGGTTTTGCAAGCGTAATAACTTGCATATTTTACGTTTGTACCATTCACCTTCAGCTCAGGTTTATGAATTTTTGAGGAGACTTGATATTATTCTCTCACACATTACGCCTTGCTCTAGAATTATTCTGGCTGGTGACCTTAACATTAACTTTGATGATAAACATTCAATTAATACTGTTTTGCTTGTAAGTTTGCTCACAACTTACGCATACTGACTCACCTACTCGTGCATCTAGAACTTCAGCCACTACTATTAATTACTTCTGCTCAAACATTGATGTTACATCTTGCTCACTCATAGATGCTGGCCTTTCTGACCACAAGGCTGTGTGTTGTACCTTTTCTGGTATATTGGCTGAGATTAATAATAAATGCTGTCATGGTAGAATCTTTAGTCAGGCAAATTTTGATGCATTTCGGCATCTTTGTCTTAATGTCAATTGGCTGGGTATAGAAGTGTCTCCACAGCCATTCACAATATTTCACAATGTTTTACTAGATGCCTTTAACCAGGCTTTTCCATTGCGTCAGTTAAAGCATAGGAAAAAGAAACAAAAACTGTGGCTGACTAAAGGATTGAAAATATATGCAGCTAATCTTCGTTGTCTTAACTATATCAAAAAATATTCTGATAATTTAGGTTTTATTTCGTATTGCAGTAGATATCGTAGGATTTACCGTAGACTTGTAAATGCTGCAAAAAATTATTATTATGAAAACCGACTTTCATGTGCTAAGAACAGACAGAAAGAGAGTGGGTGCATTATTAACGAATTGCAAAACAAATCTAATAGGTCTGGTTCTTATAGTGACATTGATCCAGATACATTAAACAGTTTTTATTGCAGTATTGCAGGAAAATTGGTCCAGAATTTGGCTGCGGGAGTTGATCCTCTTTCTTATTTGAAAGATTTATCTGTGCCTGGTTCTTTTTATTTTTTCCCCACACATAACCAAAAGATTGGAGAGACTCTTCTTAGTATATAAAAACAAGAAAGCTTGTGGAGATGGCGAGATTTCAGCTGAAGTTCTTTTAAAGTTGCCGGAAGGTGCTTTGGATGCCCTCGCTTTTCCAATTAATGATTCCTGGTCTAAAGAAGTTTTTCCTTCATGCCTAAAATCGGCAATAGTGATTCCCTTGCATAAGGGAGGGGATCTCAGTGAGCTCTCGAATTTTCGTCCAATTTCTCTTTTGTCTACGGTCTCCAAGGTTATTGAGAAAGTTGCTAAGAAGAGATTGTGTGAATATCTTGAGACATTTCATTTACTTACCTTGAATCAGTTTGGATTTCAGAATGCAAAAGGGACGCACGATGCAATTTTTGGTTTTCTCGAGGGTGTATACACTAACATTAATCACGGAGAGGCGGTGGCAGCGGTTTTCTGTGATATCTCAAAAGCTTTTGATTGTGTCGATCACAGAATATTGCTGTCTAAGCTCGAGTTGTATGGTTTCAGGGGCTCCGCGCTGTTGTGGTTTTCTTCATACCTTTCAGGTCGAAGCCAATCTGTAACTACTTCCGACAGACGATCTTCGTCATTGAGCATAAATTGTAGGGTTCCGCAAGGGTCTGTTTTAGGTCCTCTCTTGTTCTTGATTTATATTAATGATCTTGTGAAAGTTAACATATCAGGAAAATTTACCTTATTTGCGGACGACACCTCGATTGTTTGGCATAATAAAGAGATTGCGCAGTTAAGGAAAATTATAACTCAAGACTTGCTGGAGGTTAAAAAGATGGTGTGATTCAAACCGACTTTCCTTCAATTTGACGAAGACTAATGTTGTTGGTTTTAGGTGTGACATGCAGAACTTGCAGTTGGACAGTGTTACAATCCTTGACAGCCATGTGACAAGGTTTTTGGGGGTTTTTGTTGATAAAAATTTACGTTTCGAGGATCACATTTTAAATTTGAGCAAGAAACTCTCCTCTGGCTGCTTTGCAATCAGAATTGCAAGAAATGAACTCGGAATGGCAGTGGCGCGTACCGTTTACTTTGCCTTATTTGAATCGCACCTCAGATATGGGATTCGATTCTGGGGTTTTAGTAGTCAATATCTGTTAAACATCTTGTTTGTGCTGCAGAAGAAAGCTGTTCGCTTTATTGCTGGTGTGGATCTAAGAGAATCCTGCAGACCTCATTTTCTGTCACAAAAAATTCTAACTCTTATCTCTTTATTTATCCTCGAAACAGCATGTCTAATCTTTAAATACCGAGAAAATATACAGCGTCCTGCAGGTCAACGAAACACCAGACAAGCTTTGGATTTGCCTTTGCCAGTGCCTACTTCTGCTTATGTTTTCTTAATAAAAATTTAATCTCTCTAAATTTCCAATATTAAATGCCAGAAACAGGTAATTTTGGTTTTTTGACGTTTATTTTGCTTTCTTATTTTAGGTTTTAAATGTTTTCATTGTGATTTATTATTTTGTTTAGTTTGTATTTATTTTTTTTTAAATAAATAATATATTAGGTATATATCTTTACGTTTTTTACTTGGTAATCGTAATCGTACAATTATTTGGATTCTAATGGTAATCGCAGTCGTATAACAACAATCGTTGCATCACTACTAGAGACATTGCAAGGAACTGTACCAGTGAAGTAATTCAATTGCTTTTAAAGTAGTTAATTACTTCACAGTTTTTGAATCATGGTAATTGTATCAGTAATGAAATCCTTTTTGAAAGTATTTGGCAATCGAACTACTTGAATTTTTAACTTTAACTTTTAAAACTAAATGGTAATTGTAAGCTGTGCCCAAATTACTTTTATGGTTAATTATACCTCATGCATTCATTAAGTTTTAAGCGACATAATGCAAATCAAAGTTATAAAGTACTTACCTCTAGGTTTTTTCGGTTTGTCTGTAGCTTTTGTTTTCTCTTTCGGTTTGGGGGTCGTCTTGGGCGCAAAGTCGTCTTCTGAATCGGAATCGACCAGTTTCCTTTTTGGGCCGGAGGCCGGGGGGGAATCATTCTCTTCGTTTTCTTTCGGCTCTTCTCTTTGGGCTCCGACCAAACTGTCGAACAGGTCTTCTGACGATTCTTGCATCCTCGGAGGGGGTCTTTCGTCATCGCTGTCGTCGCTGATCATTAGGGCCTTTGACACAAAAAAAACTATTAGGTGTCATTAAAAATTAGGATTACAATAGATTTGACTGACCGAGGACAGTACTGGCCAAAGTTGTAAGGGGTAATATAATATCATCATCACGTGTAATATCATTCAATTTGTATTGAAATTTAACATTAATATTTTTCAGATATGTAATACTAAGGGTTGGTATTTTCATCTCCGTATAATTTTATTCGGTGGATATTTTACATGGTTACAATTGCCCCAACAATCGTTCCCACAGTAAATATTCGAAGACTTAAGTTATTTGGGGATGAAAATACTGGTCCTAACTCGTGAAAAATTAGAGCCCAATTGGAGAACTGATTTGAAATATTAAAGTTTTGGTTTTCCTGTATAATTTTCTTAGAGCTTCAAAAAATAAAAAATGTCCACTTTCAAGAGCCACTATATTGAAAACAGTTCAGCACAATAAAAAATGCAATAATATACAGGGCATCTCATTTAGAAAAAAGCGGATATTGCCACCAGTTTAAAGTGGAAGAGTCAACACCGAACAATTTAAAATATTTTAAAAAGAGAGTTTATCTTCATCTATAGCCATAGCCAGATTCCAGATACTTCTAACAGACACCAAAATATTATGATTGAGCTCAACAAGCCTTATACCAATGTCGCTGGTTTCGGAGATACAGGGCGTTCAAAGTTTAAATTTTATTTTGAAATTCCTTATTAACTGAGAAAGTTTTCGTAGTATAAAGGTCAAAATTGGTAGTTTTAGGTTTTTTGTCATGAAGATAGAGAGTACATAGTAACATAGAGGTACTCTTGTTTAGGTCGTCTAACTCTATCGGTTTTTAACTTATTTGCATTTAAAAGGTTCAAGGTATTTTCCACTGTCGTTCCTGAGTCTTTCGCCGTCCAGTGCAAAAGAGGAAATTGGCCCCTAATACATTTGGTATGAAAATAGTAAAACACATTTTTTCCAAAGACAAGAGTTCTAACCACACTACACCAAAACTTGTTACGTTCTAGGCGCGCATTTCGCTAAACAAGCATCATCAGCATATGATATAAACTTTCATTCAGTTTATATCATCTGCTGATGATGCCAAGTTGGTTAGCAAAACGCGCGTCCAGAAAGCAACAAGTTGTGGTGTAGTGTGGTTAGAACTCTTTTGTATTTTGATCTATCTTCCACCACAGGTTCCAGTGTTTGGATTTTTTCGAATGTTGGCTTTTTGTCTTACACACCTATGGAAGAGAACTTTGCCTCATAGTAACCCTATTTAATAATTTAAAAATGAAAATCGTACTGAACTAAAATATAAACATTGAAAAAACTGACATGCATAACTTTAGAATTAAATAAACACTTGTTGTTTTCCAAATAACAAAAAAATAACTAACTAATGCTCCCTTAATCCAACGTCTTATACCGCTGGATCACTTGCCCTGTTAAAATTTTAAAAGGCATTAACTGTAATTCTATTTAAAATCTCTTTTAAATGAATAAAAATCAAAAACTGGTTTAAAAGTTAAAAACTTCATTTACATACATAAGAATCGGTCTTTCTTTGACTTTAGTTACCTCTATTTTTTCAAACAAATCCAATTTCCGTCCCTACGGTGAGATTCTCAGAAACAGAAAAAATGTCATGTGGTGAAGATAAACGACTAGAAAAACTGATTTAGTATCAGTCACATCTGATCCTTGCATTTTTCAACATGACTGACTGAAAGTGTTCCTAAAGCCTGCTGGAGATTTTTCTCCACAAGCGGTTTTATACCTTTGAATTTGTATTAAGGTAACATTCAACAAAAAAGTTCCAGTTCGATCCTCAGTGTTTACACGAAATTTGTTAAATATTGGATCATAAATGTATATTACATCTGATGATGGCTCCTTGTGGGGCGAAACACTTGTAATCATTCTTTTGCTTCATTACACTATTTGACTGAGCCCGGTACATTGTTCTCCTTTCCCACAATTTGCATATCTAATAAATTTTGTGTATTCATCCCAGTTTTCTGTACGCCTCTATCAGTTTTTTAAAGTTTTATTTCATATATTAGAATGTACCAAAATAAATAGCTGGATTTAAATTCTTTTATATACGCTTATTTTAATCACATTATTAAAAGAACTATAATAGACAATAGAAATGCAATTACTGTTCAGTTTATTAGCAACACATTTACATTAGAGAAAAAGCAACAAACAAGAAATTAGCTTACATAGCTATTTACACATCACCTATTTACAAAAAAAAAATAAAATGAACAGAAAAAATGAAAAACGCAAGGAATTAAATACAAAACACATTACATAACAAAATCTAAAACGATCTTCGAGTTTTTGGGATGTAATATCAATTATTTCACGACATATTGCAAATATATTGTTCTACTGATATTATAGAAAGATATGCAGGTTTGAGTACTTGTCGGTTAAGTGCGGCGACGGAGGTAAGTCGATCGTCCAATTGGATAATTTTAAGAAAAGAAAAACTCCTTCCATGTCATTTAGGAATTTTTCAGCAGTGAAGCAATTAAAGTAACAATAAATTATAAAAAAAATATAATTTGTATATTTGGGTGATTTGCTCAATTTTTACAAAATAAGCAAACTGAAAACTCGATGTGGAGACATTTACTAGACGAGGAGTTTTTAATTAGAAAAACAATTATTTGCGGGATTCCGAGAATCGACATGCTGTAAAAGAAAGAAATTTCCAGCATGAGTTAAAGGTGAACATTTGGTATGGTGTGATTTCTGGATTTTTCATTGGTCCTTTTTTAACCGGACTACGTTATTTAAACTTCCTTCAGCAGCATTTAAACGAACTCCTAGAAGAACCACTCGCCTTAAGGGAAAATATGTGGGTTGCCAGTGCGCCAAATGAAGCATGAAGAAGTTATTTATTTGCAGGAGTTGCGACCGAAAACACAAGGTGCCGCCAATACCCTTAATTGCTACTCCCTACCTTTTTATCTATTAAGTACCTATAAAAAATATATAAATATATGAGAAAAAAATAACTTAAACCATTTAAATGCAAATAAGTCAAAAACCGATCGAGTTAGATGACCTAAAAAAAGAGTAACTTTACTATGAACAATTGAACGTTCTTTCTTCATGCTTTTCAGCATGTTTTAACCATAACTCAACAGATAAAAAAATCTATAATTTGATTTACCTAAATAATACGGTGAAATTAGCGCCATCTGGGAACGACGAAATAAGTTTCAAATTCGTAATATTCATATTCATCAAAGAAAAAATTAGGAACCACGAATTTTGTGCGTTGTTTTCCTATGCTTAAGAATGCAGACACTTTGCACTCCGATTTTAAAATTGTGGTGCAAAATAAAGATCACTTAATTCAGCTTAAGAACGCTAGTCTGTGGCCACCTGGTACTATAATTGATCCTACCTATGATTCAGTTTCACCAACCCTTATCCAAACGCCGCCCACTTCCACAGCCCATAATGTCTCATCTTCTAGTCATCAAGATGTCAATATAGATATCCCAAAGAGCCGGGGGCTGTCTCCACCAAAGCCTCAATTATTGGAATCACCAGTGACATTTGTGCCTGAAGAGGATAAGTCAGTCATAATTGGCTCTGACAGGGAGGCCATAGCAGCTTGTAGGTCATTGGCACTGGAGGGCTCTAAATTAAGCATGGAGAAAACTGCAAAGAAAGATGATTTTTTGCAGTTTGATCCAATGACTCCACCAAGAGTGCGGCTGTCCCAAGATTCGGATAAAGCAAATGGTCGCTATATATTAGCCAGATTAAGGGATCCTTCCTTACTAAAGACCTTAAGGCTATTTCTTGCTTATCTACACGACCAGCCATCTAGTGTGTGTTTTGAGGGGCATACAAGTACTAGCATTAAATTATTGCTAGCTTCAGAAGGCCTTCCCAGTGACAAGGAATCTCTGCGCAAGCTGTATTATCGCTTCCACGATGCCTATGGGATTGGTTCATCTGAAGTGGACTCAGATCTTGCAGCGTATAGATCTTTCTACTCCTCGGAAAAAATTTTACGGCTCCAAAAAATTCGTGAAGGTACTGGTAAATATTATTCTAGTGGTTCACCATCAAAGTAAAAATTTTTAGTCAATATGACGCGAAAAGAGGATCTAGCACCCTCTAAAAAATTGACCAATAGCAATTTTAATCTTTTTTTTCTTAATATTCAGTCCTTAAGACATAAAACAGACGAATTATATCTTTTGTTAGAAGAGCTAAATTTTCCAGAAGTCATTGCCATCACTGAGCACTGGCTAAATATCAATCAACCTGTTTTTATTAAAAACTATACCACAATTGCCAGATTTAATAGAACTAATTTAACTCATGGAGGCACCATGATAATGTCTTCAAACAACGATTTTTCCGAAATATCAAAGTATAATCATTTATTATCTGAAAAAGTATTTGAATTTTCTATCGTTTATCACAATACTTATGACCTTTATATTATTTGTATTTATAGAACACCTGATGCTGATGTGCAATTATTCTGCCATAACCTTCTAAGTTTGCTCGAGTCCCTTCCTGTAAAAAGCAAATTAATCTTATGTGGCGATTTCAATATTGACTTTTCCATCTTTGAGTCATTAGGAATTGCCATGCACGTCAACTCACCAACCAGAATTACTAAGACAAGTGCCAGTACTATAGATTACGTTGTGTCTTCTTTCGATCCTAGCTCCGTCGAATGTAATGTCTTAAGTCCAGGTTTCTCCGATCATGAAGCAATTTTCACAAAATTTTCAATTACATCCAAAGCCAAAAATTCCTCTAGACAAGTAGGCCGTATTTTTTCGGTTAGAAATTTCATTAATTTCAAACACCTATGTCAAATAACTGACTGGGACTCTCACACTTATGATGTCGACACTGAATTTTCTCGTTTTATAAAAACTCTAACTAATATAGCTTCTGAATCTTTTCCTCTTAGGCCTATCAAAAATAAAAGAAGTAAACCCTGGTCCACTAAAGGTTTACGTATATCTTCTAAGAACATGCGGTCACTATCTCATTTAAAGAAATTTTCGGACAGTGTCTTTTTTCATAATTATGTAAAATCATACAGAAAAATTTATCATAAGACTATTAAAGCCGCCAAATATATTTATTACAATAATAGACTTTCTAACGCCAAAAATGTAGCTAAAGAAACCTGGTCTATCGTAAATGATTTAAGAAACAAAACTCCTTTATCCAGCACTATCCTTACCTCTCCTGAGGACCTAAACAATTATTTTGTAAATGTAGCCAAAGATTTGACTAAATCCGTATCTCAATCTAATGACCCAATTTCATATCTCTCTAATCATAGGGTAAACCTGCACAGTTTCTTCTTTTCACCAGTAGTTTTATCAGAACTTCGTAGCACAATTAATGATATCAAAAATAAATCTTCTTCGGGAACTGATGGGCTTACTTTAAAAATGTATTCAAGTCTGCCGGAATGCACACTAGAGCATCTGACTACTTTGATAAATATGTCTTTCCAAAATGGTACTTTTCCAAGCTGCCTTAAAACTGCAATAATCATACCTCTTCACAAAGGAGGTGTTTCAGAAGAAGCTTCGAACTATCGCCCAATTGCACTTCTCCCTACGCTATCTAAGATCATCGAAAGACTGGTAAAAAAAGGCTTTTATCATTTCTGTCTAGATATGAAATACTTACAAAACATCAATTTGGATTTCTAAGTAACAAATGCACAAGCGATGCCATGTTTTCCCTTCTTAATAGAGTTTACTCCAGCCTAAACAACCATCACGCTACGGCAACAATTTTCTGTGATTTTTCCAAAGCTTTCGATTGTGTGAATCATAATATATTAACTAACAAACTGCAGTACTATGGATTTAGAGGGGCTCCTCTCAATTGGTTTAAGTCATATCTTAGCAACAGAAATCAAGTTGTGAAAGTTGACAACAGGATGTCTTCTTGTAGGCCAATGGAATATGGAGTGCCTCAAGGCTCGGTACTAGGCCCTATCTTGTTTCTTCTGTTCATAAACGACATGGCTAATTTAAACATTAGTGGAAAAATATGTCTCTTTGCGGACGATACCAGCTTTACGTGGAGCCACCCAGATGTCACGGACCTACATAGGATTGTATCTAATGACCTAATCACCATTAAATCCTGGTGCGATTCTAATCTCCTATGTTTGGACATCTCTAAAACGAAAGTCTTGTCTTATAAAAACACGCTGCAACCCTTTGACCTTAATGGCACCACTATTGATGTCGTAAACTCTGTAAAATTTCTAGGGCTTCTTGTAGATGATTCTTTAAAATGGGATCCACATATCGACGCTTTATCAAGGAAGTTAGGTTCTGCTTACTTTGCGTTAAGATCTGTTTCCGAGGAGCTTAGCTTTTCTACCTCTAGAACTGTTTATTTTGCTCTTGTTGAGTCGCACCTCAGATATGCTATTCCATTCTGGGGTACATGTTGTGCGACTCAATTTGATCGAATTTTTATACTACAAAAAAGAGCTGTTCGTTACCTACTGAGACTTAACAGTAGAACTCACTGCCGAGATTTCTTTAAAAGATATAAAATACTAACCCTTCCTTGCTTATTCATTTTGGAATCGGTTTGCTTAATTCGTAAGCACGCACCTGCTCTATTAGAGAGACCTTCTCACAACTACCCTCTCAGAAATACTGAGCACGATCTCTATCTTCCAACCCCACACTCAGAGTTAATTAAAAGATCAGTAATCTACAATGCAAAAAAATGCATAATCACCTGCCATTTAACATCAAATCCATGATATCTCTGACTTCATTTCGCAAGGCTTTGAAATCATTCTTACTGGAAAGAGCCTTCTACACCGTGAATGAGTTTTACAACACATAATTTTATCCTTATGAACCCCTAGTGTGATAGTTGCCATTACCAACCATTTTTACCGAACTTTGTATATGTATTTTTTTAATTGTTTCGTACTTTTTTATTTTTTACTTTGCTTTTTTATTTTTTTACATTATATTTATGAAAATGTTTATAACATAGTACGACTGACAAAGTACATTTCTAATGTACTTCTTTTAGGATTCTATAATATTAACATTCTAAATTCCTGATTTAAATATTATTTTTCTATAATATTTATGATGTGTTTTTGTCTTGTTTTGTTTGCTAATTTTGATGTTTGTAAACTATTTTTTTACAACAGCTTTGTCCACAAAATTGTAAAATTTTTTTTTACAATAAAGCATTTATTTATTTATTTATTTATTATTTATTCATCATTCATATTCAAAAAAACATAAAACTACCAATTTTGACATTTATACTACTATAACAACCCTATTTAATATGTATACTATTATACAGGGTTTTCAGAATGCAATGATTCTGCAAACCTTGTGTCCGAATATAGAAGTAAACGATGTCATACAAGTTTATCGTCTAGGTCGTCCCTCCCAAAATAAAATTAGACCAATCAAAGTTAGATTATCCTCATCACAGAAGGTTATTGAAGCACTAAGGAATTCTAGGAACTTAAAAAAACACGATAACTTGAAACACTTATCTGTCAACTCAGACAAAACACCACAACAACTTAGAGAATTTCGTGATATAAAGCAACAACTTACGACGCGTCAAGCAAATGGTGAAGCTAATCTAAAAATTAAATATATTAATGGATAACCAAAAATTATCCAGGAGCAAAAAAACTGTTAAATTTGTCTAATAGTAACTGTAATTTTAATATTATCTACCAGAACGTAAGGGGTCTGAACACAAAAATGCACGAGTTTTACAAATCTACAAGTTCAGCGGAATATATGGTGGTAGCAGTTAGTGAAACATGGATTCAATCAACAGTAAATGATTCCGAACTGTTTGACGAAAACTATGCAGTCTATCGGTCAGATAGAAATCTTAATGCCCTGAATGTGACGAGAGGAGGAGGTGTATTTCTGGCTGTACGCTCTGATCTGATCTCCTATAAACAAAATTTAAACACCTTCCATGAAGCCATCCCATCAATTGATATGGTTGGATGCAAGATATTACTAGGTCATTGCACTGCTGTGATCTTTTGTGTTTATATACAGCCAAATACAGCTGTGGAGACTTACAGGCACATGTTTGAATATATCGAATCGTTAGAGTGTGTAACCAATAATAACTTTGTAATTCTGGGTGACTTTAATATCCATTTTCAGGAGCGTAACATTGAACTTCATATTACAAACTCCAGATTGGATGCTGTATATGAATTTATGGATTTTTTAAATCTTACACAACACAACTCTATTTACAATCAGTATAATAACCTGCTTGATCTGGTTATTGCAGACATCTATTGTATGGTGGACAGTGAATGTCAATGTTTAGTAAAAGAAGATGTCTATCATCCAACTTTAAATATTACTCTCAAATTAGAAACAAGTAACCAAACTAATAATTTCAGAGCTAACCCATATAATAAAAAATTTAATTTTAGGAAAGCTAACTTTAATTTGCTCTATGAACTTATATTAATTCATGATTGGGCTTTTCTTGAGAATATGTCTGAAGTCAATGCAGCAGCTCAGAGTTTTTATGGTGAATTAATGATTATGTTTGATATATGTGTACCTAAATATAATAATTTTAAGAAGCGTAAATTTAACTATCCAAACTGGTATACTCAGGATATTATTGTTGATATTAGGAGAAAATCTCTTTTCAGGAATAGGTGGCTTAAAACTAAACAAATCAATTTTCTGAATGATTATCGAGACCTTCGAACTAAAATCAAAGAGAAAATTAATGAGGCCTATAATATATACCTAATCTCTGTGCAGGGCTCTATGAAGCTGGACCCAAAACGTTTTTGGAGCTATGTCCAAAGTAAAAAAGGCAAATCACGAATTCCAAGCACTATGTCATATAATAGTAAGGAAATTACCTCTGAGCAGGACATTGTGGACTCCTTTGCCCACTTTTTTAAGAGTGTGTATTCCCCCTCTAGTACCACGGGTCAGAATTCCACGACCCCAATAGCACCTCAAAATAATAGCAACTTAATAAAACTAGGAACTTTGAGTGTAGAAGATGTCACAAACGCGCTAAAATCTCTTAAGCCAAAACTAACATCTGGCCACGACAATATTCCTTCATTTATTTTAAAGGATTGTGCTCATGCACTTGCCTTACCACTTACAACCATTTTTAATTTATCCTTAAAAACTAACAGCTTTCCCGAGATCTGGAAAATATTAAAAATTTGTCCCATTTTCAAATCAGGGGAAAAAATCTCACTATCAAACTACAGCCCTGTTTCAATCATCCCAAACTTTGCAAAGGTTCTTGAGAAGGCTGTATATAATAAATTGTTTTTCCAACTTAAATCTGTTATTATCCCGGAACAACATGGGTTCTTCCACCAACGTTCAACCGTCACAAACCTAGCTAGCTTCCTTCAGGACGTATATGATGCTTTAGATGAGGGTCTTCAAGTTGATGTAGTATACACAGACTTCTCTAAAGCGTTCGATAAAATAGACCACAAAATTGTACTAACCAAAATGCAGAATATCGGCTTCGACGGCAACCTTATTTCTTTTTTTCAATCATACTTAAAAAACCGTCAACTATTCGTAGAATATAATGGGTATCAATCAGGTAAATTCTCTGCTATAAGTGGAGTCCCCCAGGGGAGTAATCTAGCGCCACTAATTTTCTCCATTTTCATCAATGATATTGCAATGGGAATCTCTAGCAAGACCATCTTATTCGCGGACGATATGAAGGTCTACAGGGTGGTACGTTCCACGGCTGATTGCGAGGAACTTCAGAATGATCTGAAAATTATTACTGATTGGTGTAGCACAAACAAGCTTCCCTTAAATGTACAAACATGTAAGAAGATGACACTCACCCGAAAGCATAATCAAATTCTGTTTCAGTATAGTATTTCCAATAATGTCCTACCTAACTGTGAATCGGTTAGGGATCTAGGAGTAGTTGTTGACAGGACCTTGTCGTTCAATGGTCATATTGAGGAGATAACGGAATCTGCATTGAAAACTCTTGGCTTTATCATTCACACAACCAGTAAATTCACTGACAGTGAATGTGTTATAACGTTGTACAATGCACTTGTTCGGTCCAAACTAGAATACGCCTCTATAGTGTGGTCACCTATATACATGGTGCAAATAAACCAAATTGAATATGTGCAACGAAAATTCCTAAAACACTTGGCATATAGGTTGGATGGAGTGTATCCTGCTCGAGGGTTTGATCACTCAGCCCTGCTTCAAAGGTTTGGATTTGTGTCCCTATCTGGTGGAAGGGCTTATGCTTCTTTAACTTTTTTATTTAGGTTGGCCAATAACCAGATCGACTGCAGTTCCCTTCTGCAGAAACTTAACTTTCATGTACCCCAACGGTATATGAGAACTATGACATATTTCTATCTTCCACTCTATCGAAATTATGGAGAGCACAAAGCCACACTGTTTCGGGCATGTCAGTATTTTAATTCTATCTCTGCACAGATCGACATTGACATTCACGGTCTAACCTTCAGTAAATTTAGAAAGTTGTTGAGTATTTACATATGCATTATTGTTAAATAATTATCTTTGGCTGGGCTTTGGGGTGATTTGTTACGCAAATATTGTTCCATTTATTTTGTAATTATACCAAGAGTAGTTTGAATTTGGTTTTGTGATACTTATTTAGTTTCAATTGTATAATGTACTTAAGTTAATAATGATGTAAACTATATATATTAAGCTAATTTGTCTTGTAATTGGGTTTCCTGTTAGACAATAAAAATATTATTATTATTATAAATTATTTATAAAATTTTTAATATTTTTGGCAGGTAACTTACATTTTTTAGATCTCCTGTACAAAACAACCACAATATTTACTAAGAAACGTATATCACTAAACATACGTAAGAATCGATACTTACAGGTTTGTCTTTATCTACAATTACTAGATCGTTATCGAGTAACTCTTCATTGCCAGAGCTAATATTGTCCTCCTCGTCATCATCTAAGTTGTATTTTGTAACCTACCAAAGTTATACAATTTATAGTATATATAATAATAATAAATAATAATATAAATTATTTTAAATTATTATGGCCTTTTTCCATACATTTAAAATCCACCATCTATCATCAAATTAAAAAAAAACAGTCGAACCACCTAAAACTATTCCGCCACAAAGGCATCCCATAAGAGCCAATAGGCAAGTAACATTTAGCCACCATTAAAAACCTTATGGGAACCAAAAGCAGTGTTTTTATATGCGTGCGACAGAAATATTAAAATAATCGTAGGCATAGAATAGAAAGAAACGCACTAGCCGAAATATGTCGTGACCCTTTTACAAAAAACTAAGGCATTTTTTTTTTTGAGACAGACAAATGTTAGTCTTTTGAGAATTTAAGAAATTAAGTTTAAATTGTTTATGGACGTACTGATACAAGACAGAAGCACTTTAAGTGGTAAGTAATTTTAAGAACATAATAATTTATTATTGCCGTCCCTATTTCAAATGGCATCACACGCCACTGTTCACTAATAACACTATGTTACACATTTTTTGTTCCTGGTAAACCAATGTTTTATCCTGATTATTTATGCCCAAACCCCCATGAAAACTATATTTTTTTATTCACAACTTTGCTTTTGTGGACAGGACATTGACATTTTAAAACTTAAGTAAGTGTAGTCAGTAATTTTTGTATATTTGTTCCTAAAAAGTGAAAAAAAAAGAATAAAAAAGTATGGAAATATTTATTTATTTATACCTGATACGAATAACAAAACGATTAAAAATGAATAGATTTTCTAGATTTTCGACTATATTGTAAATCACTTTCACGTATGAGCCCCCAAACATAGTCTCCCATCATATTTTCGTTATATTGTCCTTGGTAGCGACGCTCAAAGTCTAGTATATCCTAGTGGAAGCGGCGCTCGCCTTGCTCTTCAGAGTACGCCCCCATATTCTCCTTGAATTTATCAAGGTGACTATCAAGTATATGAACCTTAAGGGACATCCTATATCCCATTTCACTATTCAATTCAATTCAATATATTACAAGTATATTGATACAAGATACAATATCATTCCTCACGTCATATAAAAGAAAACTTACAAATTAATGATAAACACTAGCACTTAAACTACATTTCATATACAGAAATAACAGATAATACATGTTAAAATATATCAAAATTACTATGAGACATTAAAATCTAAAAATTCCTTAAAAGAATAAAAAGAGTTTTCCAACAATATATTCTAGGTTTCTGAGTTTATATCATCTGCTGATGATGCTAACTTGGTTAGCGAAACGTGCGTCCAGAACGTAACAAGTTGTGGTGTAGTGTGGTTAGAACTCTTGCATTTTAATATATTCTTTACTTGAACACTATAACCTGGAACAGACAGCGCCTTTATTCGGGTTGGCAGCTTGTTGTAAAATAAAGGACCGTAATAATTTACAGAGAAGCGAGTCCTACTTAATCTTAGAAAACCCAGTCGTATGTCATCTCTCTGCCTTGTGTTATAGTTATGATATAAATTATTTAAATTATAGCGATTGTGGTTATTGTGCGCATACAAAAGACACTCGTATATATAACGCGATGGAATTGTTAAGACTTTTAGTTCAACAAAAGAATCCCTGACACCTCCCTGTAGCCCTTTCCAGCAACAACCCGGATGGCCCTATGTTGAAGAGCAAAGACCCTCTTTAAATGACCAGAATGCCCCCATGTTAGTATGGCATAAGTAGCGCCTCCTGAAACAATTAATGAAACGCCTGGAGCAGAACTGAAGAGGGTAGTATTCTCTCCAGATTGCGCAACAGGTATATTGCCTTGGAGAGTTTACCTGCTACGTTGTCAACATGCTTCTCAAAAGTCAATGCAGGGTCCAAGTACACCCCCAGAAACCCTGCCATGTCAGGATTGTCCTTGATTTCACGTAGTGCAAACACCATATTCACAGTCTTGTTCTCATTGAGTGAGAGCCGATTTGCCACAAACCAATCCCCAAGTCTTCCTACATCCTGCTGTGCAGAACTCAGCGCACTCTGTAAATCAACACTCCTTGCCAGTGTGGTGTCATCGGCAAATAGCCATAATTTTGCATCTGGTGCTACAAATTGGAGGTCGTTGATGTAAATAAGGAACACGAGTGGCCCCAGTATGGAACCCGGGGAACACCGTGCTTGACCTCAGCCCAGTCAGAAAACTGGGTCTTGTAGAGGGTTCGTTGTCTTCTGCCCCTTAGGTAGCTAGCCAGTAAACGGATGCTGTTCTCCTCCACCCCATAGTATCGAAGCTTGTCCAACAGTATGTCATGTTGCACACAGTCGAACGCCTTAGAGAGGTCACAAAATACTGCACTTGCATATTGCCCCCTCTCGAAGACCTCCACCAAGTATTCCAATATATAACCCCAGGAATTCCACATGACTCACTCCTTCCTCTGGTAGTGAGGCCAGCACCGTCTCAGCAGCACCTACAAAAAGCTATTAAACTGCTCAGCACTCAAGAACTCCTCCCGACTAGTCCCAGCATTTATTCCCCTAAATGAGTTAATGACCTTCCAGGAAAACTTTACTATGTTAACAGAGTTCATAATATGGTTGGTATAGGATGTTTTCTTAGAAATATTTAATTGTTGTTTATATTGCTTTCTGAACTGTTTTATATTCTCTATTAATTGATCGGAAGGTCTCAGATCATACAACTCGCCAAGAAATCTCAAAGTCTCCCGCATGTGCCTCCACTCATTGTCAAACCAGTCAACACCATCTATAGGGCTTTACGAGATTTTCAACCAGCTGTACATAGTTTTCGTCTTTGTGATTACTCAAGAAACCTCTTACCAAGGCTAAAAAGTTGATCCAAGCCAATTTTTCGGTTGAATTAAGCATTTTGGGAAATTCCTGACACTTCATGATTTTTCTTATTTGCGGGCCGACAAAAACTCCAGCTTTAACCTTTGCCTCAGACAGTTTTGGGGAAAATCCTTGTAAGTACTTAAATGCTGATGATTCTGTGTCTAAGGCTTTGACAAACTGCTTCATAAGACCCAATTTGATGTGCAGTGGAGGCATTAACACTTTTTTGGGGTCCACCAATGGTTCTCACTTGACCTTATGTTTCCCCACAGAGAACTCCGTCCGTTGGGTCCAATCTTTTTTGTAGTAATGAGCTCCAGTGTCCCTGCTGTCCCAGAGACATAGGTAACATGGAAATTTGGTGAAGCCTCCTTGGAGACCCATTAAAAATCCCACCATTTTAAAGTCTCCAATAATATCCCAAGCATATTCTTCATACTTTAATGTGCCAGTGGAAGAGATGGATACTTGTTGCCATTATGCAGTAACACAGCTTTGAGACTTCTCGACGAGCTATCGATAAAGAGGCGCCACTCGTTGGGATTGCAGGGAATTGCAATTTTCTCGAACAGACCGGTCACATTATGACAAAAGGAGAGCTTTTCTTGACATGTAAAAAAGCTGGCGAAAGATCGGTGGCGCTTTCTTTGACTTACGACCTGCACACTTTCATCTAATAAGTTCCAGTTTTTAGCCTTGATGTTAAAAGCTCGCCATCAGATTTGGTAAGACCAAGGTCTCTTTTTAGATCGTTCAGGTCTTCTTGATTGGGATAGTATGGCTTTCTTTCCTGGGAATCAGCTTCTAACTTGTACTCTGGATCTTCAACTTCGTCGTCTTCGGATTGGCTACTTTCTTCTGAAGAGAATAGCATTCTCGGGTGAGGTTTGGGTACAGGGAGCTCAGGAGAATGAGGTACTGGTGCTGTAGACGATGAAATATCTGGATATATAACAGTGGGTGCGTTTTTACCAGTTCTACCATGCAAAAATAACAGTTGAGTAAGTGATCAGTGGGTTCCCGCCAGCTCTCGTTTCTCCTCTAAACCTCTCCTGCAAAAAAATTAAAGTTGTAAATCTAATTTTATTGAAAAAGATTTTTACAATGACATATTACCATCCAGAGTTTTTTTGCAATTCTCGCAAGTGTAATGAGGTGCCCGCGGTTTGTCCTAATCCCCAACAGGCATGCCGAAGTACGCTTTGTAAGCCTCACACATTATAACTGATGCATTCACAGAGTACTTTCTTCCTCTCGTCTTAATAAATTCACCGTTTCACGTTCCGAAAGTTATCCGAAGTTGCAGTACGTTCATATTTTCAGCTTGGAATGAAGTAAAGGGAAAAGACGTAAATTCACTGATTTTGAAACCGGCCAAATTTTGTAAAGTCAATGTCCTGATCTCAAAAGCAAAGTTTCTGTAGAAAACTAAAGTTTTTTTATATTTGTGAGTCAAAATAAATCGGGAAAACACATGTTGAACCCAGGAACAACATTTTTGAAAAAATATGTTACATAGAGTAATTTTTAAAAATAAACATATTTTCTTCAATACTAGCTTAGTGATCACAGCCATAGCTTAAACCTTTGAAAAAAGTAAAATTACCAGCGGGTCAATCTTTTTCTAAAACGTAGCTTTTAAAGCTAATTTAGATTGCTAAATCCAGTGCAAGTGAAAAAAAAATAAAAACTAAGATTTTTTACCAATATCGGTAAAAATATTGCAGAGAGAGCAGAAAAACTAACCTCATAATTATTATACCAAATAGCAGAGTTTTTGAAAAAAATCTGAACGCGTCCCAGGACCAAAGTCAAATAATCATAAGCCGTCACACATATATTGTTATTCATAATAGTTTGTATCATCCTTATTCACAAAAAAATGTTCGTTTTTAACTCCTTGATCCACGGACTTCTAAAAGTACCTTTATTACATGATATATAAATAAATACAAATTATAATAAATAGCAAAATTCCATTAAACAAATAGCAGTTAACAACGGATACAGAGCAGATATTGTAGATAAAATAATCGCCAAAAAATTATAAAAAAACAATCAATTTAGTTTATCCATCAATTAAAAATATCAACCACAGTACTTTTAAACCATAACCTATAGCGGTAAACCGAGTACCCAAATTTCTAAACACCTTTCTAGAAATTGATTAAAAATCAGTTTCAAGACCAACAATATATTAGGGAAAACAATAAAAAATAATAAGCTTACTTAAAAGAAAACAAAAAAAGAAATCAGGAATTTACATACTGAAGTGTGGTTCTTGTCCCAAAATGTATATAAACTGGCAGATGTTTTGAAAAAAAAAATAAAAAAACATAAACTTAATTCCATAAAAAAATTAAACAATTCACATTACGCAACTCATCTACTAAACGAATCACACATATTTTGTGACAATTTTAAACTTCTTCTAACTGAAATAAAATCAAAGAAACTTAATTTTTACGCATCTATGACGAGTTTTTCCGACTTCCACCATTTTTTTTTAAATCTAATTTTGCCCAAATTTTATTTTAAATTAAATTTTCCTTTTCCATCTAGAGTGCCATGATCGTCCTAAAATGACTCTACGTACTTTACTCTCTTTGAGAAAAATACTAACTTAGTTTTATCTTTGCAAACTTTTTTGATAGAGGGCTCTAAACTTCGTTATGGAAAAACTGAAATGGAAGCATTTCATTACGAAACTTTCTCCATTTTTGTTCAAACATTTTTGTTTTATTAGGTATGGAAAAGATTTTTTTTGCACTTATCAATGGATTATATCGAGTATATTGCAAAAGGGTTATTCGGTGAATAATAAAAGATTAATTTATATAATAATTAAAGATATTTATTTAAAAATAGAGTAAAACTAACCAAAATAATAAACTAAAACCTAAACAATGAAATACCTATATTCACCAATTAGATTTTTAAAGTGCTGACCTTGTAGATCCCGGCATTATCGAACCAGAAAGACGTTTTTCTTTATGACATTGCCAAGCATTTCAGGAATAATACTGGCAAATGCCGCTCGTATAAGGTTTTCCAAGATCTGAAGTGTTAACAGTGGTGTTAAATAAACAATATCTTTAATATATCCTGACAAAAAAAAGTCGATTGATGTAAGATCTGGCGAACGAGGCGGCCATCGGATAGGTCCATGAGTAGAAATGACGTTCTGTCCAAACCTCTCTTCTAAATAGTTTCTTATAACAAAAGCACTATGTGGGGGTGCACCATCTTGTTGAAAATAAAGTTGATCGTTTATTTCTAATGGTAATTCCTGCAAAAAAATTCGATTTCGTTTTGTAAAATCTCCGTTTAGGTACCCTTGGAAAAAAATTGGTCCCACAATCCTAGTACCTACTATTCCAGCCCATACCTTAACTCCATCTCATCTCTTGAAAATTAGCTTCCATCATTCGGTGTTCATTAGTTGTGGACCAATATAGAGTATTTTGTCTGTTAAACATTCCATCGTTAGTATTTCTTGACTCATCCCAATATAAGATACAATTCGCTAGATTATTATCCCCATTATCTTCCAAAAACCAGTTGTAATATTCCGGTCTTCTAGTGAAATCTCCCTCATATAAATGTTGATCCAGCTGATATTTAAATGACTTATACCCATGTTTCCTCAAAATTTGTCTTGTGGATTCTATGGCAATGCCTAATTCCAAGCCGATTTCCCTGGTGGATGCTGTAGGATTTACAGTAACAAAAGCAACTATACTTATTTCAGTTTCCTCATTAATAATAAAAGGTTCTGGCGGATTGTTGGGTTCTTCACGCATGTTTTTTTTTGTAAGATAAATTATGTATTGTCTTGCTGGATGATGATATACCTGCTGATAAACTCATTCAGCTTCTGCTGCATTTCACCATGTCCGTACACGGTAAGTATATAAACCTGCTCACTTCTAATAAACATACTATTTTTCTAACGTTAACAATAAAGGGAAATTAAAATCTTAAGATATACTTTAATAAACACAAAGCAACTTTTTTATCTGCCAAAAATTCCACTGTTTCCATGGCAACTTACCCTATCCTATCTATCTGCTGTTTTCTTGGCAACTACGATTTACTAAACGCTATATACTCCATTGATAAGTACAGGGCTTTTCCCTAACAGGATTTTAAAGGCATTATTTCAAAGAATACATAATAATGTTTATATAAAAGCTTCTAGATTTTTTATGAAGGTTTTAGATATGGTATAGGTAATGAAATACTGCATTTAGTAATGTTATGAAAGTGATATGCTTCCATTTCAGTTTTTCCAGGTAGGGGAAGTTTAGAGCTCTCTAACAAAAAAGTTCGCAAAGACAAAATTAAGTTATTAAAAATAAAATTTAGACAAAATTCGATATAAAAATGGTGCAGTTGGACGTAAAGATATATATATATATATATATATATATATATATATATATATATATATATATATATATATATACACTTATCATAAACACTGTGTGTTGAAACAATGAGCATGCTATAATGAAAAATAGTGTAAATTAATGTTATAACTGTTTTATTCAGCAAATGCAGACGTTGTCTTACTCACTTTGGTTGCCGCTCTTCTGGCATTCGTCCGCTCTTTCACCGGCGACGCGACTACGTTTGCTTCAAACGAGTCATCCGAACCAAAAGCTCTGTCTTCATCCTCTGAATCTGACATCGCTTTCTTCTTGCCTCTTTTCTTCGGAGAACCATTCACTGTTAAAAAAGAAAGAAAACCAAGTTAGTTAAGATTTTAAAGTAAATATTACGCCCCACATTGACAAAAAAAAATTAAGAACACAAATACCAAACCTTGTGGCACACCTTCCGTGATTTCAGATTCTTGAGATTCTGTCTCGTTAGAAGCTTCACTTTGAAAACGGCCTGCAAAATATGAAACAAACCAGACTTATGAGATTCTTTTTAAACCATTATGTCAAGTTTCCTCAGCTTCATTTGAGGTCTATACAATCGAAAGCATTTGTGAGATCACAAAACTCCGCTGAAGTCATTGAAATAACGGTAAAATGAATATACATGAAAGTGAACATGACATTGTTGGTGTTTATATAGAATTATAAAAACCAACCTGACAGGTAACAGAAGACAATGATTTTGAAGTCCGAAAGGCTTCCACTATCCCCTGTTAAGCCATTATCTTCGAGGTGATCGACTAAAACGTCGCAATGTTTGCCCATTTGATGCCGAGGCATCGAAAATATAATTCACTAGAAGAAATCACCTACCAATAATTATTTGTCAAAAACAGACACAAGTATTCCACGTTCTTGAGCAACATAATATAAAAACCGCAAAACCTTTTCAGAGCATAATTTATTTAATCTGTTTGTGGAAGAGAACTACTTTTCATTGTATTAAAAAAACAGTTCCAATCCTGACAGAACACAGACGTTGAGGAATCGTGCATATTGCAACTTTATGCACGCCACTGTAAAATATTAGGGCTTGAGTCGAAGAAAAACTAAAGAGTGTATCCTTCAGTAAAAAATTATTGCCTCACAATTGCCAAACAAAAAATTGTAGCCAGAGGACAATCTTGGGCGACAGACCCCAGACTTTTCCAATAGCTCCTCTGCACTGCCAGAAAGCTCTGGTAACCTTCTTTGATTTTTTTACTTAAGTGTTTATTCCAATTTAGGGTGCTATCCAGGATGACTCCAAATACTTGACCTCTTTAGACAGACGAAGCTGTGTACCGAACAGAAAAGGTCGTCTTACGTTGCCCAGCTTTCTTTTTCTAGTGAAGAGTACCAGCTCGGTTTTTGTAGGGTTTACAGAGAGTGCGTTATCTGTGCACCATCTTTCTACTAGTCTTAATGCAGCCTGCATGGTTTCACACAGTGTAGGAGATAGCAGGGCAGCCTCTGCTCAGAAGCGCTCTTACCGTGGTGTCTTCCGTTTTTAGTTCAACTGTTCTGTTCTTCAGCATCAAGGTTGGTAAGCATGTTGGTTAGGCTTTATTTCCAGCAAAGGCAGATGTTCATCCCTAATTTATCTGTCACAGAGCCTTTCCAGAGTTTTCATAAGAAATTTTGGCTGATGAGTCTGTAAGATTTAGGGTGGGAATAGTCTTTTCCAGGTTTAGGGATAAAGACGACCCTCACCTCTCTGCATTTCATAGGTATATAGCTTAGGGCTAGACATGCCTTGAATATAAATTCTAGGTGTATGATAACAACCTCCACACCCCCACTGAAGCATAGCCCGGTAGTTTTCTTCTTTCTTTATATAATTTTAGTTTGTTAGTTTCCCTATAATAAATTTACTGTCAGTTAGTTGGTAATAAGATATTTAAAAAGAATTAAAGGCTAAACTACTGATTCTAAACCTAATTAACATTTCCAAGGAAATGTATTTACCTTTCTTTTCGAAAGCCAGCTTTGACTGTTTTAGTCCGTCAGATGTTACGCCTTTCTTCTTTCTAACTTTCTTTTCCACTTCTTCCGGCGTTCCAAGTTTGTCTTTCAGTGTTTTCTTGTTCTTTAACATCAGGTCAAATTCATCTTCCTCCTACAAATCGACATTTTAAAACTTGTAATGGAACACAGGGTGGCCGGAAATTCCGATTTAATATTTGGAAAAGCTATTCTATAAATGGAAATATTTAAAACAGTTCTTATGGTCAATTAAGAAATGATGATTCTTGGGATTAGACTGTGTCAAATTGGAATTACTATACGACATTTCTCCTTCGATTGCACGAGACATCTTCAGGGACTTTTACTCTATGAGATCTGAACACTGAATGAGTTCGAAGAGAAAATTTACAACCGACCTGTGCTCGGCAATCCGTGACTCTATGAAAGTTTCTTGTTTGTTTAAAAATTTCAATAGATTCTCTAATTTTTCGTTTATAACATCCTGGAACCGACGCTAGAATCTTGATTTCTTTTACATTTATAATAAGAATTAGGGCAATACGTCGCGATTTAGATACAAATATCCGTAAACTACTAGGAATTTACCTAAAATTAGCTCTTAGACTTGAAGGAATCCATTTTGAACAGAAAAAAACCAGTGAAACCTCCACAGAATACATTTATAAATTGTCGTCGAAGCCGTTAACCGAAGCAGAACATTCCCTCCTCTCCAAAGGCGAAATTTTCGCAATAGCATCAAGAAGCATTCCCTCGGAAGACATGGCATCTTTCAAGCAGCTCCAAGATCGCAAAGTTCTAGAGTCTTCCCAAGATACAGATACTTTAACCGATCGTAAAACCTTTCCTTTCTTAAACTATTTACTGGAAAAACAGCTGATTCTCTGCATATTTCGTAGAAAAAACCTAAGGCAATCCAGTTGGAACCCGAAGATATTTTGGTCAGTTTCAATGTACAATTACTATACTCAAATGTTTACAACTCAATTTCCTTTATATCAGACATATTGGAACATAATAATCTTGATAATAGACAAATAGACTTAGTGGAAGGTAGTCATATATCGACTTATTTCATTTTTCAAGGAAATTATTTCGTCTGGGGTAGCGAATATCTTTATGAAGGCCTTTGAGGATATTGCTTTAACATCCGCTCCACTAAAACCGAAACACTGATTCAGAGATGCTTTTGTTGATTGGCCTCATGGACAGGAAAATCTCCTCATATTTCTGGACCTCCTTAATCAACAACATCATAATATTAAATTCACAATGAAAAATGGGTCTAACGGAACAATTCCCTTTCTAGATGTATTTGTTCAAAGGAAGGAAAACAGTACCTTGGGATATTCTGTGTATAGAAAACAGATGCATATAAATAGGTAGTTAAATGCAAATTCCCACCACCAAGCAGCACAAAAGAAATCGGTTAATAACTCACTAGTATTTAGAGACATTTCATTTTCTGATCAAGATTCTCTAACATTGGAAACACCTAAACTGACCTAAGCTCTGACGGAATGGCTATTGCTCTGAAGATGTTATACCTTCAATTAAAACATTCAGTAATAGTAACTCCACGAAAAGAGAATAACAATGAGCCACCATTAGGAAGTATTCTTCCATACATACACGGCACTACAGGCTAAACAGGATGATTACTTCGGCAGTCCAACATATGTACATTCCTCAATACTCATAAGAAGATTGGATAATGCTTATGACCCCTGAAAGATATTGTACCTTTTCAAACAGAAGGAGTATATAAAATTTCTTGCCTCTGTGGAGAAGTTTATGTATGAATGTATGGATTGATTTCAGATGTGGACAAAATGGCGAACACTAACATTCTGGTACTTGGAGATGATAGCGCTAATAATGACGAGAGACTCGCCGCAGTAAAAATAACTGTCATTGCACGAGGATCCATGACGTCATATAAATCGTCACGCGGGTCGTGGGCGGGAAGTGTCACTTGATAGAGGTTGAGGTTAGATTTTATATTATTATTGTGGTTGTTTGTTCTCTTGGTTTTTATGCTATTTGCTTGCTATTAGAAATTTTAAATTAACGCACACACAATTGGGTAGAAATTATTATTATTCCAAATCTAATAAGCTGAGAAGTTACATGAAAATAATGTTTAAGTGCAGTGTTTGTGGTAATAAATCATACAGATCCCAGAAGGCCTTAAATAAACATAATCGGCAGACCCATAAACTTTTTAGTGAGATAGTATATGAATGTAAATGTAGCCATACATTTACATCGAAACGTAAATTACAAGAGCATCTTGCCACATGTAAATTGAATAATGCTCAAACAGAACAGCAGCAGAAGTATGAGTGCTATGAATGTTGCTCTCTGTTCCCTAGAAAAAATGAAATAATATCTCAGTGAAAATACATAAAAACCTACATAAAAGACTTCTGTGTCCAATTGAAGAATGCATACAAGGTTATAATAGATATTCTTCTCTTCGTAATCACCTAGCAGAAATACATAATGTCTCTTTAAAAGAAGAAACCTATGAATTCAAATCCAATGCTGGTAAGTTTTTCTCCTTATTTTAATCTTAAAAATATTCTAAAGTGCTAATATATAAAGAAATAAATATCAAGATTTAGTATTAGTTGTCAATTTATTATCTTTTTGGAAAATTTTCTTTTCATAAAATAAATAGAATGTCAATGTAAACATTGGCCGATATACCTTGGGCCTAGTCGAGGGATCTCTCACTATTGGCAATAACTGTACAAATTGTAGGCAGGACTTGGAAGGAATGAGTTATATAGGGATCTGTCAGGAGTACCACTACACTTTATCCCTAGTGAGACACTCCTCGTGCCAGGTATATGCAGTTAGTTTAACTTATAAATTACCCTGTATTATATGAAAATTAAAAAATTAAAACTAAAAAAATCCAAGGAAGAGAATGTTTGGATAGGTATTAAATTTTGTTGTGAAACTCACTGCTTTTGAAAGTACAGAATTAATTTTTTTTAAACTGAATTTTTTTTTATTTTATTGTATTACAGAATTCAGTGAATGGAAAACAAAAGTTGAACAATCATTAAGAGCAAATTATGTCATGGACACTGGGAAAAAATGTTTAAACGGAGGTGTTAGAACATATTATGAATGCCACCGTTCCTTAGGCCCCCGTTTAAAGAAAAATCAAGTACGGAACTTCAAGTCTATGGGAACAAATAAAATAGGCAAGGCTTGCCCATCTACCCTTATTGTTACCAGTTACTTAGATAAGATATCAGTTGTTCTTTATCCAATACATCTTGGTCATTTAGAGGAACTAGGACGATTAAGACTTAATGAAGTGGACAGACTTAAAATAGCTGGTAAGAATAAAATATAATTTAAAAATATTATTAGTTTTAAAAAGGTTTATTCAAACATAATAATATTATACAGGGTGTCCCAGCCACAAGTGACTCATTTTAAATGCCTATAACTTTAGGGTTTGCGCCATTCTGCCTCTCTTGGTCCAAAATGTTTAAAAATTAAAGGCATTTGATGGGCCACTCTTGGCTGAGACATCTTGAATTATACTTTGAAACACCTGACATATTTTTTAGGTAAATTATCGCAAGGTATAACGGTGAATAGAATTCTAAATGATGTCAGGGAAAATAATCCAAATGGAGAGACTAGCAGAATTTTTTTATTGGAAAAAAAGGATATACATAATATTAAACGAGATTTCTCAATAGGCTATCAAACCAAAAGACATAATAATGATGCCATTAGTGTTGATATATGGGTTAGTGCTATGAAAAATTTGGAGCAAAGTCCAATATTATATTACAAGAAACAGGGATCTGAAGAATCTATATTTAAAAAAGATGATTTTGTACTTGTTATTATGACTGAATTTCAAAAAAACTCATTTATTTTATTTGGTAAAGACAAAATCTGTATAGACGGGACACATGGCTTAAACCAATATGGATTTCAGCTATATACTATAGTTGTAGTGGACGAGTATGGTAACGGAATACCAGCCGCCTTTTGTTTTTCAAATAGGTCAGACATATCATTATTCAAATGCTTTTTTCAATGCATACATGATAAAATTGGCTTAATCTCAACAAATGTTTTCATGTCAGATGATTATCCGGCTTTTTACATAGCATGGCAATCTATAATGGGTGAAGTACCCCATAGGTTGTTATGCACTTGGCATATTAATAAAAATTGGTTACAAAACTCAGTGAAAATAAGCAATAAAGACAAAAGGTCCCTGGTATTCAAATCATTAATAGTTTTACAAAAAGAATTGGATGAAGAAAATTTCCTAAAGGAGTTAAATACATTTAATTATCAGCTTATGACTGACCCTGATACATACCAATTTCATCAATATTTTTCCAGAAATTACCTTAATAGAACGCAACAATGGGCGTATTGCTATAGAAGATATGTTGGTATAAATACCAACATGTATCTAGAGTCCTTACACAAAAGTATTAAACATTTTTATTTACAAGGAGTTAAGTGTAAACGTTTGGACAAAACTATTAACGCCTTAATGAATTTAGTTCGCGATAAAATGTTTGAACGACTAATAAAATTAGAAAAAAATAAATGTACAGAAAAAATTAAAAAAATCAGGGAGAGCCATAAGCGAGGGGAAAGTATTAAAATTGAACATATAAAACAAGAATCTGAAAATGAATGGTGTGTGCTGTCTACAAAAGATATTGAGCATGCTTATAATGTTAGAAAAATGGAGAGCACTTGCACCACTTTTTACTGTGAACTAAAATGTGAAGCATGTCTAATTTGTATACACTCTTTTAAATGCAGTTGTGCTGATAATGTAATAAATCACAATATTTGTAAGCATATACATGCATGTTGTCTGAAGTATTGCAAAACAAGTTCTCTGACCACAGTTGCAAACAGAGTTAAGTCTAGTTATAAATTGGAAAAAGATCTTGCTTTGCAATCAGATTGTAATAGTAATAATAGAGATTTTCTTAAGTCCAAATTAGAATTTGTAATTGGCTTAAATAAGAAATTTGATTTAAGTGATAATAATAAAAATGCAATTTTGAAGCACTTGGATAAAATAATTGATATATACAATGCTAATGGGCAAATTAATTTTGCTATTAAAGAAAAAGCGAATATAAAGGCAAAAATAGAACCACAGCGACAAACATTTTCTTCAAAAAAAGTTAATAAAAGGAAATCAGACTCTGTTAATCCGTTACCATTTGAGTCAAAGGTCATCAAAATGGCACTTTCAGATATTGATTCTGAAGTACCAAATATTCAAACAAGTTCCGATCACACTTACACCAAAGCTTAACATACCCCTTGGAGAATATAACAGGGTGTCAAAAATTGAATATAAACATAGGTATGAGTTTTTAAATGGAAAATCCTGTATATTATTGCATGTATTTTTGGATCCTGCAAAGAATTCTAATTAATAAGTACATATATTTTATGGAGAATATCATGAATGAAATTTGACATATTGGATGCACTTTTAACTGACTGAAATCTAGTCTATCTCTATTTCGTTTTATGTATATACCAAAATACAGGATAAAAAATACTTTGCTCTGATACAGAGCATGCGAGTGGAAGACGCCCTTAGTTTTTCATTACCAATAGACTGAAATCAAATTCCAGTTTAACTGGAATAACAGGGTGCAGTCATGTTTATGATCCACCCTGTATTTCGGACAAACCAGAATATTTGAACCCATATGCCATAGATAATCAAAAACTAAGAGAGAATAATACAAGCCATTTTGTTCCTATTCCTACCGTTTAGATTTTACAGTTAGATAAAATGTCCAATATGTAAAATTTCAAACCTCAATATTTTAAAAACAGTTGAATATATATGATATAATTGTTACATGAAATATGATTAAAGCTCTTTGCAGAATCCAAAAAAGCTTTAATGTACAGGCGGGTCACATATTCTGGAACACCTCGGTATATTTTAATTTAATTAATTAATTCTTGTAGGCAAATTTATTGTATACAATGTTTCTTGTAACTCTCTTAAATACCCTCATGCCTCATATACATATGTATAGTGTTCGTATGGTTTTTTGTATTTGATAATTTTATAGGTAGGGATTTATATAAATATATCAAACAGTACGGATTATCCACACGAGATTGTCCGGGCCTATAATTTTTTTATTGCTTAAGATAGGAAAGAATGTTTAATATCAAAGTTATAAGCAAATTATTAGGGGCGTTTAGATATATAGGGTGACCCAAAAAAAAGCAATAAATCAAAGTTTCCTCAATAAAAAAACCCTGTATATTACTTTATTTTTCAATTCTACATAAAATCCTCATCCTGGTCCATGCAATGTCCTATACCTAAACTCAATTAAATATAATCTTTTGGATATTTTAAATTTATTTTGAACAGTTTAACTAGCTATAAAATTTAAAGGGCAAGTGGGGCAAAACGGCTTACACCATCCTATTTAATTTTTCATTATCTATAACATTAACTTTTGGTGTTACCGGAATATACAGGTTGGATCGAAAAAATTATCCACTCTGTATATTCCGATTAAATCGGAAGTTGATGTCATGTGATACATAATTAAAAATTAAGATAGGAAAGCTCATGTGGTTTTCTTTTCTAGCTTAAATACTTGAATTCTTAATGATTTATTTCGCACGTGTGACCTGCAAATGTTTGTTGATGACACACTAGGATCACTCTGCATTCGGCCACTTTAATTGATTATATGTGTTGTAACCTTCCGAAGAGTGAGGTGGAGTGCAGGGTAGTTCCTGCTGGAGTTTCGGACCATGAAGCAGTATTTTGTAGGTTTAATGTTAAGCATAGTAAGTTTAAAAGAAGAACTAGGAAGTGAAGATTATTTACTAGGTCAAATTACGTCCTCTATTGCCATGGAAAATATCACACCTTTTTTAGTTGTTGAAAATAATCTCTAATATTTTTAAATGTCTCACCAAAGGTTAACTAATATTTTTAAGTTTTATTGTGCGAACAAAATTTACACAAAGCTGCGCACAAGCAGACTGGCAAAGCATTTTTCTTTCGAACAATCCGTTGCAGGTATTCCATGGACCAATGGTAGACCTCTTCAATAAAACTTTTCCTGTGAGAAAGCTAAAAAGTAAAAGCAGTAAGGCTTGGGTAACCAGAGGGCTTAGAGTATCTGCCAGAAATATGCGTTCTTTACACTATATTAGAAAGTTTTTTATTTACAATCAAATTTTCACCTCATACTTTAATAAATATAGAAACATTTATAGATGTACAATTAAGGCCGCGAAACAAGCTTATTACAGACATAGAATCTTGAATAGCTATAATAAGCAGAAAGAGTCGTGGCGCATTGTTAATGAAATTAGGTGCAAAAATGGGTACAACATAGCTGATACTAACCTAACACCTAATGACTTCAATAGATATTATTGTACGTACAATAGCAGCCAATATGTCTAATAAAATTAAGAGTAATGGAAATTTTCGCGACTTTCTAACAAATATAAACATCAGAGATTCATTTTTCCTGACACCTACCGACGCATTTGAGCTCAAATCAATATTTTTAGATATAAAAAATACTCGCGCCTCTGGGTGGGATGGTGTCTCATTCGAAATATTCAAGGCTCTGCCGGACAATGTTTTGTCTGTTCTTTCTGAGGCCATAAATCTTTCATTTGTCAATGGCGACTTCCCATCGTGCTTGAAATCGGCAATTGTGATTCCTCTTCACAAGGGCGGTGATCACAAAAGCACTTCAAATTTTCGTCCTATTGCTCTACTTCCAACACTTGCAAAAATTATAGAAAAGATTGTCAAAAAACGTATGCTGACTTTTTTTGAAATCACAACAGATTTTAAGTCGCGCGCAGTTTGGGTTTCAAAACAATAAAAGCACTTTTTTTGGAAAGCCTTTATATAAAATTGAACGACAAGGAATCAGCTGCGGCTGTTTTTTGTGACCTTTCTAAGGCGTTCGATTGCGTTAATCGCTGTATTCTATTGGAAAAACTAGAGATCTATGGCTTTATAGGGGTATCGTTGGGGTGGTTCAGATCATATCTTACTGGAAGACAACAAAGTGTTTGTTTCAATGACCAGACATCGGATAGTCTTAGAGTTGAGTATGGGCTACCTCAGGGCTCGGTTTTGGGCCCCATACTTTTTCTGGTATATATAAATGACTTGTCGTCGGTAAGAATAGAGGGTGCGTTTACACTATTTGCTGATGATGCCACTGTTCTCTGGCATAATACTAGTGCCATTGTTTTGAATACTTTAGTAAGTAAAGATCTGCTTACAATAAAAAGTTGGTGTGACACAAACCATCTTACATTAAACACAAAAGTGTCCCTTAATACATTGAATTCTCTGACAGAGAATAAGTTTTTGGGTGTCTATATCGACAAAAAGTTAAAATTTGAAAGTCACATTGCACAATTGAGCAAAAAATTGTCTCAAACTGCTATGCATTAAGAGTAATTAGTAACGAACTGGACTATGTCATAGCTAGAAACTCCTACTTTGCTTTGATTGACTCTCACCTTAGGTACGGTATCTGTTTTTGTGGATCCTGTTCAAAGCAACTTTTCAGCTCAATTTTTATTCTTGAAAAGAGAGCAGTTTGATATATGTGTAAGGCTAAAGTGAGGGACTCTCGTCGACTTTTATTTCTTTCCCAAAGAATTCTTACGTTGACTTGTATTTTTGTCTTGGAAACTGCTTGTATGATGCACAAGAAATTTAAAGATTCAATTAATAGCAACTCTATTCACAATACGCGCTCTTCACACAGTATTGCTCTTCCTATTCCATCATCTGCACAGGCCTTAAATTTCATCATTTATAATAGTAAGAGAATTTTCTACTTCTTTAAGGCAGGAACAAAATGAGAGGGTGTTCAGAACGAAATTATAATCAATTCTTATCACGCGACCTTTTTATACCTTGGGCGATTTTTTTCGAGACGGGCTTAACTAGCGACATGTTTTAATTTTTTACTTGTATATTTATTATTTAAAAATCCTTTTATCGTAATTTCTAGCACCTTTTACATTTATGCTCTTTGTAGTGTTAGTAAACTGTAAAAATATTGTATCGTTTGTCTTTACTTTACTTTACCTTTAATCTATTTTAAGTGTTACCTACCTGTCAACATTTATATATATATTTGTTTTTTTGAATAATTTTTAACTATACTTTGTTAATGTTGGGCTAAATTTAACACATTTTATTTTATTTTTTTAATCTTTGTTAACAGGAATATTTCTTTAAACAATAAAGCTTGATTTGACTTTGAACAACAGGATGTTCAATATCCACTAGACTTAAAAACATGAAAGATGTATTAAAAATAAAAAAACAAATTGTATAATAATAAAGGTAAAAGAAACCCAAGTTCCAGGATTTGATAAAATTAGAGAATCTATTGAAAATTTTAAACATGTAAATAATGTTATGAAAAATAAATAGTAATAATAATAAATAAATTAAAAACTTAAAAAATCACAAGATACATTACAGTTTATAGGATAAAGTTATTATAAATAATTATATGCACATATAGAATATTTTTTGTAACTAGTCGAATAAGGGAAGCAGGTGAAGGTGAATTTACTGAGTTTTTGATGTGCTGCCTCCATTTGTAGAAATATATAATTCAACGACACTGACCTAGTTTGGAATTACTACTGGATCTCCTACTTTATTTTACAAATTTTATATCCCACGGACTTTTTGATTTTTTTGCATAATTTTGAAGTAATTTAACAAATGTGTTTTGAAATATTTGTTTCGTTTTTAGTTTGTAAAGTAGATAATAAAAGCTGATGCTGTATTATTTACTAAAATGTATTATGGCCAATTTATAAACAATAATAATTTATCATGTATGAGACACATAAAAAACACTAAGTTAAAATTGTAAACAACCTGCATCTCACTTGTGACGGCATTCCCTAAAGTGTACGAAAAAGCATTCTATGACAGACTCAGCAACTTCTGCAATAAAAACAAGATCATTCCTAGTACATAATTTGGCTTTCGAAAGGGCTACTCAAGGGCAGATGCTACTGTTTCCCTTGTTAAAGAACCTGTTTGGGCATTGGATCGTGGACGTGCCAACATGAATGCCTTGACCTGGTCAATCATCGCAATTTATTATGTAAATTAGAACGCTATATTCCACTCAAGTGGATCAAGACATACCTAGCTAATAGAAGCTATATTGCTGACATTGTTCAATCAGTTTTAATTGGCCCTAATACCATATATGCAGATGACATAACTTCTGTAATAGGTAGTTCCTTGGTTGAGATAGAGAGATTGGCTTAATGCTGTTCAGTACCCGTACAAATGACACCAATCTAAATTTAAATATTTGTGGTAACGTGATGGATAGTAATTTAACTTGGTCGGCTCACATTGACCAGTTTTACCCTCATTTACATTGAATGAATTCTTTTCTAAAAACATTGTATAATAGTGAAAATCTCTGAATTGTGGTTTGTATTTATATTTTACTTTTTTTTTGTTTGATTTGTCTTTTGTAGTTTTTATTCTTAAGCTATTATTGTATCTTTATAATCTCTGACGAAAAACAAATCACAATGTGATCTGTTTGTGAATAGAACAATTTGAATTTGAATCTTGAAAATAGTCCGTGAGTTGTGGGATCCATATAGGAACTTTCTTTTATCTGAAAGTGAACGACGACGACATAGTTTAAATGTTAGAAGTTTAAACACAAAATTTCATTAAACCATATAAATCAACAAAAAAACCCGACTTTAGGACCAAAAATTTACGAATTTAATTTTTTTTAAGCGAATTTTTTATCGACTTCATAAAAATCGGATTTTTCAGGTTTTTTTTTTATGTTTATTACTCACATCTTCTTCAGTAATTTCCCTCTTTATTGTCCTCTTGCCTTTGTTTTCTTTACTTTTAACAGCCGCTTGAATTTTCTTCTTTAAGTCCTCAGAGACTGTGGGAACTATTCTCTTGCCCATGGGGGAGGGTAACGTCTCTTGAAGGGTTATCTTTTTCTTTCCCTAAAACGTAAATTTATAATAAAGAAAGCTGGTTTAAAAAATGTGATTGATTACACAGATGAAAAAATATGATTACTTGTCAATGGGGGACTAAATGGTATATGTAGTCGACAAAAACTTTTATTATAGGACTTTTAGTGTTAATTCAGCAAAATTAAATTATTGCTCCTTATTTTTTAAATGAAAAAGAGAAATCAATATAAAAAAATTAGTGATTGGCCAAATTTGTTAGAAAGGAAATAATCATCTGATGAAGAGTTGTGGAAATATAAAATGGTATTTTCATTTATTTACAGTGCATTGTGCATTTATATCAACCTACTGTTCAATATTTCATCAATGTTTTCTAAGTACGGAATAAATGGATGGATAAATGTCATGGTAAACTCCAACAAAGAAAACATAGTTTACAAAAAGCATGCAGTATAGTTAAAAGCTGTGCAATGGTGTAGTATACATACAAGCGTAATGTAATAACAAAAAGAATACAAAACTTTTTTCTACGGACTTATTCATACAATACTTTCACTCAAAAATATTAAATATTTGCTTCAATGAATTTAAAGTTAAATATTTTTATTCAGTTGCGAAAAAGCCAAAAAAGATTTTTGTTTGTCAACCCAAACGCAACAAATAATCTGAACACATTTAAAAATACTTTCACTGTAGTACTTAATATAACAATTTCGTTCATGCTTTTTCACACGCGAAACATATTTCGTTTTACCTTACCTTTCCTTTTCCTTGGGTAATTATTTGCTTAGCAGCAAAATAGAAAGAAAATGCTAGTTTAATTAAATTGATATTTCTACTCTAATACTAATGAATGTACAGGGTGATCAGTTAAGGGTAGCGAGCGGCCATATCTCATAAGATATTGGTCGTATAGATTTGAGAAAAAAAAAATCGTAATAAAAGTCGCCAAGAGAAATTGCTGAAAATTATTTTCGAGTTTGTCAAACGTCCGCTAGAGGGCGTAACAACCAACACCAAGTAGAAAAATGGGGTTTTTATAGAATTTTGCCTAATGAAAATATATCGATGATATCATTTTCATATTTAGTGACCATTTCCCTACACTTTTTGTCTAAAATGTTTTATTTTATATATCAAAATAAAGCGGTGGGGGAAGTTCAATTGTTTTTTCAAACAAACCAAGATGTCTCCCGTTTCTTTTGACCGATTTTAGCAAACTTAGGCTCATATGAAATAGCATAATTTGCACTACAAAACGCTTATTTGGTTTTGAATTTTTGACTTTTGCTGGCGTCGCTAGATGGCGTTTTTTTCAAAAGAAAACAAATGTAATGGTATATTCATTTTTACATATTTTAAAAGGGGATAAATTTCTCTATAATTTAATGAAAATAATTTATCATCTACCTTTTTTTGAACAGTTGATATTGACCAAAATATTATTTTATTTTATTAAAAAATGGCACGCCACTGCTTTTTGTCAAAATCAAAATCATTTTCGTAATCACTTATTAGTTGCTAACAAAAAGAACCTCTTGACTTTTTTTTGTTAGACGAACGGTTTTGGATTGAAAAAATAAGATGTTTAACAATGATAACTATATTAAGATTTCTCACAAAAAGTGTAGAAAAATGGTCACTAAATATAAAAATGATATCATCGGCAAGTTTTTCCTCAAGACAGAACTGCGTAGGAAGTGGCACAGCAATTTTTGTTAAATGTATTCTAGATGTTGATATGCTGGACTTAGGTTTTAATATTAATATTGATAAATGTATTGAGTATTGTCTTGTTCACTGTATAGAACTTAATGTTTGTGTATTAGCTATATATAGGTCACCTTCAGGCCACTTTGACACCTTTTTGGCATCGCTAGAGGGTATTCTGATAAAACTTGGTCCTAATAAGAAAGTCATAATAAGACATTTAGTTATGGGTTTGTATTTTGATTACTCAAGAGCTTTTGAAAGAGTGGACCATGATATTTTAGGGGAAAAACTTCTTGCATTGGGGGTGAGGGGTCAGCCATTCATGTGGTTATTGTCATACTTAAAAGACAGAAAACAAAAAGTAGTGTTGCGAACAGAGAAGGGGGAGGTAAGCTCTGACCAGCGGGAGATAGAGAGGGGAGTGCCCCAGGGTAGTGTCCTTGGGCCACTTCTTTTTCTGATCTTTATTGATAGCATTAAGAATATTAATTTGACTGAGGGGGATTGTCTGTCACTCTTTGCTGATGATGTGTCTCTTGTTGTTGCGGAGAAAACTGAGAAGTTGTTAAGTGTCAAAGCTTCCAACTATACTAAAAAAATTCAATCATTTAGTGAATCAAATCTGCTACCCCTGAATTCTGCTAAGACGGAATGCATTCTCTTTTCCTATAGACCAACTAATTACTCAATTCTGGTTCAATCAGAAAACCACTCGATCAAACAGTCACAAACAATTAAGTTCCTTGGAATAAGGATGGACTCGGGGTTATCATGGGATGAACAGATAAATTGTGTTTTAAAGAAAATGAGTACCTTCTCATTCGCCTTATGGAAATTAAGGAGTAATGTAAATAGAAGTGTCCTACTCTCATACTATCATGCGAATGTTGGTTTTCTGCTGACATATGGCATTGTCGCATGGGGAAACTCGAGAAGAATGGGTGAGGTCTTAATACACCAGAAAAAAGTCATAAGGACAATTATGTTCAAGAAATGAAATTTCTCATGTAGGGAGTTATTTAAGGAATTGGGAATTTTGACTGTTATCTCTATTTATATATTGCAATGTTCCATTTATATTAAAAGAAATATTGGACTTTACAAAACTACAAGTGATGAATCTCAGATTCACTCATTGAGATCAGTAGACACTGTTCGTCTGCCACAGCATACGAAGACACATACAGCAAATAGTAGTTATATACAACCAATCAAAATTTATAATCATCTGCCAACTAGACTAAAAGAGTTAAAAAACATACACATATTTAGGAAGCAAATCAAGGAGATCTTACTGAAACACAGTTTTTATTCCCTGCAAGAGTTTTTTGAATGTAGAATCAGCTTTAGCTGACTCAACCCTGGCGGTTGGAGCTCTATAATAATTTTAAGTTTATATTAACATTGTATTTTACTATTTTATCTTTACACTTTATTTTAAATTGTTTTAACATTTATATTATTGTTCGACGAAACCTATGTATGTAATGGTACCGCTATGGTGAATAAAATAAATAAATAAATAATAGCTGAAGACTTTAATGTTCGATTTAACACAGCAGATGGTGCCACGGAACACCTATGTGACCTAATGGACAGCTTTGGGCTGGGGCCGACAACATGCGAGCCTACTCGGGGAGACTCCTGTCTTGATAATGTGTTTGTGAGCTCAGGACTGGAGTGATTGAGACTGGTATGTCTGATCATAAGGGACAAATTGTCCACTTTCTCTTTTACCAAGCACCTAATTTTGTCTATAGTAGAAAGGTATGCAGACCTATTACACAAAGGGGCCTGTTTGCATTTCACAACAGTTTAGCTGATGAATCTTGGGAATTTCTGACCTCGGACAACCTTGATGCCAACCAGCAATGCAGTAAATTCATACAAACTTTAGAACAGGCCTACCTCAACTCATTCCCAGAGAGAACTTTTAAGGTAAGATCTGACCAGTCCAATAATATCACATGGTTTGGTGAAGATTTGAAAGCTATGCGTGAACAGGTGAATACTCTAAGAGACTTAAACAGGCAGTATGGATGTGTGAGTGAGGAGGAATGTAAGAGATATAGAATACTATATATGATTAGGGAGGCTAAAATTGCCGCAAAGAATAATTTAATAAGTAATTCAAGTAACCCAACCAAAACCATCTGGAACATCATAAACGGGCATAGAGGTAAGACACAGGTTTCATCACCAGGTACTATATTAACATCTGATGATTTCAATAACTTTTTTTCTAGCATAGCTGAGAGTATAGCGAGGAGTATCCCAGATAGTAACATAAATCCCATTGATTATTTACACTCAATTGCTCCCTCAAGTAATAAATTTACCTTTTCGGAAGTTACATTCAATGAGGTTCGTGATGCAATAAACAGTATGAAAAATAAAAAGAGTAATGATATTTTTGGTCTAAATATAAAATTAATTAAAGCTATAAAAAATGTTATATTGTTACCTCTAACTAAATTGATAAACAACTGCTTTAAACACAACATATTCCCTGATGTGCTGAAAAAAGCCATAGTGATACCAATCTTTAAAAAACGAACCCTGATCTCCCTGAAAATTATAGGCCGATATCACTCCTACCGATAATATCCAAAATATTTGAAAAATGCATGGCCCTAAAACTAACAACTTTTTTTGAAAACTATGGTCTATTTTCAAGGTATCAATTTGGTTTTCGACAGGGTAAAAACACTGTTTTGGGTGTTCTGGACTTGATCTCAGTCATTATGGAGACCTTTCACAGAAAGCAGTACACCGCGGTTCTTCTGTGTGATTTGAGCAAGGCCTTTGACTGTGTGGACCATGGCATCCTCCTGCAAAAGCTTCGTGCTTACAACTTTGGAGGGGGTAGCATCAGCCTTATAGGCTCATATCTGGACAACAGATGTCAGCAGGCGAAATTTCTGGGAGTAACTCTTGATCCAACATTACAATGGAATGTTCACACCAGAGAAGTCGCCAAAAAACTAGCGCAGGGGTTATTTGCTTTGAGAAACCTTGCAGGCTGTACTTCAGTAGAAATTTTAAAAACGGCATACTTTGCTGTTTTTCACTCGCATATTTCCTACGCGATTTTAGCCTGGGGCTCGTAGATTGTTTGGTCTGCAGAGAAAAGCAGTAAGAATCATGACGGGGCTGGGGTACAGGGATGACTGCAGGGGGGCCTTCATATCTTTGAGAGTCCTTACTGTGCCTTCACTGTATATCCTGGAGAACCTGTTGTTTGTTAAGAGAAACAATTTTCAAACCCACGACCAAGTACACCATCATAATACCAGGGGAAGAGGAAATCTGGTGCCTCTATACTGGCGTCCGAGGAGGTGTCAAGATGGGCCTGGATATTGGACGATTAAGTTTTTTAATGCTTTACCAGAGAGTATCAGGACCCTAGATTTTAATCAATTCCACAGGAAAGTAAAAAATATTCTAATCGAACATTGTTTCTATTCATTCCATGAATTTTGAACATTCAGATTTTAAAATGTATGTCTTGTTGTTGGAACCATATAATGTCTAGGCTATTATATTATTTTATTTTATTTAATTCTGTTATTTAATATCATTTAGTGTCAGGACCATTCTAGTTTTAAATAAGTATTTGTTTTTGTCTTAGTATTAGTAAAAATCTCAATTTAAATGTTTTAATTAATTATCTTTATGTCTACATTTATTATTTTAATATAATTGTTAGTAACTTTTTTAACATCTTAAGACTAGTTCTAAATTTGTATTTTGACATGTGTAAGCCTTTTGTGTGATTGACATGAAATAAATGAAATGAAATAAAATTAGGCAAAATTCTATAAAACCCCATTTTTCTACTTGGTGTTGGTTGTTACGCCCTCTAGCGGACGTTTGACAAACTCGAAAATAATTTTCAGCAATTTCTCTTGGCGACTTTTATTACGATTTTTTTTTTCTCAAATCTATACGACCAATATCTTATGATATGGCCGCTCGCTACCCTTAACTGATCACCCTGTACATTATTATATAATTGTCGCGTTTTGAGATTACCCGTGCGTAACATAAACTACGTCATCCATATGGTTGTGGGTGAAAGAGTCAAAAAAGTTCTGTGTTCATATGCGCTAACGGGCGAGTTCGAAAATACAGCCTGGGTCTACAGCCTTAGAGGTTCGCCGCTTGGAATTTTTAGTCCGTAATTTGAAACTACCTATTCTGCGTGAAATTTCTCGTCTCAATACAATTTTTCCAGGCATTTTCTACAAAATTATCTTAATAAAGTAAATGAAAATACAGGATATGATAAGGTGTCATTATGTGACATTGCTTGCGGTTAGAAATTGATTGGTTAAATATAAACCGATAATAATAAAAAGAATACTTAACGATGTTTCGAAATTTCAAAAGAGTAACTTTAAAGACATTGGTTTAATTATAAATATAGGGCAGAAAACTCAAAAAAATTCGATAACAAAAAATACAAATTAAAATCCGCTGCCAAATATCAATATTGACAGTCCCACTAGTCAGGCTAATGCTTTTATTGCGGTAAACATTCACTTCCAGAATTACAGGTGGTTAATACTTGTAATAGGCAAAGATGAACTCAATAAGGCATGTGTGTGCTGTTTTCGGTAAATGATGACGCCTAGGTAATCTTAAAACGTGACAACTGTAATATACTCAACAGTCGAACAAAAAAATGTTTAATTATTATTATAGGCAAGGAAAATTTGTATGTGGAGAGCCAACAATAACTTTCCATTTAAAAGTTGAAATGATTTTTTCGCTATTATATATTATTTAATTAATAGAAATGGATTGGTTTTTGCATATACAAGGTAAAAAAGACTTACAATACTGCATTGTGTAAATATGGCCAGAGAGAAAAAAAAATTGTTGGTAATCCAACAGCATTTAAAAACATTAGTATGAATGAACTGCCTGTCGTATAGAGGAGTAATAATAAAAAGGTTAGATGACATCTGCTAGAATGGAAGGACGGTTGAAAGATTGACAAAATAATGGGGAGAGAAAAAAGAAGATTTTACTATTTTTAGACAATGCGTGTACCCATCCTAAAGACAGTCAGCTAGCAAACATCTGTCTCTTTTTACCGACAAATTGCACGTCAGTTGTTCAACCTCTAGACCATGGGATCATCAAAAATTTTAAAGCATTCTATAACGCAATACAGCAAGGTTTTACCAAATCTATGAATGTGCTAAATGCATGTTTTTATGTTTTAAAGCAACTAAGTAATTTTCTTTAATCTATTAATTGGTTTCTCACAGTTTTTTTCTTCAAGTATTGTAATAAACCGACAAGTATAGCTCAGCTAAATGCCTTAAATTAACTTGCTTTTTAGCCAAATGATAAAAACCTGTTCACAACAAACACTTACAGCTTGTTTCTTTTCCGCTTTGACGGCTCCCAATTCTTCCTTTATTTCTTTTTCTTCGATCTCGTCTAGTTTAAGCATAAACGCGTCTAAATCCTCCCTCCACAGATCCGAGTTGGTTTTTCTTCTCAATACGTCGAGTTCTGCCATTTTGCTGTCTCGTTGTTTGAGCAATTCGTTTTTCCGTTCTTCCGTCAACATCCACATGGACATGCCGAGAAGGTAGTCAAACTTTTTGACCTCTGTTAGATTTTTGAACGCTTTTTCTAAAAATAATTACCACCAATTAGGAAAAGATAATATTACAACAAAAATTCATAGTGAGGGACCAAAATTCCCATTTTCAGATTTCCGAATTTTTTAGCATATGAATTAAAAACTAGTTTATTAAATCATTAACTTCAGTTTCATAGCTTGTTCTTAAAAAGGGGTACTTTGTTAATTGAGGAAAGCTTCCGGACGTTTTTGTCTTCGGAAATTATTAACAAATATTTAAAAGCAAATTTTCCGAAAAGTTGTGACAAAGTTTCCAGGAATTTTCGAATTTTGTACTCGTTCTAAAACATATTTTATACTCGACTTGTAATAGCTGAACCGTGACCCTTTGTTTAGATCAGTAATTCAGTAATTCATATATTACGGCCACAATTTGCAAAATCTTGCCAAGGTCAGAATCAAAAAATAAAAAGTAAAAAATTTAACACTAATAAAAATATTAAAATGTAACTATCAATATGTAAACGTCATACATGCTAAACAAATATAAGTAAAATTAATTGCGGAAAAAACGTCTATATATAACAAATATACTAAAAATATGTCATTACAAATTTAATTAAAAACATGGGTCTCGACTAACACTAACGATTAACAAAGGTGGGTGTTATGCTGTACAATTCTCAGCAGAACGATCTCAGAAAGAAGAGAAGAAATTTTTTATCCGAAATTAAACTGTAGATATTCTTGTTCAAAGTTCAAAGTTCAAAATATGCTTTATTGTGCTAAATACAAAGTACTTGTTAACAAAGCTCTGACAAAAATCATAAATTAAATTGCCTAATAAATAAAACATACCTACAATAAAAAACAAAAAATGGTCAAAATACTATAATGTAACTACACATAATTTAAGATATAGCTAAACACTAAAAGTTTGAGGACGTAACACATATTTAAAATATCATTAGTTTATGTCCAATTATCATTAAAATAATCTAGCAAACTATAATAGGCTTTTTCCCTAAGTCGTGCTGAAACTAACTTTTTAAACACTTTTAATGTGGGTGACAATTTTATACTATTTGGCAGGTGGTTGAAAATTTTTATGCTTTCATAAATTAGTGAATTCTTAGTAACATTAACATTAGTATTAACCAGTCTAGTATTGTAATTACTAGATCCAGATAAACTAATAATATGATGGTATTTTTTAAATATAAGACATACCGTTTCCAATATAAAAATACAGGGAAGAGTCAAAATTTTCAATTTTACAAATAATGGTCTACATGATTCTCTTGTATTTACCTGGCAAATATACCCTATTGCTCTTTTTTGCAGGACAAAAGTAGAATTAAAAGGGTACCGGCTACAAAAGCCCCAAAAAGCAATACCATAACGCAGATGACTCTCTACAAGGGAGAAATAAACAGATCTAGCAACAGACAGTCCTAGTTCATTGGAGACAACCTTTACAGCATAACACCCACTTGCAATTTTTTTTTGAGTGCCACAATATGTTTTGAAACTTTAGCCTGTCATCGATCATAATGCCTAGGAATTTATTTACTCGTCTATTTTCTAATTCATAACCATCCAAATTTAAACCAGAAAAGGCAAACTTAAAGCTAAGTACGCTTGTTTTCTTAACATTAAAACACAGTAAGTTGGAGTCGCACCATTGTTTTACCTTCACCAGGTCTTCAGAAACAATACTGTGGGTGTGCCCATAAAATAGTTGTATCATCTGCGAATACAGTAAAAGAACCCCGTATGTCAAGAGAGGCAAGATCATTGATATAGAGCAGAAAAAGTATTGGGCCAAGTAGCGATCCCTGTGGAACTCCATGATTCACATTGCAAGTCTCAGACATAACACCCAATGACTTTACAATCTGTCTTCTCCCAGTCAAAAAGGACTCGAACCATTTAAGTGTATTGCCTCTAAAGCCATAGTTGGAGAGTTTATCCAGCAGTATTCTGTGATTTACACAATCAAATGCCTTGGAAAAGTCACAGAACACCGCTGCAGCCACGTCTCCCATATTTAAGCTTGTATATAACTTTTCAAGAAAAGCAAATATTGCGTCATTAACGCCTTTCGATTCCTGAAACCCAAACTGATTCCTGCTCAAAACATTATGCCGCTTCAAAAAAGAATTCATTCTCCTCTTAACCAACGATTCAACGACCTTAGATAAACAGGGCAAGAGAGAAATGGGCCGGAAATTTGTTGGATCATCCAGCTTGCCCCCTTTGAATAATGGATTAACTACAGCCAACTTCAGACATGATGGAAATTTGCCACAATCAAATGACATATTTATAGACTGAACCAACCCACTGAGAGCTTCATCGGGGAGATTCTCGAGAATCCTGAGGGATATCTCATCAATGCCACAGGACTTATTCTTATTGATTTAAAAATAATTTAATTAATTGTATGCTGTAAAAACTGTTTTGAATAAGTAACTCCTTTACCCTGCGTTTAAAACAATTTTCAGGTACTTTGCGAATGTAGTCGGATAAAATGTTAAAGCACTTTGGTCCAAAGTAATTGGAAGATATTCGTGACCTATCTAGCCTATGATAATCTATTCTTAGATCACCCTGTCTGGTCGGATAATGATGGAAATCTTGGTTATGATTCAACCGAGTGATGTTTCTGTGGCAATAGAGAAGGCTTTCATAAATATATCTACAGGGTATATTCATTATTGCTAGTTGTTTAAAAACGTGTCTGGCATCCTCTCTATAACCTAGACTAGCAATAGTTCTTATGGCTCTTCTTTGCAAAGCAAATATTCTTTGCGCATGTGTTGAGTGACCCCAGCTCAAGATAGCATAGCAGCCCACTCATTGAAAAATTCCATGAAAAGTCTGAAGGAGGCAGTACCCAGGCAACACTTCTTTAAGATTTTTTAACAAAAAGATTCTTCTGGTGAGACGACCAGCAGTGTGCTCAATATGTTTACTGAACCTCAGTGTGGGGTCCAGATATACACCCAAAAACCATACTTCATCTACATTCTCACACTGAATCTCTCTTAAACCAAAAAGCATACTCTCCGTCTTGTTATTATTCATAGCCAGCCTGTTGTCACTAAACCAATCCCTCAAATCCGCGATTCTTGCCCTCATACGATCACTCAGACTCTCCATGCAGACATCTGACTCAGCAATTGATGTGTCGTCAGCAAACAGCAACACCTTTGAAGTCGGGACAGAATTATTAATGTCGTTGATGTAGACAAGGAAAAGCAGTGGACCCAGGACAGAACCCTGGGGTACTCCATATCCTAGCTCAGTCTCATTAGACTGCTTATTTGCATACTCTGTTATCTGTCTGCGACCTCTTAGATAGCCACCAAGTATACGCAAGCCAGCCTCGTTAACTCCACAAGCCATCAATTTGTCCCTCAAAATATCGTGAGAAACACAATCGAATGCCTTCGAAAGGTCACAGCATGTAGTGCTTACACACCGACCCCCCTCAAAAGCCTCTGCGATGTATTCCAGCAACTCCAGTATTGCTAATGTTGTTGATCTACCAGCTCTAAAACCAAACTGGCTTGCCGACACAATTGAGACTGAGACTTTAACAAACCCTCAAAGACCCTCGATAAAACGGGTACATCTTCTCTGTCTCCCTTTTTAAAGACAGGAACAACCCTGGATTTTTTAAGTGAGGAAGAGAAAAAAACCCGCCGCTATACACATGTTTATCAGCTTGGTAAGCGGAGCTATGAGAAGGTCTTTCAAGGATTTCAGTATTGGCACAGTAATGTTATATATATCCTTGCTGTTTTTGTTTTTCAAAGCATTAACTGCATCTCTCACTTGAATGTAGCTTACCTCACTAAAGTGGAAAAGATCACCTGGTTCAACTCTAGGCTTGTTCAAATAATCTGCATAGCTTCGGTTAGGGGGATCAATGTTTTTCAAAGCTGCCTCAGCTATGCTTGCAAAAAAGACATTAAAATCATCAGCAGACAACCCAATATGCTCATTACTTACACTACTGCCACCCCTATGTTCATTAACCAATCTCCAGGAGGCCCTGACAACATTGAATGAGTTCATGATATAGTTGGCATATGCCGCTTTTTTTTTATTATGTAAACTTATTATGTATATGTGCTTGAAGATTGCTGGATGGCCTATTTCTGTGTATTTCTAAAAGTAAGTTAAGAGTTTCACTCATTTGATGTAAACTATTATCATACCAATTAACAATAGTTCTATTAGGGTGGCCAATTCTTTTACATTTAAGAGGGAAAAAAAGTTCAATTCCTGCTTTCAGGACCCCCATGAATCTATCGAACTTACTATCCAAACACGACCCAGTCTCATCAATAAAATCCCAACTCTGCAGATCCAAGTAGGCATATGTATCTCTCATACCATCGTTTGTGATTGGCCTATATACCTGGGGTTCGCGAATCAAGGTCACTCGACACAGCTCAACAGTGATATCAATGGCCAAGTGATCTGACAGAAGTGGTTCAAAGACGCTCACATTATAATTTAAACTATTTTCAAAATTAATAAATATATTATCAATACAGTTAACTTGATTTGTTCTGAAAAATTGTCTGAGCAAAATTCGAGCTATTCATGAGATCAATAAATTCGATTTTTCTACCTGAATTGCTATTAAAAATGATGTTAAAGTCACCTGTTATTATAATATTTCTGTATTCCCTCCGCTCAGCAAAGCATAACACCCTTTCGATGATTGACATAAAATTATTAAAATCACCATTTGGTGGTCGATAAACACATACAATGGCCAGTCTTTCCAGTTCTTCGACCTCTATGGCAGCGATCTCACAGTGCATCTCCATGGACATACTCACTAGGGCATCAATGCTTTTACATTTTAGTTCAATTCTGGTAAGAATCATTGTACCACCATTTGTGTTTTGCTGTCGTGTAAAGCAGGATAACAGGGCATATCCCTGCAAGTGAAAACATTCTACTTCTTTAGTCTTGAGGTGACGTTCACTAAAGCAAAGAATGTCATATTTATTGGGATGAGTCATTAAAAAAGCTTCAAGTTCTTCCACTTTATTACGGATGGAGTGAATATTTAAATGGAAAACTGTCATCTTATCCAATCACTAGAGAAAACCTTAACTTGACCATGTCCACCACCACACAACATATCAGTTCCCTGAACAAATTCTACCAGTCCCTTGTTGTATAGCATCTCTCACGAAAGAGTACCATTCCCAAGTATTCTGTTTGAAGACGAATCAGTGTTTAAGGTTGAAGGAAAAGTACACAAATTTGGTGGAACTGAGGCCATCTTCTTGGAAGCAACGTCCAAATTCGGACGATAAGAACTTGTAGGGTTGGTAGACATAATTGCATTGGTAGTCTTTGCATCAGCTTGTCCTGCCCTAGTCTCTATAATGGTGTTGGAAGCGTCAAGTCTTAATTTTTCCAATCGATCTACGAAAATCCGATGTTGCTGAACAATTTCTTCATTGATCAATTTAACTGACCCAGGTTTAATAATTGTTTCGCAGATATAACGTACAAAGTTAATTTTATTTCTGTACCCAATGGATGTATGAAGCTCCTGATAATTAATATTGAAATCGTTAACATCAATAAAACGGGCCTTGTTGTGTAATTCTTGGATGGACTTTGCCACTGAACGGTTTTTGGAAAGCAATCAATTTATTGAAGTTTATTTTGTCAGGATTTACATAGGGAGAACCAAGAACCACCAGATTTGTATTTCTGGAGAATGACAGCAATTCTTCGATGGCAGACTCTCCAACTCCACTTTCACTAGCGATATCGCCCGGACTCGCCGTAAATCCGCAGTTTTGCCTGAATGTCGTCAAAATTGATTGTATCCTGATATTGAACGTTAATGTCGAAGTTTCTGTTTGTGAATCTTTTAAAAAACAGTCCCCTATGATCAATATTTGTTGTTTGTACTTATGCTGAGGTAATACTTGACTTTCACCAGTGTCGTGAACATGTTATCCAACATCTGCACTCACATCCAACAGCTCTGTTTGAGTTGAATGATCTCTCTGTATATGCATAATAGCACGGTAAAATAGAGCATCGCTAATAATGTCTTCATCGATTTCTGTCTGTGCTTCAGTGCTCATTTTGGCGGATTCGGTCTGAGTATCTATGGTTTTATGAAAATGCGGTACAGTTTGACACGCCAATGACACCTGATCCACTAGAGATTTTTTCTGAGGTTCAGCATTGATTTTCAGTTTTTGCTCGAGATCGTGGTTTTTTTTCGTTAGCGATTGCATTTCTAGAGATTTTTCATCAACAGTTTTTTGTAGTAAGCTTCCGTATCGAAAACTTCATATTCAAATACTAGGGATCTTTTCTTTGTATTTTTCAGATAGTTGTCTTTTTGTTCGAGTTTTTCACGTAGTTGCGCATTTTCCCTCTTTAGATCTGCAATTATTTCTTTGAGAAATTCAATAGTGCTGTCATTATCAATCCTTTTTCCTCTCCCAGCAAGACTTATGCACTACAGCATGACAGACCAAGCAACAATAATGTCTCAGTATAAGTTACTTACCCCCGCAACATGGAAAAACAAGAGTCTTCTTTTTAAACATCGTTTTCACGCAATCCAATTTAAAAAATCCAAAAACTATGCAACAATCAAAATTGACGTCATCTGAGTTTAATTGATTAGTCGTGTTAATATAATGAAGAACATTCAACAATATCACTATTTAAGTCTACAAAATTAAAGAAGCAAAAGTTTTGATAGAATGTTGCGATTTTTCTTTGGCGCACTATTTTAATTCATAGATAATATATAACTGCACTACTCAGCAATTTTTACATCAATTGGCAGATGATAATGCGCCTAAAATTTAACGTGCAAAAATGAAGAGGTTTTTCAAAACTAACCTTACTTCCAACTGTCAGAAAGGATATTTTCTTTCGCGGCAAAATTTTTAGGATTTATTTTCGAGTTTTCAGCTTAAGTTCCACAGTTTTACAGGAAATTTAAATTTCCATCCCACGAGAGCAAACTAAACTACACTCTAACGCAGTTTTCAAGATTTTTTTAAAGGAATTTGTCACAAAAATTAACTCGTAATCGGACCAAACAAACACGATATAAACAAACTAGTGGTAATGTAATCAGTTTCCAAGTGTTATGTAGACCGTAACCCGTATCTCTATTGAAATTTTTGTATGTTTAATATTTCAATAGATTCTCTAATTTTTCCTTTATAAAATCTTGGAACCGATGCTAGAACCTTGGTTTGATTAATGCAACCAGCCACCACCAGGGGAGAAGAAAACAGAACCAAGCAGTCTTCCAAAGATACACAAGAAAAATGTACCACTTCGACCGATCTTCAGTGCAATAGAGTCGCCCACATACAAACTAGGTAAATATCTTTCAAATGTTCTTAATACATTTACTGGAAAACCAGATTTTTTTATCAAAAAATCTAAGTCAAAATCTTTCACTGAGACACTCTCCCACGTCAGAGTAGGCTACCAAAAACATACACACTCCTAGAATATTGTTAAACATTTATAAACAAACAATTACAAGTGCAAGTCAGTATCTTTCACTGAGATACTATCCCACGTCATAGCAGGCTTTCGCAACAAGCAGGTTTTTTACCTCAAACTTAAACCTATTTCCGTCGTATATCTATCTAATATTGCATGGCAAATGGTTAAATAATAGGCGACTACTATAAATAAGAGAATCCCTTATCTGTGCAGATGACCGAATCGGGGGAAGTATGTAATATGATTGACGCATATTGTAATGGGTTTGCCTAACACTAACAGCGTCTCTATATTTCCTATGCATAAGGCAAACAGTTTCCAGAACAAACAAAGGTGCCAATGTTAAAACATTTTCTTTTTAAAACAAAGGCTTACATGAGCCCTTGGTTTTGCTCCACAGATATACCTTAATGCCCTTTTTTTGCAGCAAAAAACATTCTGAAAAAGTTGTTTTGAACATGTACCCCAAAATCATGATACCATACCGCAAGTGCGATTCAATTAAGGCAAAGTATGAATCTCTACTTGTTTGGTTGTCTAACTCTTTTGAAATTATTTTTAATGCATAACAATTTGATGATAACTTATTAGTCAGTATTTTAATATTAGATTCAAATTTTAGTTTGAGGAGACCCAAAAATTTTTTTTCGGTCAATTCTTTTACTAGGTTATTCTCCAGATACACCTTGTGTGTATTACATTTAAAAGACATTACGCTAGTTTTTGATACGTTAAAACACAATTTATTCAAGTCACACCATTTCTTAACCTTTTTTTAAGTCACAATTAACAATATCACAGAGAGTATGTCGATCAGCATGGTTCCACAGAATTGTTGCGTCATCGGCAAACAAAGTTATTTTTCTATTTATATCCAGATCTGAGAGGTCATTTAAATATAACAAGAATATAATTGGACCCAGTACTGAGCCTTGTGAGACACCATAATTTACTGACTGTAACCTACATGTCAAATATGACTCCAGCCAGACGAGATATTTACCCCGAAATCCATACTTTTCTAGCTTCCGCAGCAGAATTCTGTGACTCACGCAGTCAAACGCTTTAGACAAGTCATAGAAAACTGCCGCTGTACGATACACAAATGTTCCTGTCAACGACTCAGTTTCCATTATATTAGACATATTGGATCATAATAATCTTGATAAGAACTTAATAGACCTCGTGAAATCTTGTCTTACATCGACTTATTTAATTTTTTGAAGGCACTTTTTATGAACAAACTTCAGAGGCAGTCATGGGATCTCCTCTATTACCCGTGGTAGCGAATATCTTTATGAAAGCTTTTGAGGATATTGCCCTAACATCCTCTCCACTAAAACCAAAACACTGGTTCAGATAAGTAGATGATACTTTTGTTGTTTGGCCTGATGAACAGGAAAATCTCCTCATATTTCTGGACCACCTTAATCAACAATATCATAATATCAAGTTCACAATGGAAATTGAATCTAATGGAACAATTCCCTTTCTAGATGTATGTGTTCAAAGGAAGGAAAATGGTACATTAGGACATACTGTGTATAGGAAACCGACGCATACAAATAGATACTTAAATGCAAATTTTGCAAAAATTGGTTATTATCTCACTAGTATTCAGAGCTATGTTGATTTCTGATCAAGATTCTTTAACATCAGAAATACTAAAACTAACCGAAGCTCTCAGAGGGAATTTCATTCGTTCAATTAAAAGATATACTAATCCAACTCTGCTAAAGGAGAATGATATGGAGCCACCATTAGGTAATGTTGTTTTTCCCTACACACATGGCACTACAGACAAAATAGGACGATTACTTCGGCGGTCCAACATACGTACAATCTTCAATACACCATAAGAAGATTGGACAATGATTACAATACCCGAAATATATTGTACCTTTTCAAACGGAAGGAGTATATAAAAATCCCTTGCTCCTGTGGAGAAGTGTATGTGGGAGAAACAGGTCGCTCAATAGCAACTACACTTAAGTAACATGAACAATGTATTAAAAAGAAACAAATTGTTTAAAATGCTATAGCTGAATAAAAATGGTTATATTATAAATGTAAAGGAAACCAAGATTCTAGCATCGGTTTTGAGACTTTGTAAACGAAAAATTAGAGAATCTATTGAAATATTTAAACATCCTAAAAGTTTTAGTAGAGATACAGGTTAAGGTCTACATGACACATGGAAACCGATCCTAACAAAAGGTTACAATTTGGCGAGTATAAGTCGCCTGAATCTCTTCCAGCTCATTCGAAGTTAAGATCCCGTGGAGTAAAGATCCCTGAAGATGCCTAGTGCAATCGAAGACGAAATGTCGGATAGTAATTCCAATTTGACACGGTCTAATCCCAAGAACCATGATTTCTTAATATTAGCATATTGCTCAGGATTGGCCAGTATATAAACACATAGTTTCAGAATATATGATTTATTCCGAACAACATTAGGTGATTAATATCGTAGGTGGAAATATTTTCCTATTTTTGACATAACCCTAATAGGCAAAATACTTTAAATTTCCTAGTTTCGACTTCCATATTACTGCAGTTTTGTTCTCCACTTTGGTAATTTCGCCTACAAATTTATTTTACCCAGCCAAAAATTCTTCGTCTTCTTAAATGAGGGAAAGTTTAGCCATTTTGGACCAAAAACGTTTGCTGGGAGCTTTAGCTTTAAATTTTAGTTATGGTAACCTAAAACTTGTCACATATTAAACTGATTAAAAAGATGCCTTTTCGGCGAGTTTCTAGACACTACAGGGGTGAAAAGAATTAGGGCTTCTAGAACATTCAGGAAGGATTAATGACAAAATAATTTAACCTAAAACTGTACAAATCTAAAACTTTGACTAATTATTTAAATGGTGATCTAGGACCAGTATGAGTTCATTTATTGGAGGTTTCTTTTACCACTTATTACGAAATAAATAAATCTATTTTATTTTTGTACAGTGCATTCACCATTATTTTTCTACTCAAACTCTAAAACTTTAGACTAACCAGGATCGGCAGGAGGTTTCTTGCTCTTAGACGTGCCCTCGTCAGCCTCTTGCGATTCTTCCTCTTCCTCGGGCACAGGTTCGTCCTCCTCATCCTCCTCCCCGTCTTTCTGTTTCTTCCACTCCTTGACGGGATCCGGATCGTAGCCCCTCTTTAGCAATTCGTCAACGATCGTTTTCCGTTTTTTGTTTTCCACCGTCAGTGAACCTAAATTTTAAACGATCTTTATTAATTAATCAGTAATAAAGTCATGAACAATTTTATAAATGTAAAACCAGTATCACCTACACAGAGTGTCTCTAAATGTTTTTCCTGAGGCCAAAATAAGGCGATTTATGGTAACTTACCTAGTGAACAGCAATGTCAAAAAACATGGCGCCGAATGGTATGCCTGACGACCAAGCTCATACTAAAAACGAGAAAAACCAGTGTGTTCACTGTTAGAAAAACGTTGAAGAGCCGGTAAAATGTGCAAATTGTCGCGATATTTTCCATCCGTCGTGTTTAAATCAAGCGGCAAATAAGGTAAATGCGGTTTATGTTCACGTTCCTGATCGCAATGCAATAATAGCGTCACCGACACCGATGCATGTTGAAAAAGACAAAGAAATCTCCCTTTTGAGGAAGCTGGTGGATGAAATGGAAGGAAAAAACAAGGTACTCATTGAGAATGCTGTTTTGCTCAAAGGAAAAGCTGAAAAATCAAAGTTTTTTAAATGAAAAAAAAAATGCATAGAATGTTTGGAATGCGGCAACTAAATTCCTGAATTTCCGATGGTGATCGAAATTCCTCTAGTGGCCATGCGCACACAAATCATGTGAAGATAGACGTCAAACAGATGGAGAAAGTAAATGACCTTACGAAATCCGAAATCTTAGAAACTGGTAAACCGCCGGCGCGGAAATCGAATTTGGCAGATGAGGAGGGGAACCAGATTGATACCAACAACCAGGATGAAGTGAAATCGAGGCCTGCCTAAACCAGCCTGCCCCAGGCTAATGAAGATGTTGACAATATTAACTTAACCTTCTAAAATCGTGAAAAGGTAAATAAAAAAAAAACAAATTCAAAATAAAAATTTCAATTTTGACGAAAAATTAAATGAGATTCACAATAATGATGAAGAGTGGGGCTAAGTGTCCAACCAAATAGAGGTAACAATATGACTGTTGAATCGTTATCTGCAGCCATCAGGAAAAGCTGGCTCTTTGCATCTGGTCTTGACCCAAAGACACATGAGACAGACATAGTGGAATACTTGAAATATGCCCATCCACGCAGTCAATTATTTGTGAGAAGACGGTGACAGAGACAAACTGCAAAAAACACCTAACCTTTGACCTCAAGGAGTATATCTTAACCATTTTATCAATATACAGCGCCGGAGACACATGGGCCCCAGATCGCACCAGCTAAATTGACAAACTTTGTAAATGTTGTAAGTAGTAATGTAAATAAACCACAGCTATTATTTATTATTAAATGATTTTTGTATACTTGACTTAAATGTTCAGAGTATTCGCAATCAAGTGAGGACTGTGAGCTGCTTCAACGGGATTTGGATACTCTTGCTTATTGGTGTTAGGAGAATAATTTGGCACTGAATGTGTCAAAGTGTACTTATATTGTCTTTGGTCGCAATAGGGATGGTGGGGAATATGGGTATAATATAGGGGGAAATGAACTCCAGAGAGTGAATGTAGTGAAGGATTTGGGAGTGTTGCTGGACGGCAAGCTTCGTTATACGGACCACTATGAAGCAATTATTAATAAAAGCAACTGTGTTGGGTATGATGATAAGATTGTCTAATGATTTCAATAATTTGCTTAGCTTGGTTGCATTTTTTGTGTGTTATGTGCGATCTGTGTTAGAGTATTGCTGTTTGATTTGGAATCCTTACTTTGAGGTGCACCGTGGGCGTCTAGACGCAATACAGCTTAAGTTTGTGAGGTACCTACGATACAGAATGGCGCGAGCAGGTTTACAGCTAACCCTGGAGGAGGTAAGAGGGTATCATGGTTTGACCACGCTGGAAAGTCGCAGACAGTATTTCGAGGTCTTGTTCTTTTATAAAGTAATAAATAACATCATCCAGTATACTGAATAGCTTTGATTTTTATATTCCACCCAGAAATTTTAGAAGATCACCCCTCTTGCCTGCTACGCATTGTAATACTAGGCATGGTCAGAACATGCCCCTAAATAGTCATTACTAGTGTGAATATGTTTCCTAACTTGAGTTTTTTCAATGTGTCAATACATGCTTTCAAAAAAGAGTTGAAAAGTCTGATCTTGTGATGTTGTTTGGTCCATATTTTGTAATAATTAACTAATTTTTTATTGTCAATATTTATTCCGAAATGTAAATTATAAAAATGATGCCCACATTCATAGGAATGTGCTACAACATCTGGATAACATATTTGATAATAGGAGGATAGGTCGAAATGCCCCAGAACCTAAAAAAATGGCCTACGAGGTCAACAGAACTAAACCCCCTTGATTTTTATTTTTGGGGCCATATGATAACGTTAGTGTATAACAGGATTGAAATTGAAAATGAAGATGACATTAGAAACCGCATATTTGCTGCAGCAGAACAAATTAGACAAAGACCTAACATTCTTGAACCTGTTCAAGAAAATTGGCTTTTTAAAATACTTTTTTAAAATTGGCTTTTTAAAATACTTTTTTAAAAACTTATGTAAAAAATAACTTGCTTACGGAACATCTATGCAATTTGGGTATACTAATTTGGTAATTTGAATTCGTTAGCTATGTCGGTGTTTTATAATGGTCTAATAAATTATAATATATTGAAACCATCTATTAGGTCACAATTGTCGTTAAATAAATTGAAACAAGTATTCAGAGTATTTGCTAAATAACCAAGATTGATATATTTATAAAATAATCTTATTACAATAATTAATGAAAAGCTTTATATTCGGTTTTCAAATAAAGTATAACAGTGGCATTTATTTTTTTAGGGCTACAAGTTGTTCACCAAACAAGTAACAAAATATGGGCTTTTTGCATATGACAGAACAATGTTAACACACTTACGTAACACCTTCTACCCATAAATATATGCCAATAAAATCCCTCCACGAGCTACAGCGAATGCGCCGAAGCGTCTAGCAAGCTTGCTATTCCAAGATTCGTCTTTTATTTCAGTGAACAGGTTTCGTTGAATTTTCGATGTGAGCCTCGGGGCTCAGTCGTAGGGTTCTCTACTTTCACTGAAATGGATGTGTGTTCGAATCTTGGTTCAGGTGATGCCTTTTTTTTTATTAACCTTTTTATAAGTGATGTAAAAAAGGAGATCTATATTAAAACAAGATTTTTTTTAATAAAAAATTTTTTAATGAAATTAATTAGGTTTTTTTTCTAAATTTTGACATTATTAATGTTCTAAGGAACCACTTTCGGACTAAGTTAAGTTACCTTAAATCGCTCTGTTTTGACCTTAGGAAAATGTGGTTGCATTTTGTATAACCTTTTACAGACACCCTGTATATAGCATATAAAAAAAAAGGTAATGACATCTTGACCGACCAAAACAATAAAAATTACAATCCAAAAATACAATTTACAACAGGAAAAATAGATTTCTAACAAAAGAACACACAGTCAACCGTCATAACAAGAACAAACAAGTATGAGTTTATACCAGATTAAAAAGGTGACTGCTAGTACAGAGATTGTTAAGTAGAGGAACAAATCATATTCAAAATTCTGAATGGATATTAAAATTTAAAATTTCAGTGTTTTAATACATTCTCGAAAGTTTCAATATACAAGATGCCAAAATTTAGACTATTAGACAATATTGTCTATGTAAAACTGTTTAAACATACAGTATGTTAAAATAACACCACGCAAATAAATGCTTTGTTTTTTTTTTGAAATATAGGCGATAAACAGTTATATTTAGTTCCGTCAAAATTATCACCCATTGTTTGACAGCAAAAGTGTAATTCCTATTTAAGTTGGTTAGTTTTTACGTGAAAGGTTTATGAGGGTTCCACTGTGTTCCAAGTGTAAGAGAAAAATCAAGTACTATACTAAACCATTAAAATCATAAAACGCTTTTGTGAATAAACAGCTTTTTGTTATGTTAAAAAACCACTTTCTTCCATAACAAGATGTCTATGAATCAATATGTTATGAAATATAGAGCGATTGCAGTGCTGTTTTTAGTTCTTAAAAGCCTGCAAAAATAAAGTATTTCCTTTACATACCATCACATTTCTGCATAATGAATCTGGCTTTGTTGCTAAGCATTTTCGCCTCGGCCTCCAACATTCCCTCCAAGTAATCCTTTCTCTTTTGGTACATTTTCAGCCTGAGAGTATAGAACTCTTCTAGGATTTGCATCACTGAGTCGAACCTGCACAAATGTAAAGCAAAGAAAAATAGCTATCAAAATCCACTTATTCAACAGAAGTTCAAGAAATTAACTCAATATAATTCCAATTTAATAAAACGAGCAGATGCTGGGTGTTCAGGTATCCAATGAATGTCAAAAGTATACTATAAAGTTCAAAATACCTTTTTAAGTTATATATATTACAGATTTAACATTCCTAGTACCTTCCAAGATATTGAGAGTGCAATAATCTCTTCTAAATTAAGCATCGTGCTACTAATTATGGTAGAAGCACGCTCTTTAATCGTGCTCTGCATTTTCATAATATTAACCTGCTTTTTTTTAGAACCAACAACAACAAACCAAAATGATAAATGGATTTAATAAAATTATACCCTTATAAAATAAACATTTTAATTAAAACTATAAAAATCCAGTCTAATTCTGGAAAAAAATCAAGTCTGAGAATGATGGTATCATATACGAGTTTATCTAAAAAAAAAAAAAAAATACAAGCTATAAAAGATATTCAGATAATCGAGATAAAATTAAAAGTGAACTTTTGGAAAAAGTAAATGATTATAATTTGTTTTATAAGTTATAATTAAATATTTTTCTTCTTTATTTGCAAAACTTTACCTAGAACTCTAAGTTTTTCTTTTTATTATCAATTAATTGTACATAAAATTGAATTTTTCTGTGTAACCCATTGGGATGTTAGGTATGGTTTTTCAAAAACAACATCCTTCAGTTCTGTATTATTATGTTGCTAGTGTTTCTCACGCATAATTATGTGATATATATTTTCTATTTCTGTATATTCTGGGAGTCTCATATAGTTTGCAATAAATAAATGTATATGTACCTTCTCAAGCAACCTAGTTCATCAAAACAACACATCGAAGTGGTAGTAACGACAGTCTGCAGTTTGAAGATTTTATGCAATCCCTCTTTTTCCATCGACTCCAGTTGTCCACCTTGTGGGGTTACCAAAAATCGGACTGTCGTGTCTGTGTTGTATTCTTTGTAATCCTAAAGAAACAGAAAAATAGTAAAATAGCGAAGTGATTAATTTGATATATTAAACTAATTATAAATTCAAAAAAAAAAATCCAGCGGATTTGATAACATTTCTGTCAAAACAGTAAAAATTTTAAAGTGTAAAATATCCCCAATTCCAAAATATTTATATAAATTATGTTCAGAATGAGGAATTATTCCAGAGAAAATGAAAATTACCAAAATTTTTAAAAACGGAACAAAATTTGACCGTAATAACTGTCGCCCAATATATCTGTATTGCCTATTTTTTCAAAAGAAAAATTGGTTAACAACAGAATAACAAATTATTTAGAAAAACAAAATTAACTTTTTGTAGGATAATATGGTTTTCGTAAATTCAAAGACACAGAGATTGTAGTTACTGATACTGTGACAAATATAACACAAAAAATTGATAATGTCGGAGAATGCTGCCTATTTTCTTTGGATTTACGGGAAAGCTTTTGACACTGTAAATTTAAGGAAATTTTATGTGAGTGTAACAAGTATCTAGATTAGGACCTGTTCTTTTTTTAATATACATCAATTCGATATCTAAATTAAACTTTAAGGGTAATATTAAATTGTTTGCTCATGATACTAAGATCATATATTTTGATAGAACTACTTCAGAAATTTACAAGCAAATTAACTATGACTATTATTATCATGGCTACAATCACATAAATTATCTTTGAATTTTCAAAAATCCACCTTTATATTTATAAGTAAGACCAATAAAAATAAAAATATCTCTGCTTTAAAATTTTTGAAAGAGGAAATAAAATATTCTAAAAGTATACAGTTTTTGGGTATATATTTTGATGAAAATTTACGCTGGAAAATACATATTAATTATTTATGAAATAGCCTTTGACCTATAATTGGCATTTTGTATAAAATAAGGTATTATATACCTTTAAAATTTTTAAAAGTTATTTATTTGTCATTAGTTTATTCAAGATTACAGTACTTAATTTCAATTTGGGGATCTGCTTGTTCAAGTAATCTAAGTCCTTAAAAAAAATACAAAGTTATAAATTCGCTTTATAAATTACAAGTTTGTATATTAATTCATTCTATACATTTTAAAATAAAAAATAAAACTTTACTGGTACACCCCTGTTATTTTCCTCAAATAGGTTTTTTATCCTTAGAATTGTATTGATGGATATATTTCTATGAAAATTTGCAATAAATCTTCTTCTTGCATTTTCTTGGCACTTGTAAAATCGCATAACAATCTGTAGTCTCTCGTCCAAAGAGTATTTCATTTCGATCAGAGTCAAATATATATTTTTTAGGTGAAGACTTCGACAATAATTAAAATAATGTCAATTTTTATTGACAAAGCATTCAAACGTCATTTTACCTTGATCACCTATACCAACCTATCGTATATTTTAAACAGGTGAAGCTAAAATTTTAGTTTGTAAAACATTAAAATGTAATATAAACAGCTATCGCAAAATCAAATCTTTTAATCAGAACGGACATAAAAAAAATCACTCTTTCCAAAAATCGTATAAAAAACATTCCATACATACATTCCATTTAAAAAACACCTGATGCATAGCGTAAATCTTTTGTTTCTGGTTTAAATATTTTTTCGATGATATTTTTGGATTCTACAAGAAAAAATACATCGATTGGCTATTTTGAATTTTTCCAAAATACAAGGAAGATCGAAAATAGGTCCCTCTTCAGTCCTCGCTGGAACACCCTTATGTACATATTTCCTTTTTACGAGGGAAGAAAAATTATGACAATGCATCAAAAATATATTCTTTGAAGGAGGATCTGAGTTTTCTAAAGAAATCACACAAGTCCTTTGGATAACTAAATGTCCGAGAAGATGTAAAGGGCTTGTGGGGTGTGTTTAAAAAGCTTGCATTTCGAGTTAAAAAGTATAATTTTAGCACAGTGTCATAGATATTCGAATATAAACATGTAGGGTTTCTAAAATCACCGATTCAAATAGAAAAAAATAAAATCTGAGCACAGTTAAAATAACTATTTTTACAATAATTTCCACTAAATTTAATTAGAATAATGTGACATATATGTCTGAACAAGCTATACTGTGTATAGTTTTAAACAAATATAGTAGAAGTGTGTGTGTTTTACTTTTCAGTGCAACTTTTAAAAACCTGTTTTTATACAGGGTGTTTCCTAAACATTGGTAAAAAATTCGTAGAGTGATTCCTAAGGTATTTTTATGAAAAAAAGTTATTACAAACATTTGCCAAAAATGCTTCCTAAGGGAGCTACGCCCCTTCAAATGGGGCACCCTGAAGACGGTTTTTCCTATATATTTCCGAAACCGTTATACAAAAATCATGAAAGTTGGTACATCGTACAAACTTTGAATGCTGAATCAGAATTTGAGCCCAGAGTATCAAAATTTTAATCAGGGGTGTACCATACCGGGGGGGTTGAGGGTAAAAACAACCCCATTTTTTATGACATACTTACTTTACATTCTGATATCCTGATACGATACCTGGAAGTTTTTTACGTAAAAAAGGTACTCTTAGTTCATATCAATAGGGATAGTAGTTTTCGAGAAAATCGCAATTTTCTACAGTGATGCATCGGCACCCTAAAGACGGGTTTTCCTCAAAATTATTGAAACCTCTCACTGTGAAATATTGAAATTTGGGATACTGCATAAACTTTTGACGCCAAATTAGATTCTGAGCTGAGAATTCCCAAAAAAAAAATTATCGGAGGCGTATCATACTTAAGTGGTTAGGGGTAAAAATAAACCCAATTTTTTGATGATTAGACTCTTGAAGAATTTTTACGTGAAAAAGATACTCTTGATATTCATTGGGCTAATCGTTTTCGAGAAAATTGTATTTATCTGCTGAGAAATTTACAGTTAGTAAGTATGTGTTGGGTAGATCTCATCTAAATGAAAAACTAAATGTGCGTTAAAAAGATATTCATTCTAGAGATCAACGAAGAAAAGTAATTGAAGATTTGAAGTAAATAACGGGCTAAGTGCCAAAAAATCTGAAATTAGTTTTATTTGCTTAACGTGGTCTATGTACCATTGCCTTTAACGTGAATACCGGGGATTATTTCATAGTTAAGTGACTTTGACATAGTGTCATTATTTGTCAATAATAAATCAGTCGGAAATTAAAAAATAAAATGCGTTTTTATCTTTTATTAACATTCCGATAGAATAATATTTTCAAATCATAGCAGACTGGTGCAGATATCGGAAGCAAAGTTAGTTTAAATCTGAATCTTCATTCTTTTTGCTAGTGAAGTTTTTCATCACGAATCGCTATACGAACGCTGAAATGACTGATATGCATTTCTTATATGGACTTGCGAATTAATGCTTATATGTTGTACTGAACGATATCCTACCCGTAATGCTCCTGACAGCAGAATGTTCCAGAGAATACATCAACGACTTCATGAGACAGGCACAATGAAACAAAATAGAGGACCGGGAAGACCCGTGACAGCAAGAACGGTGGAAATCGAAGAAAATGTTCTGCATATAATAGAGGAAGATCCAGGTACTTCCACTAGAAAAATTGCAGGTGCGTTGAATATCAGTAATAAAACTGTGTGGACAATTCTTAAAGACAATTTGTTGTATCCATACCACATACGAGTTCAGGCACTTCTCCCTACTGATTTTCCTCCACGCATCCAATTTTGTCAACGGCTTTTGCAATTGGTTCAAATCCCTCAGCTGCTGTCGTTGATTCTTTTTACCATGAAGCGCATTTTCAAAAAATGCAATCATGAATTTTCATAACAATCATGTATGGAGTGACGAAAATCCGCATGAGATATGTGAAGATCGTTTTCAGCATCAGTTTTCTTTAAACGTTTGGATGGGAATTATTGGTGACTGGCTGATTGGACCAGTATTCCTACCAGAAAGACTCACCGGCGAGGTTTATCGAAACTTCTTGGAAGAAACCCTACCTAACTTCCTTGAGGATGTACCATTGGCAACGCGAGATGCAATGTGGTTTATGCACGATGGTGCGCCAGCGCATCTTAGTATGGCAGCTCGTGAGTGGTTAACAGCAACATATGGAGACCGCTGGATTGGTCGGGGTGGACCTCACTTATGGCCCGCTCGGTCTCCAGGACTTAAACCCTTTAGATTATTTTCTATAGGGTCATCTAAAGTCATTAGTTTATGTCACACCAGTGGAAAATGTGGTATAATTGCAGGTTGCAATGCGATAAGGAATACCCCTGCCATATTTGAAAGAGTTCATCAGTCAATGAGGCGAAGACTAGATTCATGTATCCTGGCAGATGGTAGTCATTTTCAACAATTTTTGTGAATACGAAAATTAAATTAATGAATATTTCGATAATAAAATAGTTTGTATTATTCTTGTTTTTCGAAAAGCATTTCTATCACCCTCTGTTTTCTAAGGACTCTCCAAAAAAATATCAAACAAAATACTTACTACTTACCTATGTATTCTTAAAGGGGTAAATAACGGCGTCGACGGAATAAATTGCCATTTTCTCAAAAACTAATAGCCTAATCAATGTGATCCAGAAGTAGTATCTTTTTTACGTAAAAATATTCAAACATCTAATTCTAAAATCAAAATGTCAAAAATAAATTACTATCAAAAAATTGGGTTGTTTTTAACCCTAACCAATTCAATATGATAAGCCTCTGATAAAATTATCAAAGTTTTAGAGCTCAGAATCTAATTTGGCGTCAAAAGTTTATGCAGTATCCCAAATTTCAATATTTCACGGTGAGCGGTTTCAATAATTTTGAGGAAAACCCGTCTTTAGGGTGCCGATGCATCACTGTAGAAAATTGCGATTTTCTCGAAAACTACTATCCCTATTGATATGAACTAAGAGTACCTTTTTTACGTAAAAAACCTCCAGGTATCATATCATGATATCAGAATGTAAAGTAAGCATGTCATAAAAAATAGGGTTGTTTTTACCCCCAACCCCCCGGTATGGTACACCCCTGATTAAAATTTTGATACTCTGAGCTCAAATTCTGATTCAGCATTCAAAGTTTGTGCGATGTACCAACTTTCATGATTTTTGTATGAACGGTTTCGGAAATATGGAGGAAAAACCGTCTTCAGGGTGCCCCATTTGAAGGGGCGTAGCTCCCTTAGGAAGCATTTTTGACAAACGTTTATAATAACTTTTTTTCATAAAAATACCTCAGGAATCACCCTACGAATTTTTTACCAATGTTTAGCAAACACCCTGTATATAATTTATTTTACAATTTTTGATAAAATCAAAAAACTCTTAAATATCCTCAGACAAACGAATCTTTACAAAACTTGTTCACAATGTTGCAACCGCCATTCGAAATTTGATTAAAAAATCATCAAGTTGCACTCTTAAATACCCAAAAGTCATTCACTTTTTAATACCTCCAGCTACCAATTTTCAATGAAAGTGAAAAATCAATTACACGATTTAGACTAGACAAACTTACATACATATACATATACACAAAGAGGAATGGAGCTAATAAAAGCGTAGTAACATCGACAGTTTAATATTTTACCTGTAGTACAGCCTTAACTTTTTCAGAGCCATTCAGCATAGGTTCTAACGTGTTCTCTTTGTAATTTTGCGTCCACGTACCGATAGGCAGTTCGGTGATCTCTAGTTTGTTTCCTATTATAGAAACTTCACCGCTTATACAATATCTGTTTTCTCCGCAATATTCGATGGTGCCCTTGAAGTTCTTGTACCTAAATAAGTGAAGTTTCAACTTTTCTTTTTTTATTATCTACAAAGAAATCTAAGAAAAATTCAAAATTAATGTATTCCTGATCAGAGTTTGATCAATTGTTTAAATTTCTGTCTGATCCCGTTACTTGGAGTTATGAGCAATTTTTTGAAGCAAAGGAGTAAGGATTTATAGGAAAAGTTGGAAGTTCTGGAAGCATGCAGGCGTTGGAAAAAATTTCATCTTAAATAACAAATTTGTTAGGTCAAAATTTTCTGTCCTTTAGGTTTTTGGCCAAAAGAGCAATGGTATTTTCTTTAATGAGTCTCTGGGGCAGTTCAAACTATCCTTAAACCACATCTAATTATGTTTGTTCTTTTCAATGTTTTTGTGTTACCTTTCAAAGGTTGCATAATGTTGCTAATGTTGTTTTTGTCACGAGAAAGATATACATTAGGACTGTTATTTTAAGCCTGCTGTAGAGATGTCATTATGATTGATATTTTAAAAATATAATAATACAATAGAATAGAAAAACATTTATTATGCAATATACAAAAATAATTACATAAAAGGTAGCATTCGCAGGGCGTTCTTCCATGATACCTAAAAATAAAGTAACTTAACTATAAAAACATTAATACCTATTACCAAAATCCAAACATTTCAAAGGTAATTTACCACACTGTTAGGACATTAAATTCAGTAACTCATTCTTGTATTTGGTCTTAAAGGTTTTAATAGCGTTTTGAGTAATTAAATTAAATACAGGTGAGTTAAGCAATTGTATCACCCGAAAAGCAAATGAGTTTCTAAACTTAGAAGTGCGATGTTGGTGTAGATTAAATCTAATAACATTTCTTAGGTTTAGATTGTGAGTTTCCTGTCTTGTTACAATATATTTCCATAGACAAATCGGACATTTTCCTTTACAAAGTTTGTACACAAATACACCAAATAGAAGCATCACTCGATATTCATATTTAAGCAAGTTGTTTTGTACATAAGTGGGAGTGATATGAGAAAATTTGTATACACAATAAACATAACAAATGCAAGCGTTTTGGGCCAGTTGAATCTTGTTACGAAATTCCATGTTTAAATAATTGTAATAGACTATACAACAGTAATCCAACTGTGAAAGAATGAGTGATTCCACTAGTAAGAGTTTAACCTTTTCGGGTAGAATAAATTTAAACTGATACAAACTTTTTAATTTAAAGTATACAGAAGATAGTTTTTTATTGATATGATATTCAAAGTTAAGGTTTGCGTCAAATGTGACGCCCAAATTTTTAACACATATTGCAGAGGGTAGAAGATCTTCAATATGTAACGAAACAAAGTTGTGCATGTTTACTTTATTTATAATGTGATTAGTGCCAATAACCAAATAGTTGCTTTTATTTGCATTAAGCAACATACCATGCCCAATGGACCACTCTAAAATAGATTTCAAATCGCAGTTAATCTGCTGAAAAGCTAGACAAGCATTTTCCGGTTCAAAACCAGCAACCAATTGTGTATCATCCGCGTAGAGATGGATGGGGCAGAAACGAACCTGCTTGGGCAGATCAGAAGTATATAAATTGAATAACAGGGGACCAAGAATGCTTCCCTGAGGAACCGCGTGCTGCAAAGTGACAGGCTTGGATCTGGCTCTATACAACTCAACTATTTGCACACGGGAGTATAGGTAACTGGCAAGCCATTGACACACTGGCTCGGAGAAAGCACAATAGCGTGCTTTAGCCACCAGCATAGAGTGATTAATTAAATCGAAGCCTTGCTGTAATCTAGGAGTATAAGACAGGAGGCCATACCTTTATCGATATTAGTTACAAGGTCTGTAGTGACCTTGGTGAGTGCGGTAGCAGTGCTGTGGTGCTTCCGGAAGCCTGAACTTCAGGCAGTAGGCCAATACTCAAAATATAGTCATTTATCATATCAATAACTAGCAATTCTAACATTTTAGCCAGGATTGGCAATAGACTGATGGGCCTTAGTTCAGATATTGACTCGATTTTGAAATTTTTGGGAATGGGTATAATTACAGATGTTTTCCAAGTTTCAGGAAACACTCCTTCCTGAAGGCACTGATTGAATAATCTGGCTATAATTGAAACTACATGTTCAAGACCAAAGAGAAGCATGACGTAACTTATTCCGTCGACGTCAATACTTTTAGATTTGATGCGAGAGAAAGCTTGGAGAACGTCATATATCATATTTTAAAACCGTTGTTAATGCGTAATATTTAAAAAAGTATTAAAACCTAATCTAATACTTCAATAACACAGATTTTTACCAGACCATTCAACAGTTACTGACCTGTCGAGCAATAAATGGGGGATACAAGTAGATACAATTTACACTGATTTCTTGAAGGAAATTTTTTTCAAGTGGCAGCAGTTAATTTTTCACTGACATACCTTGTAATTAACCTCTATCCTGTAGGCAGGTCAAAATTAAAGTATTATCAAAGACCTTAATGCACTTATAAATATAAATTCTTCTGGAGACATGGCTTAATGATAGTTTTTCATCAGATGAAGTGTCCTTTCAGGGTTTTAATGTGTATCGTTTTGATCGCAGTGAGGAAACAAGTGACAGACTCAGGAGGGGTGGTGTTCTCATGGCGGTCTCTAACAACCTTAAGTCTAGAAAGTTAATTGTGTCCAATAAAAATATTGAACAAGTGTTCGTCGAGATTAAGTTGGCTAAAAGGACTCTGATTCTTGGAGGGGTATATTTACCACCAAACTCTGCTGAAGATAAATATGAACAGCACTGTTTATCGGTACAAGAGGTGTCCATGAATTATCCGTCAGCTGCTATAACCTTGTTTGGCGACTATAACTTGCCTGCAGCCTCTTGGGAAAACAGTGTTTATGGTGTCACAGTGCGCTGCCCTGAGGATTATCCTGCCCGAGGCGTTGCCGAGGTCTTTGCCTATCTGGGTCTTTTTCAAGTAAATTGTATACCCAATAGCCGAAATGTATTTTTAGACTTGTTGTTTTCTCATCTTTCTGATATCGAATCATCGTCATAGCAAGCGATGTCTTGTTGCCAGGTAGTATGCATCATGAACCATATTGTTTTAAAATTTCAGCCGAAGTCGATTATGTGAAATATGATGAGTTCTACTATGATTTCAGAAATGCCAATTATCTGGCTATAAACGACGTTTTGGCAAGTGTGGATTGGGAAGCTCTTTTTGGTGAGGATAATGTTTGTTTGGCCGTAGAAAGATTGTATGATGTTTTGAATTTCTGCTTGGACTTATTTGTACCTCGCAAAAGAATTAAAACCTCGAATTTTCCCAAATGGTTTAGTCCTCGATTGAAACACCTTATTATTAGGAAAAAAGCTATGCATAAGAAATTCATGGAGTCCCGTAGTCAAGACGATTATACCGAATTCTCTGAGCTGCGTGAAATGTGTAAGCTTGAGTCTACCAGATGTCATAGCACACACTTGGTTGATTTAGAGGGATCTTTTACCCAGAATCCCAAATTTTTCTGGAGACATGTGAATGAGCAACGTAAATCTAATCGATTTCCAAATTGCATGAATCTTGATGGCGAGATTGGCCAGAACGGACAGGATATTGTAAATTTGTTTGCCAGGCATTTTTCGGAAGTTTATGTTAAGACAGATTGCCCTGTTCCTGACTACAATTTTACCAACACTAGTAACGTCACCATTTGCTGTTTCTCCATTGTGGAGGTTTTTAATAAAATTTCTGCCCTTCCCGACAAGATAAATTGTGGCCCTGATAACATACCAAACATATTTATTAAAAACTGTATATGTACCTTGGCTGGACCTCTGCAGACTATTTTTAACATGTCTCTTCGTGACTCCATGTTTCCAGATATATGGAAACACATCTATATAACTCCAATTTTTAAATCTGGCGATGCTGAGGATGTTAGGAATTACAGAGGGGTTTGTATTCAGTCAGCTTTATCCAAATTATTTGATAGTTTAGTATATGACCAACTTAGCTGGGCTTGTGGCGGTCTTGTGCACAATGAGCAGTTTGGGTTCTCTATTGGCAAATCCACCACAATTAATCTTGTTAGGTTTGAGACGGACCTGTTGGAAGCTTTGGAAAATGGAGTTCAGGTGGATGCAATCTACACTGACTTTTCCAAGGCTTTTGACAGGGTTGTCTTTAAACTATTGCTGGCCAAGCTCGATGCCCTGGGTTTCTCTTCATCCCTGGTCAGCTGGCTGGAGAGCTTTCTTACAGGCAGGACACAGTGTGTCAAGATCAAGAACCACATTTCCTCCTTAATCCATGTTTCTTCTGGGGTGCCGCAGGGCTCCCATTGTGCCCCACTTCTTTTCAACCTTTTTGTCAATGATATCATTGAACGGGTCAGCAACTGTAATGTAAGCATGTTTGCTGATGACTTAAAATTATACTGGCCGATTGAGCAGGCTGAGGATGTGGTGACCCTTCAGAATAGTCTGAATGCCTTGTGGGATTGGACCATGGTGAATCACTTATTTTTGAATATAAAAAAGTGCTGTTATATCAGTTTCTTTAAGGGTATTAATAGACGTGATACTCATTACAACATAAATGGTGTTGAGTTGGAGCGAGTTCATATCGTCAAGGATCTCGGAATTTTACTCGATGAGAGACTGAATTTTCGTGAGCATATTTCTAGGATTGACCTTAAGGGTATGATGATGCTAGGTTTTATGTTGAGAAATTGTTCTGAGCTTCCTCTTAATGTTATCCGAATCCTTTTCTGTGCTTTAGTTAGGTCTAATCTTGAATATGCTTCTGTTGTGTGGTCTCCCTTTTACCAAGTCCATGCAGATGCAATCGAGAGGGTCCAGAACAAGTTTCTACGCTTTGCTGCGTTCAAGCTTAACATTAATGTGGAGGATTATCACCGCTCCGATATGCTCCAAATATTGAAACTGAATACCCTCAGTGATAGGCGCTTGCTCCATGACCTGTGCTTTGTCTTCAAGATTATTACGAATTATGCTGCCATATTAAACAAAAGGTAAGTAGGCTGAAATATGTTCAGAGAAGATACCTAAAATGCATCTCCTCTAAGTCCTTAATGTCTTCCCAGATTGATGGGTTAATAATAACTTATAATTACTGGAAAGGATCTACTTCCTATCAAAACAGCAAGAGTGAATATGTCCCTTAATGAATTTTCTTCATAAACAGAGATCTGAGCATTGAATGGGCTCAGAGAGATACAAGTAAAAGCTTTTATATCTGACTAGTGATCACCAAACTGTGACCCCATGTTAGGATTGTTTGGTATGTGTGATGCAGATTGCTGGTCTGTCTAAGCATTAAAAAACAATGAAAAATTTTAGATGTTTAAAAACTGCAATAGATTCCTCTAATTTCTGGTTTATAGAATGCTGGAACCAATGCTAGAACCCTGTTTTTTCTGCATTTATATGTACTATGGTATGCAGATGTTCAATAACAGCACACAAAAAATATACATATTTTTTAATACATCATTTATATTCTCCTAGTCTAGTGAATATTAGGCATCCTGTTTCTCCTGCTTATATTTCCCTAAAGGAACACGAAATTTTGTATACTCCTGTTCGAAAAAGCATGTCTTTTAGGGATCACCTTGGTTTAATAACATTTTGTCAAGTTAGTTCCATCTTTTAACACACATTTCTACCTCTCCTATCTAAGAACAAATTTAGCCACCAAAGCTCTATCGACCCTTTAATTAACTTTAGTATTATAAACAAATGGACATTTTTTGAAACATATTCCATCAATTTAATCACAAGATTAGAAAATTTGTGTAACATAACTGGATATTTTATTTATTGTTAATCATACTCACTTTTTAAGCATATTCTAATATAAATTTTGTAATTTGTCATCGATTTGGGATAAGTGCCCATGAGGCAATAGAAGATCTAACTCCATGAACCATCATATTTTAAACTGATAATATAACCGAAAAAAAAAAGAAAAAACATGGAGAGAAAAATATTGAAGATATATAAAAATAAAAATAAATCTTTACTTTAACTGAATAAATCCTTACTAACTCACCAGGGTTGCAAATCTTTGGGTTCTCTTCCGTCCAACATGGCCCTAAGACCTTCTACCAGCTCTCTGGGGTTATAGTTGGGTATTTTGGTCATCCAACCGGTCCCGATACCGTCGGCACCGTTCACCAGCACCATCGGGAGGATGGGGATGTACCACACCGGTTCGATTTTCTGGTTGTCGTCGTATTCGTGTTTGAGGAGGGCGTCGTCGTGCGGATGGAATATCATTCGAGTCAGTGGCGACATTTTCGTAAAAATATACCTAAAATATAGAAAACACTTATTATTTTATACTGCATTAAAACATTTATCGTCATTAGATTTGGTAGTAGTAGTAGTAGTAGATGGGGGGGGACAAGCCCAGAAACTAGGCCTAAAAGACCCTTTTCTCTAACCCCGCGGGATGCACTTTTTTATTTAGACAACATATAATAAAGGGCGCCTTGGCTACACCTGTGTGGTTATCAAGCCTTAACTGCCCGGTGAAGGGCGCGCGGAAAGGAAAGGGGACCAGAATCGCCCTTCTAGGATGGGGGAAGGAATTTTTACGTCTGGGGAATGTCAGCCAGATGGGCCCTACAGTTTATCGAGGAGTCCGAACCTCGGCTATCCCCTCCACCTGAGAGGGTATGTGATGGCGGGGAGTGTGAATTTACTCCCAAACTACCACGGGAACATCCGGTTCCCCCCGGCCTGGTTACCGGCGTGAATGGCAGCGTGGAAAGTGAAATTCATTTTACACTCTTCCCTGTTGGATTTTTAACCACTAATAGTGGCTTGCACCCACCTAGGATTAGAACCCAGTCCCCCAGACCAACTCCGGTGTAAACCCAAAGCTTTACGCTCTCGGCCACTGGCTGGTCTATTAAATTTGGTAGCATCCAGCGAAAAGATATAAGCTTCTTCACACAAAAAAAAATCCACCGAAACATGAGATAATTAGAAATAGAGATTTATGGATTAATAGGTTCAGTGAGGTGTAAATTGATAAAATCAAAACATGCACAAACTGTTAAATTTTACACTGTATCTCTAAAACTATGCAAAAATTCGCCAAAATTTCTTAGCTAGCGTCATTACTATAAAAATTCGTTTTGTATTATATAAATCAGATTTTTTTGTGGTTAGATAAATAGCACATGCAAGATCTCGCCATCATACATTAAATATTATATTATTGTATTCACTGTATTAATATAAATAAAGGTCGTTTATTATTATCATTATTGTCTTTATTTAATAACAAAGGTAACTGGCATATCGTAAAACTCGATGTAATAAATAGTTTCGAAGATATAGCGGTTCAAAATTCAGCGAAAATATGCTTGAAAATCTTTATTTTTTTGTATATTGCCTGTGCAATCGTTCCTTGTGCTTCAGGCGAGAAAAATGTATAAAATATTACTGAAGTAGAATTTACAACGAAAAAGTGCGACTTTACAATTAATAATATCAGAGAAATGAAGTCATGAAGCAGAGACCAAAGTCTTCTTCTGATGATTTAAGCTATTTTCTGAGATTGATAGGGATGGTAGCTTCTGCAACAACTTACAGGAAGACCTCAATAAGGTAGTCAATATATTCATAAACAGACCTACACTATTAATAGTCTGTTTCTTAATTTAACTTCCAATTAAAAGAACTTGGCTGTTACATATAACTCTGCCTTGACATTTATCAAGCATATTGCTGTAAAGGTTAGTGAAGCTCATAAAATACTGGGCTTTATCATTAGAACTACAAGGGACTTCAATCAGCATGTGTGCTGCAAATTGGTTGACAGTCTCCTGTTGCCTAGATTGGAACATGGTTGTCTTATACGGGCTGCACATTATGATATCTGGATTAACTGTATTGAAAAAAATCCAAAGGAAATTTCTTAAGTTTCTATATCTTAAGAAATGTGGATACTAACCTGCATGAGGTTTAATAATTGGACTTTGCTTCAAATGTTTAACTTCTTTGACATAGAAAATAGAGGAATTAAAACATGCTTGTTTTTCTTTTCAAAATTATTAGGAATCAGATAGTAGATTGCCCAGAATATATATCAGAAATTAAAATTTCTCTTAATGCAGGAAACACTAGATCAAGGAACATATTTTACTTACAGCAGTTGTACAAAACTTAATTGCTGTTTAGAATATTTAACTGAGCTTTCGGATTTGACAAGCTGCTTATGGAGATCTCGGAACTCGCTGTCAAATTTGACATCCCATTAAACATTCTAAACTTTAATTAAGCTTTCTGCAACTAATGATATTGACATTGACAATATTTCGTTGAGGCAATTCAAGAACATAACAGATAAACCTTTCCAATCTCAAAGGGTAACTTTGTGTTATCGAGGGTCTATATGTATTTTTAGGACTACAATGTTGTTTGTACCTGTAAAGTTATATAGTGTTTTTTATATTTTAATTGTGTTAGGTTTAAGTCCCAGTTGTGTCTGAAATTTGTATTTTTCTTGCTGTTGATACTGTGAAATAAAAAAATAAATAAAAAAATCTTAACGAGTAGTATTAGGTGGTTTACCCTGTCAAATGTTTTGATTTACAAGAAATGAACCTAGTAACATGACTCAAAGTAACCCGACAAAAATTTAGAATACACTAAAAAGTTAAACTCTGTGAACGTTCCAGAGATGTTACTATTAAGACGGTGTCTGTAATGCTGTTGACATTAGACCTACAAAATATATATACTTATTCCGAGATTGTTACCTGGGGCTGGCCGAGTCTTTCCCTCCAGCCAATCTGGTACCGAACTGACCTCTGGGCTCCAACAGGTTGATGTTGTTGCTCCCCACATAGTTCTGCGCCAAATTCACGATGGTCATGCAGAGCGACACCTCGCCGTGATGGTAGGCAGAATGCTCTGCCACCGATCCTGCCAATTGGGCGACTTTCACTTCGCGTTTATCGTTACGTTTCAGACAAGTGAAGAGTACCTACATTGATATAAAAAAACTCTAACATATGCTTTGTTAGTAACATAAGGTTAATATATAAAAGGTCTATGTTTCGATAATATTCTGTTATCCTCAGGGCCAGATTCTTATATTTGAACCGCAAAATCAAAATCTATATTGCACACTAACTTAAAAACAATGATGGATGTACACGTGAAAAGTATGAGGTTACAAAAAAATATTTGTTAAAGGCGTCGCTGATTGATCTTGTAGCAGTAAACTGCCGTCACTTTACATTCAACCTAGGCATACATGACTTGTTCAACCATATATATATACCAAATTATGGCTTTTCAGTTTTATTCCTCGTACATCCAGAGTGTATGAGTGTTTTGTTTTATTACTTTTAATTTAAATTGATAATTAATATTGTTCCCTACTGATTCCCACATGTTCATTTTTAAATTCAATAACATATGTTATGTATATATGTAATCTTTATTTCTTGTACCATTGTATTATAAATAAGTAACATAGAACAAAAGCTTTCATGGCTATAGTCAATTATGAAATCATGGTTCTTGTGATTAGACCATGTCAAAATGGATTCAGTGTTCCGATCTCGTGAAGTAAAGATCCCTGAAGATGCCTTGTGCAATCGAAGGCGAAACGTCAGAGTGATTCCATTTTTACACGATCTAATCCCAAGAACCAGGATTTCCTAAAATAAATAAGTAACAAACAACACCTAAACAGTGACATTAAGACAACAGGTAAACACACCTATTTTTCACCTTTATATTATTTAGGTATTATTCAACATTGTAAGGTGAAATATTTTATTCTTTCAAAAAGTTGATGAAAACGGCAAAAAAAATTGTATTAGGTAGATCTGACAGTAGAATTGAAACAAAATATAGCAACCCATTTTAAAAATGTCATTTTTGTCATAATTAATTTGTTTTTCTGTGAAGATTTTTTAATCATTTGGTAAGAAAAATACTTCAAATGGCTGTCTTCCTGTTTGATGAAAATGTTTGTCACCTGGAAAATGGCACTGTTCCGTCCTCATTGGATCACACCATATGAAAGGTTTCTTAGTCAATGAAGTAAAAATTTTTAGGTAAATGGAGAAAAGATAAAACAAAAATTCAAATCCATATTATAAAATAAGGATTGTACAGCCAGTGAGGGATGGCTATAAAGATATAAAAAAAAGGTTAGGTTTAGAAATTTTTGTATGTTGTTGCTTTTGACCTTATCAACAAGATCCCATGAACACAAACTAATCATACACTATATTAGAAAGTTTTTTATTTACAATGAAATTTTCACCTCACACTTTAATAAATATAGAAACATTTATAGACGTACAATTAAGGCCGCGAAACAAGCTTATTACAGACATAGAATCTTGAATAGCTATAATAAGCAGAGAGTCGTGGCGCATTGTTAATGAAATTAGGTACAAAAATGGGTACAACATAGCTGATACTAACCTAACACCTAATGACTTTAATAGATATTATTGTACAATAGCAGCCAATATGTCTAATAAAATTAAGAGTAATGGAAATTTTCGCGACTTTCTAACAAATATAAACATCAGAGATTCATTTTTCCTGACACCTACCGACGCATCTGAGCTCAAATCAATATTTTTTTATATAAAAAATACTCGCGCCTCTGGGTGGGATGGTGTCTCAATCGAAATATTCAAGGCTCTGCCGGATAATGTTTTGTCTGTTCTTTCTGAGGCCATAAATCTTTAATTTCATTCCCATCGTGCTTGAAATCGGCAATTGTGATTCCTCTTCACAAGGGCGGTGATCACAAAAGCACCTCAAATTTTCGTCCTATTGTCTATTTCCAACACTTGCAAAAATTATATAAAACGTATGCTGACTTTTTTGAAATCACAACACTAAACTGAAAATAGCAACGTCATCATCTGAGTCCTTCACCTGGCTGTTTCTCTCTGGCTTGTCTATAAATACAGTTAAAGAGGAAATTGAAAACTATATATCAGAAAACGGAATATCCTCCATCATGTGTGAGAAACTAAAAAACAAAAATCAAAATACTGTAAGTTCTTTCCAAATACGCGTACCAACAGACTATACCAATTCAATTTTATCAGCCGATTTCTGGCCGCGTGGAGTGATAATAAATAGGTTTTTAAACCTGAAGAATCCAGAACCCAGACAAAAGGGTCAAAACATGCCCACCATAAGGAGCAACTAGAACATAAACTAAATGTTGTACACTATAATGTCCGTTCCATTCGGAACAAGATTGAGATCACTGAGACCTCTTTAATTGAAGAAAATGTTGCAATTTTCTGTATGCACTGGCTCTCTAAGAGTGAAATTACTTCATTTAAAATGCAAGGTTATCAAGTTGGTGCCTATTTGACTAGAACTAATTCCACGGGTGGAGGTACTGCTATTATGGTTAAAGAAGACATGGATTTCCTTGAGTTAAATGACATTTGTAACTTTAATATTGAGGGATGCATTAAGGTTAGTGGCATAAAACTAATGGGGGTGCCCTCGGGCAATTTTGACACTTTCTTGAGTACACTAGAGGCTGTTCTGTGTCACATTGGTGTGGGTGAGGATGTTGTACTATCGGGAGACTTTAATGTTCATTTCGGCACGAATGAGAGGGAATGTGTGTTACTGTGTGATCTTCTAGACACCTAGGTTTTGCGCGTACTGTCTTTCAGCCAACTAGCGGCGATACTTGTCTCGACAACATCTTTATCAGCCCTGGTGTGTCTGCTACTACTGCTGAGTTGGTTTACTTTAGCTTGTCTGACCATGTAGGGCAGTCTTAAAATATCTCCTACTATTTACTCTAAAACCATGAAGATGGAAAAAAAGCAATTTCGTCCCATCACACAGCAAGGTCTATACACTTTTTATAACATCTTAGAATAATCTTCATGGCAGTTTATTGATGATCATTCAAGGGACATAGAAGGGAAAGCAGATGACTTTATCAAGGTGATGGTTAGGGCCTATCTACAAGCATTTCCTGAGAAGACCTATTGGGTAAGGGGTGATGAACCCCATAAAGTAGAATGGTTTGATGAATCACTCAAACTAATGAGGGAACATCTTCGGTTTTTGGAAAGGGTAAGCACACAATATAATAATCCCGCTAATAAAGCAGAACTTAAGGCCTACAACCAACAGTATGGGCAGGCAATAAAAGATGCCAAGAAACGTAGTAATGATAAGATCATATCGACTGCTAGAAATCCTGCTAGCGCTCCATGGAGAATTGTAAATGCCACAGTGCAGAGGTGTGGTCAATCAGGTAAGAGGTGTGAAATATCTGCTAATGAGTTTAATGAATATTTTGTAAACATTGCCATAAAATTGATGCAAACTATCCCGTTGGTTCCCGATGATCCTTTGCAAAAACTCAAGGAGAAACTATATGAACATCACAATTTCAGTTCTCGTCAGGTAACTTTTAATGAGGTAAGAGATGTGATTGACAATATAAAAAATAAATGTAGCAGTGATATTTACGGACTTTCAACCAGACTACTAAAACAAGTAAAAAATATTATATTGATCCCCTTGACAAAACTTATTAATTTGTGTTTTGAAGAGAGTAAATTTCCTTCTGTACTAAAAAAAACTCTAATTTCTCCAATTTTTAAAAAAGGAGACAAACATGATGTCTCAAATTATCGTCCTATAGCACTGTTGCCTGTTCTTTCAAAGGTTATTGAAAAATGCATGTCTATTCAAATTACACATTTTTTGGAGTCTTTCTGGAGATCTTTACCCCCCATCAGTTTGGTTTCAGGCAGGGGAGAGACACCATTCAGGGAATCTTTTGTCTACTATCATGACTGTGTCTCCCATTCTCTGCTTAGTAAAAAACTGCACTATTATGGATTTTGCCCAAAAAGTGTGGCACTGATTGATTCCTACTTAGGAAACCGTCTGCAGGCTGTCAGGGTTGGGGGTGAATGTTCATCTGAGAGGACTGTGAATGTCGGAGTTCCTCAGGGATCCGTGTTGGGACCAATATTGTTCTTGATTTTCATCAACGATTTGCCTTTGGGGGAGTCCGATGCTCACTACACCCTCTTTGCTGACGATACCACTTTATCAATCACTGGAGTTAACATTAATTAAAACTTTGGTTTGCCCTAAACAGGCTGTTACTTAATATAGACAAAACGAACAAAATGGTCTTTACATTAAGAGACACTACACAGGTACGAGCAACAGTAACAGATGTCCGTTTTTTGGGTGTACAGCTTGACTCAAAACTCAAGTGGGACATCCACATAGATATTCTATCGGGTAAGCTTAAGAGTACCATGTTCTTGCTGAGATGTTTGTCTGGGCGTGTTGGACAGGAGATCCTAAAAATGGTGTACTACGGACTGTTTCATTCAGTCATGTCGTATGCGTTGATTGTGTGGGGACGGGCTGCTGATGCACACAGTCTTCCGACTTCAGCAAAAAGTTGTCAGAATTCTGGCAGGACTCAACTTTAGGGAGGACTGTCAACAAGCTTTATCAACTTAGGTATTCTGACCCTCCCCTGTCAGTTCATTTTGGATTGCTCTACCTAAATAAAAGCAAATGAAAATGGACTCCAAAAGCACAGCAATGTTTATGCACATTATACTAGAGGCAGAGAAAATCTAGTTGTTGCCCGGTGTAGATTGGGAAAGTGTCAGAATCGGCCTGAGTACATTGCAGTTAAAATTTACAATAAATTGCCTTCAGCTATTAAAGAGCTGCCACTGCTCTATTTAAAAAAAAAGGTTAACCTATTGATCCTCAATGCATTTTACAGTGTTGAAGAGTACTTTAACTGTATTTTATAAATGTACTGTTTTATGTATGTAATGTATTGTAATCTTAAGTCTTTTACTAATATTTTACTTCAGCATAATTTTTGTATTTTACTTCTGTTTGTTTGACTTCTGTAAACAATTGTATTGACAGTAATATATTATCTTATCTTATCTTATCTAGATTTTAAGTCGCGCGCAGTTTGGGTTTCAAAGCAATAAAAGCACTGATGATGCTATATTTTCTTTTTTGGAAAGCCTTTATATAAAATTAAACGACAAGGAATCAGCTGCGGCTGTTTTTTGTGACCTTTCTAAGGCGTTCGATTGCGTTAATCACTGTATTCTATTGGAAAAACTAGAGATCTATGACTTTAGAGGGGTATCATTGGAGTGGTTCAGATCATATCTTACTGGAAGACAACAAAGTGTTTGTTTCAATGACCAGACATCGGATGGTCTTAGAGTTGAGTATGGGGCACCTCAGGGCTCGGTTTTGGGCCCCATACTTTTTCTGGTATATATAAATGACTTGCCGTCGGTAAAAATAGAGGGTGCGTTTACACTATTTGCTGATGATGCCACTGTTCTTTGGCATAATACTAGTGCCACTGTTTTAAATACTTTAGTAAGTAAAGATCTGCTTACAATAAAAAGTTGGTGTGACACAAACCATCTTACATTAAACACAAATAAAACTTGCGTAATGTCGTTTAAATGTGATTTAAATGAAGTGTTCCTTAATAACTTTACATTGAATTCTCTGACAGAGAATAAGTTTTTGGGTGTCTATATCGACAAAAAGTTAAAATTTGAAAGTCACAATGCACAACTGAGCAAAAAATTGTCTTCCATGTCTGCTATGCATTAAGAGTAATTAGTAACGAACTGGACTATGTCATAGCTAGAAACTCCTACTTTGCTTTGATTGACTCTCACCTTTGGTACGGTATCTGTTTTTGGGGATCCTGTTCAAAGCAACTTTTCAGGTCAATTTTTGTTCTTCAGAAGAGAGCAGTTCGATACATGTGTAAGGCTAAAGTGAGGGACTCTTGTCGACCTTTATTTATTTCTCAAAGAATTCTTAAGTTGACTTGTATTTTTGTCTTGGAATCTCCTTGTATGATGCACAAGAAATTTAAAGATTCAATTAATAGCAACTCTATTCACAATACGCGCTCCTCACACAGTATTGCTCTTCCTATTCCATCGTCTGCACAGGCCTTAAATTTCATCATTTATAGTAGTAAGAGAATTTTCAATTATCTTCCACTAGATTTAAGGCAGGAACAAAATGAGAGGGTGTTCAGAACGAAATTAAAATCAATTCTTATCACGCGACCTTTTTATACCTTGGACGATTTTTTTCGAGACGGGCTTAACTAGCGACATGTTTTAATTTTTTACTTGTATATTTATTATTTAAAAATCCTTTTATCGCAATTTCTAGCACCTTTTACATTTATGCTCTTTGTAGTGTTAGTAAACTGTAAAAATATTGTATCGTTTGTCTTTATACCTTTAATCTATTTTAAGTGTTACCTACCTGCCTACATTTATATATATATTTTTTTGAATCATTTTTAACCATACTTTGTTAATGTTGGGCTAAATTTAAGACATTTCATTTTATTTTTTTTTAAAGCTTTGTTAACAGGAATATTTCTTTAAACAATAAAGCTTGATTTGACTTTGACTTTAACATATGACTCGTTTTTATCATACAGTGTTAAATTTTGTCAAAATATAAAATACATGGGGAAAACAGGATGAAAACAAAGTTTTTTCAATTTATTTAACATATAACACTTCGCAAAATAAAAGTTTTATATGAACCTACGTCAACAAATGCTTTATTCTTGATATATAGGGTGTAAACGTTATTCGCTCTAAATCACACCCTGTATATTAAAAACTAGCCACAGTATTAGATTGGGTCCATTTGGTATCTTTTGTTCAGGAGATCAACATATTAAAAACTCAGCGAATTTCACTGAGGCCGATTTGCATAAGTTTTATGCGTGGTCCTTTGAAATCCAGTTAGAAATAGGACTTGAATATTAAATCAGCTTTATAACACTGATGACACCAGTTTGTATTGGAAGCTTCTACCAGACAAAACATTTGTTTCTTTAGCAGAAAGGACGGCGCCTGGACAGAAAATTGAAAAACAACAAAAATTTTTAGCTTACACAAATGCTACTGGTGACTATAAGGTAAAACCATTGGTCACCAGCAAGGCTGCAAATCCAATATGATTTATAAACTTTAAATGCCCTATTGATTACACTGGCTGACAAAAAAAAATTTTTTTGTTGTAACACAAATCAGAATCTCATAATCTAATAGAATGGACCTATCCAAATACGAAAATGATAAATACAAAGTTGTAGCACGTAGGGTTTTCTTGTTAGAGTTGTAGAACCATATCGAATGTTACGATACTTAATATCTATAGAAAAAATGATTTCAGAAAATTCTTAACCCTGTTTTTTGACTATGTTTACAGTTTTCGCCTATTAAACATACCATACATCTAAGAGAAAAGCAAACGAGAAAAATATTAAATTAAAACACTAATTAAACTTTATTTTTTCCCTTTATGAGGGGTCCTATCTTCTCTCTTCAAAAACCAACAGTAGTCACCCAACATGGCTGGATGCCATTGTCCTTTCCATTGTTCTGATATCTTGGGGAAACCTTTTCACCCTGCTCGTCACTAACAGCTCCCAAATTTTTTGAAAAAAAATGACAGATGGGAATGGAGGAAGTGAATTTTTAATGACATTCTGGCATCAAGCCCTTTATAGGCATCAGTTCAGTCAGTCAGAGTTCACTCATCATAATTTTCATCATATTGTTGCCTAAAAATCCTGTTACTACATAACAAATGAATTCCATGCTCTGAGTTCCTGCCTGGTAAGCTTTTCCGTAAAATTGACATCGTCTAGCAATTTTCTGATTTGTGGCCCAATAAAAATGCCTTCTTTTAATTTGGCATCACTTAACTGAGGAAAGACTCGTCTTAGGTACTTAAATGCATCACCATCTTTATTCAAAGCCTTCACAAAGTTTTTCATCAGCCCAAGTTTAATGTGAAGAGGAGGCAAAAGGACATTCTTGGGATCAACAAGAGGTATAAATTTAACATTTTGAGCTCCCAGTTGAAATTCGCTTCTTTCTGACCAAATTTTTGTTACATAATGCTGATTTATTGCACGACTGTCCCATAACAAAGAAAACAGCAATATTTGGTAAATCCCGCCTGAAGTCCTACTAAAATCGCTATAACTTTTAAGTCCTCACATATCTGCCATTTATACCTCTTGTAGTTTATTTTATCCGAAATCGTGCGCATATTTTCATAATTTTCTTTCATTGCAACTGAATGGGCAACTGGTATAGAGGGTTTTAAATTTCCATTATGCAATAACACAACTCTTATATTTAGATGAGTCTATGAATAAGCGCCACTCAGGGGGAGAATGTTCAATATTTTTGTGACTACTCTGGAAGCACTAAAGAATTCTAATGAGAGTGCAAAGTTTCTTATCTGTGGAGACTTCAATTTACCACATATTAAATGGGTAGAAGAGGACGGTCACCTGATTCCTGCAAATGTTATGTCCGGCCCAGGGGTGACACTTTTCAACAGCATCTATTACCTTGAGTTGCAACAAATGAATTCAATAAAGAACACAAACGACAGAATTCTAGATCTGGTCTTGCAGGATGCTTTTGATTATGTCTGTGTGGATAATTGTAATGACCCATTAATTAATCCTGATATTCATCACCCACCACTGGAAATCTCTTTTAGTGTCAGAAATATGCCAACATTAGAGAACCGAACAAATATTACTGTTCATAATTTTGGCAAGGCAAATTTTCCTGCACTTAACAACCATCTGAGTGACATTGACTGGAGTTTTATTCTGGACATGGATGATGTGGATATTATTGCTGATAAGTTTTATAATACACTCAACGGTGCTATTGAAATGTATGTTCCTCTAAAGACTATTGTAGAAGATAAGTATCCTAAGTGGTATAGCAATGATTTAAAAAAGCTTATAAATCATAAAAACAAACTTCACAAAAAGTTTAAATATACTCATCAGCATTCCGATTATTTGAAATATTCTGAGGTTAGACAAGAAACTAAATTCATGATCGAGTACTGCTATCTTATGTATGTAACTAATACAGAACACATGATACCATCTAACATAAAATATTTTTGGTCCTATGTCAATTCCCTACGTAAAGATAGTGGTATTCCTCGAGAACTTGAACTCAATGGCGAACCAATCGAGAGTGCTGAAGACATCGTAAATGCTTTTGCAGATCACTTCCAATCCTGTTTCTCTAACTATAGCGCTGTCACTCCTCTCGCCCTTCCCGACTTACTTGGTTGCATGCTATCTACACACAATTTCACACCAGAAGAAATTGAAAATAAAATCAGATCAATGGATATAAATAAGACCGCGGGACCTGATGGTATACCCCCCATTTTCTACCTGGTCCACCCTGTTCCCCGTATTTAAATCTGGATCGAAAATTGATATTAAAAACTATAGGGGGATTTCATAATTGTCAACTGTAGAGAAATTGTTCGAGTCAATAATAACTGATGAACTATTTAGGACCTATAAACACCTTATAGCAGTTGAACAACACGGCTTCTTCCAAGGTAGATCCACAACAACAAATCTTGCCCTATTCCAGAACGACTTGGCTCTGAACATCGAGAATGGACACCAGGTCGATGTAATTTACACTGACATATCCAAGGCCTTCGACAGTGTGCATCATGGACTTCTTCTCAATAAGCTTCATTCAATTGGTGTGTGTGTGGTACATACCTCGAATGGATTAGATCCTACCTTGATGGAAGAAAACAATGTGTTAAGCTGAATGGACTGTCATCGCGCGAAATTAATGTGACTTCGGGAGTTCCTGGGTCCAATACTGTTTCTGTTATTTATAAATAGTGTTATATCAGTATCTAAAAAATGTAAATGTCTGTTATACGCGGACGACCTGAAGTTTTATGGTACTGTTGATGCTAGTGATGATTGCCTTTCTATTCATGAAGATCTAGATAATTTGTTTTCTTGCTCTCAAAATAATTACTTGCTCTTAATATCAAAAAATGTAAAATAATGCGCTTTTACAGATGTAATGATCCAGTACTTTTTGATTACTCTATCAGTACTGTCACTCTACACTCTGTGGACATTATTAATGATTTGGGTGTGACTTTCGACAAAGAATTGAATTTTCAGAGACATATAGATAATATTGTCATGAAAGCTTGTAGAATGCTCAGGTTTTTGAAAAGAAACTCTAAACATATCTATGACACTAAAGCTATTTTGTCTGTATATAACTGTCTAGTCAGAAGTATTCTGGAATATTGTAGTGTTGTTTGGTCTCCGTCATATTTGTGTCATATACAATGTATCGAGGCAGTGCAGAATAGATTTGCCAAGTTCCTTCTTTTCAAACATAAGTTTCCTTATAAAGACATACCATACAGCACTAGAATCCAATTAGTTGGACTAACTAGCCTTCAGGAACGTCGGCGAAATTCGATGGCCTTTTTCCTGTACAAGTTGTTGAATGGGCTTATCGATTGTAGTGATTTGCTCGCTAATATTTTATTTCGGATTCCACGGAGACATACCCGTTCCACGGCTTTATTTCACGAAAATTTTCATCGCACAAACTATGTTAATAATTCTTTTGCCGATAAAATGGTAATAAATTACAATAGACATTTTACGCAATATGACCTCTTTACAGGTAATTTTATGCGCTTTAAACGAGCAATTTTAAACTAGTGTTAATGTAGTTTGTTTTTTTTTTGTTGTCGATGTTTTCTATTTTCCATAGTTTTTAATGTGCTTAATGTTAGAATCGTGTCTTTGGATGGTTAATTTTTGTCTTGTTTATGGCTCAATTTATCCATAGTTTTAAGGTTATTTACCTATTTACATTTTATAGTTAGATTTAGACTGAACCATTTGGAGTTGTTTGATACTCTGTAGTGTTGCTGTGAATAAAATAAAAAAATAAATAAATATCAAGTTCCTGCATTAAACTGTCTATATCAGTACACGCGCACAACGAATTTTCCATACTGTAGAATTCAGAAAACATAGCATTTATTTTTCTGAAATTGGTAATTTTTGTTTCTTTGGCCAATAGGTTCCATTCCTTAAGACGGGAACCCAGAAGTTCTGATATTTGCTTGGATAACCCCAAATCACATACTAAATTGTTTAATTCACTTTGAACAATCAAATGTGGCTCGCCGGCACTGGGACCTGTGGTAAAAATGGGATCGGTGCACTGTTCTTCTGAGCTACCTGATGATGCATTATCTCCATTATCTCCCAAATAAATAGCTTGCTAATTTAAAGGCGCAATCGGCATTGCCAAATTTACATTATGAGGAACAGATCGTATGGCAGATTGCAAATTTGGATATTCTATATTGTGCTTTCCCTCTTTGGAATAACCTTCAGTCTTTGTCAGGCAAAAATAACAATCGTCAGAATGGTGGGTTCTCGCCATACCATTGGAACTGCAAAGTGCATATTTTTTCTCTTTTCCTTCATCCACTTCACCAATGATAATAAATTTTAGCCGCCCCACAATAAAATTATTTACCTGCCAATATAAAAGGTTCTAATTAGGCTATTAAAAAATGGTTCGTATTAGGTCTTTCCGAATATTTTTTTTAATATTGGGAGGGAATTTCCATTGTCAAAATAATGAGCTGGCCTGTGTTAGAAAAATTTTGTTGGCCAGTGTTATCAACACCAATTTTCAAAAACTGGTTCTATCATTTCTTCTATCTTAATCATCTTAAATTTTGAATAGTGTGGTTTCCTTAAAGTGTAGCATAAATTTTGCATAATGCCTTGCAAATTACACATTTTATGACAAATAAAGGTTTTCCAACAACAACTTTACTTTTGTTAGATAATGCATCATATCATCCAAGTGAAATAAATTGATAAGCGAAAATGGACGGACAGTAATGTATCTTCCAAACAATGTGACACTGGTAATCCAACTCATGGATCTCAATGCTATTGAAGATTACAAAGTTATATTACAAGAACTGCCTTCTTGAAAGCATTATAGCAAATGATTCAAACATTACCGATATTATTCGTTTTTAGATTACCTCCCGATTTCATAAACAGATCACTAATAAGGACAGGCTTTATTTTGTTGTGTATATGATACCGCGTATCTACTGTAATATTATTAAACAAGCACATATCATCAATTTTCAGTCTCACCTTTCTTTGACCAGGCTTTAAACCATCAACCAAGGAAGGAATTGATCTTATATTATCGGCATTAGAGAACAGGACCAACTCAAGGTTAACAAAATCCTTATAGTTCACAAATTTAGTTTCCTTAGTGTACAGATACTTTTCTGGCAGTCCCATTTCTTTTCTCCGCTTGCTGAAATAAAAAAAATACTGAATCTGGTTCAAATATCCTAAAAATAATAAAGAGACAAATTCCATCACAGAGTCCAATAATCATTACTAAGATACAAAGTGGTTGTTGTGTTGTTTACAAAAAGAAAATGTGATGATGTAATAACATATTTGTTATAAATCACACCACTAATTTCGTCCATATTTTGGACTTTTTAAGCAAAAGGTCAAACATACCTATCTTGCATAAAATTCGTCAGCCATTCTTTCCTAGCCTCGATGTGCTTCTTACTGAACGCCAGCACGATGTGATCGTCGTCTTCTTGGCCGTTGTACCGAAAACGGATACGATGTCGAGCCATGTTCGTGAAATATTCTTTTGCCTCCTTTGACGTGGAGGTTCCCAAACCTGTAATAGTATAAATTATTGTTTATATACAGGGTGTTCCAGCGAGGACTGAACAGGGACCTATTTTCGACCTTCCTTGAATTTTGGAAAAATTCAAAATAGCCAATCGATGTATTTTTTCTTGTAGAATCCAAAAATGTCAATGAAAAAATATTTGAACCAGAAACAAAAGAGTTACGCTATGCATCAGGTGTTTTTTAAATGGAATGTATCGTTTTTTATACGATTTTTGGAAAGAGTGATTTTTTTTATGTCCGTTCTAATTAAAAGATTTGATTTTGCGATAGCTGTTTATATTACATTTTAATGTTTTACAAACTAAAATTTTAGCTTCACCTGTTTAAAATATACGATAGGTTGGTATAGGTGATCAAGGTAAAATGACGTTTGAATGCTTTGTCAATAAAAATTGACATTATTTTAATTATTATCGAAGTCTTCACCTAAAAAATATATATTTGACTCTGATCGAAATGAAATACTCTTTGAACGAGAGACTACAAGATTGTTATGCTATTTTACAAGTGCCAAGAAAATGCAAGAGAAGCAAGAAGAAGATTTATTGCAAATTTTCATAGAAATATATCCATCAATACAATTCTAAGGATAAAAAACCTATTTGAGGAAAATAAAACTTTACATGATAGAAAAAGAAATATACAAAGAAGAAGAAATCGAGACTTGGCCATTATAAATTATTTTCAAGTTAATCCAACCAAATCTATTTCGGATGCAGTTCGGGAAGTTTAGTACGGTGGCGGTGTAAGGCGCAGAAGAGTTACCCGAGGGACTGTTCACAGGAAAATTCATAAATTTAGGCCTTTTCGCATCCTTCCACTTCAGCACCTAACACTGGCACAAAAAGAACTTCGCTTCCAATTTGTTTCTCAAATGGTAATTCGGCAAGAAAACGAAGACCCTGATTTATTCAAAAATATTGTGTGGACCGACGAAGCTACTTTCACAACATCGGGAGTATTCAACAGACATAATAGTCACCACTGGGCCGTTGAAAATCCAAAAAAGTTCCAGACTATTAAATTTCAAGGGAGGAATTCTATTCAAGAGATCATGGGAAAAATTGTCGATGAAATAAACCGCCTTAACCAGGAAAATCATATTGTAACAGCAAGTTTAGAAAGGCTACAAAGGGGTTATCGATGTTGTTTCGAGAAAAACAAGAGCGGTCACATTGAAAACTTATGTTATTAGTAGTTTTATTTTATTATTTAATAATTATTTTTTATTGAATTTCTTTTTCTATCATGTAAAGTTTTATTTTCCTCAAATAGGTTTTTTATCCTTAGAATTGTATTGATGGATATATTTCTATGAAAATTTGAAATAAATCTTCTTCTTGCTTCTCTTGCATTTTCTTGGCACTTGTAAAATAGCATAACAATCTATAGTCTCTCGTCCAAAGAGTATTTCATTTCGATCAGAGTCAAATATATATTTTTTAGGTGAAGACTTCGACAATAATTAAAATAATGTCAATTTTTATTGACAAAGCATTCAAACGTCATTTTACCTCACCTATCCCAACCTATCATATATTTTAAACAGGTGAAGCTAAAATTTTAGTTTGTAAAACATTAAAATGTAATATAAACAGCTATCGCAAAATCAAATCTTTTAATCAGAACGGACATAAAAAAATAACAATTTCAAAAAATCGTATAAAAAACGATACATTCCATTTAAAAAACACCTGATGCATAGCGTAACTCTTTTGTTTCTGGTTCAAATATTTTTTCGATGACATTTTTGGATTCTACAAGAAAAAATACGTCGATTGGCTATTTTGAATTTTTCCAAAATACAAGGAAGGTCGAAAATAGGTCCCTGTTCAGTCCTCGCTGGAACACCCTGTACATATAAGCTAGAATTAAAAATACAGAATACATCTATACAGAAAATGTATAGATGCCCCAAAGGCGATTGTATCAATGACATAACTCATATAACTATTCATAACTATAATTAACATAACTAGGATTCATAAATATAATTTGTTTTTGTTCTTCAACATTTTAACATGACTGCCAACTCTATTTTTAAAATACTTGACTTAAATACCTAGTTAGTGAATGCTTTTACATTTCTTAGAATAGAATAGAAAAACATTTATTATGCAATATACAAAAATAATTACATAAAAAGTAGCATTCGCAGGGCGTTTTTCCATGATACCTAAAAATAAAGTAACTTAACTATAATAACATTAATACCTATTACAAAAATCCAAACATTTCAAAGGTAATTTACTACACTGTTAGGGCATTAAATTGAGTAACTCATTCTTGAACTTGGTCTTAAAGGGTTTAATAGTTTTGAGTAATTAAATTAAATACAGGTGAGTTAAGCAATTGTATCACCCGAAAAGCAAATGAGTTTCTATACTTAGAAGTGCGATGGGGGTGTAGATTAAATCTAATAACATTTCTTAGGTTTAGATTGTGAATTTCCTGTCTTGCTACAATATATTTCCATAGATAAATCGGACATTTTGTTTTATACAGTTTGTACACAAATACACCAAATAGAAGCATCACTCGATATTCATATTTAAGCAAGTTGTTTTGTACATAAATGGGAGTGATATGAGAAAACTTGTATACACAATAAACATAACGAATGCAAGCGTTTTGGGCCAGTTGAATCTTGTTCGAAAAGTTTAAATAATTGTAATAGACTATACAACAGTAGCCCAATTGTGAAAGAATGAGTGATTCCACTAATAAGAGTTTAACCTTTTCGGGTAGAATAAATTTAAACTGATACAAACTTTTTAATTTAAAGTTTACAGAAGATAGTTTTTTATTGATATGATATTTAAAGTTAAGGTTTGCGTCAAATGTGACACAGAAATTTTTAACACATATTGCAGAGGGTAGAAGATCCTCACCAATATGTAACGAAACAAAGTTGTCCATGTTTACTTTATTTATAATATGGTTAGTGCCAATAACCATATAGTTGCTTTTATTTGCATTAAGCAACATACCATGCCCAATGGACCATTCTAAAATAGATTTCAAATCGCAGTTAATCTGCTGGAAAGCTTGACAAGCATTTTCCGGTTCAAAACCAGCAACTAACTGTGTATTATCCACGTAGAGGTGGATGGAGCAGAAAGGAACCTGCTTGGGCAGATCAGAAGTATATAAATTGAATAACAGGGGACCAACAATGCTTCGCTGAGGAACCCCGTGCTGCAAAGTGACAGGCTTGGATCTGGCTCCATCCAACTCAACTATTTGCACACGGGAATATAGGTAACTGGCAAGCCATTGACACACTGGCTCGGAGAAACCACAATAACGTGCTTTAGCAACCAGCATAGAGTGATTAATTAAATCGAAGGCCTTGCTGTAATCTAGGAGTATAAGACAGGAGGCCATACCTTCATCGATATTAGTTACAAGGTCTGTGGTGACCTTGGTGAGTGCGGTTGCAGTGCTGTGGTGCTTCCGGAAGCCTGACTTCAGGCCAAACAAAATATAGTCATTTATCATATAGAATAGGAATAGAAAAACATTTATTATGCAATATACAAAAATAATTAATAAAATAGTCTATATTCCAAAATATATCATATCAGTAACTAGCAATTCTAACATTTTAGCCAGGATTGGCAATAGACTGATGGGCCTTAGTTCAGATATTGACTCGATTTTGGAATTTTTGGGAATGGGTATAATTATAGATGTTTTCCAAACTTCAGGAAACACTCCTTCCTAAAGGCACTGATTGAATAATTTGGCTATAATTGAAACTACATGTTCAATACCAAAGAGAAGAATGACGTAACTTATTCCATCGACGCCAATACTTTTGGATTTGATGCGAGAGAAAGCTTGGAGAACGTCATATTCAGATATGAACCTAAAAGAAAAGTTTCTATTATCTAGACTCTCTAGCCTTTTAGTATTATAAAAGCCACGGACCTCAACATCAACCGGAGCGGCCAACCTACTAACATCAGCAAATTGATTACTAATATCTTGTAGATTTTTTAAATGATTAGGATTTTCAGAATTATTTTTTGAATGAACATTCCATGTATTAAGTCAAGACCAAAGCATTTTTGAAGTTTTTTTGTTGGTTCAAATGACATATATACCTCTCTGAAAGTTTTCAAATGACATATATGCTTTAATTGAATGATTTCTTTTATTGTGTTTGTAATGTACGGTTTATACTTCCGTTTTAATTTAACAGTTACGAAGGATGCGTGTCTATCGAATACGTCGGTCAGTCGCTGATTAAGAGTTTGAAGTCTACAATCCAAGGTACCCCTTTGCCAAGCATCATCATCGAAATTGAATCTTTGCATCTCAATGTCGAATTGTTGCTGATTAAAAGAGTGAAAGTCTCTATAGGATATTATTTTTTCGGTCTTTTTGGGTGTATCAATTTCGATAGTAGAGTAAATAAGTCTGCGATCTGTGAGATTAAGCAAATCTTTAGTTCCCGAGTTTACCACATTAGCATTACTGTCTACACAAAGAATATCAATAAGGGTACATGTGCTTCTCGTTATTCTTGTTGGGTTGGTGATAGTTTGTTTTAGATTGAACATATGTAACAAAGATCTTAACTGATTGCTCTCTACCGTCTCACTTAGAAGATCAACATTCAGGTCACCCATGAGAAGGGTATAATCAAAAGAAGGCAACAGGGAGGATAATATATTTTCAACACAAAATATGTTTCTAAAACCTTCTGATGGAGGTTTGTAAAGCCCTCCCATTAAAATTCTTTTGTTTTTCAAAGACAATTCTATCCAAAGTTGTTCGACTTGACACATTCCATCACTTGCCGTGGAGATATCAATGACTTTACATTTAATCTAGGAAAATCTAGAAGATTGTTCAAATAACTTGAATACTTTCCTTGTAAATATTGCGAAATCGCTGTTATCACAACACAGTGAAATGGGTGTAGATGGGGGTTTTACGTCCTCTATACCTTTTAATAAGAGATCATTTTTTATAATCCCAACAACACCAGAGGAAATACTGACCTTAATATCTAAACTACAGGGAGGATGAGATACCAAGCTCAGTGTTAAAACATTGTGCGAATTATATCTGCAAGCCTCTGAGTTTTTTAATAAATTTGTCATTTTCAAGTGGTATATTTCCTGATGGCTTAAAGCATGCAATTGTAAAACCTATTTACAAGAAAGGGGACAAAAAAGATTTTAACAACTACAGACCAATAAGTTTGCTTACATGCTTTTCAAAATTATTTGAATATGCCTTCGTAACTTTTTTGTCAGCTGTAATTTATTTTCATGTCACCAGCATGCTTATTTGCAAAATCACTCAATAGAAACTGCTCTCTTTCAGTTTACAGATTTTGTTCTCAACAGAGTGGAGACTGGTGACCTGACTTGTGGAATTTTTTTGGACCTCTCTCGTGCTTTTGATTGCATTGATCACAGCATACTGTTAGACAAGCTGTACAGATATGGGATACGGGGGGAATCACTGGAATGGTTTGCTACGTATCTGTCAAATAGGCAGCAATCCGTGGAGCTAAGCGGTTCTCCTGGATCAGTAAGATCAGAGCCAATGAGCTTGACTGTTGGTGTGCCACAGGGTAGTGTCCTCGGACCGCTATTATTCATAATATTTGTTAATGATCTTAACCATATTGCTCTCAATGAAAACACTGAAACAATTTTGTGCTTTGCTGATGACACAAATATTCTGGTTACAGAAGCAGTTTGAAGCAGTTCAAGAATAAAGTAAAAATATAGTAAATCGCGCCAAAAGCTACTTTAATGAAAATAAGTTGATTCTTAACAATAATAAGACAGAATATATGGTTTTTAGTGGCGGTGTTAGGGAGCTTCCCAACCAGATGATGCTGGAGAATGAGATAGTTCAATTGGGATTCTCTACTAAATTTCTGGGAGTTGTCATAAATCATAAACTGAGCTGGAGTCACCATGTCGTATACCTTTCAGGGAGACTTTCTTCTGTTACATATGCTTTTAGAATTCTATCAAAAAGTGTTAACTCAGATGTCCTTAGGACGGTTTACTTTGCTAATTTCCACTCTTTGGCTAAGTTTAGCATTGTGATATGGGGAGGAACGTCAGATATGGATATAATATTTAAATGTCAAAAGAGAATAATGAGAATTTGGTTCAAGATGGGCTTTAAGGACTCATGCCGTGGTGTATTCCGAGAAAACAAAATTTTGACTATATGTGGTGTATATATATATGAGTGTATGAAATTTCTCTCTAGCAATCCTGGTACTTTCAATGAGCTGGTTAAGAACCACAGCTACAGCACTAGATCTCTAAATTATAACTACCCTAAACATCGAACAACTTTGTATGAAAAGGGTACATTGTATAGTAGTATTAAACTATTTAATAGTCTACCATGCAACATTAAATCTATCGTTGATGATAAAAGAAAATTTCTCTATAACTTAAAAGAGCATCTGTGTTTGGTAAAACCTTATTCTATCCCAGAGTTCTTGAACTTTGGAAATTAGTGTGTTGAGTTGTTACTATATTGTAGACTTGATCTCATTGTAGCAACTGCATATTCATATTCATTAAGTGTTTTAATGTTTTGTTTAAGCTAAATATTGTCTGTTTTCTTTTTTTATGTATGTCTTTGTTTATATATTTGTTGATACCATAGCTTGACAATTTTATACAACAGACTACCATTTTTAATGACGTATTTCTCAGATGTATTTTTTTTTCTCTCTTTGTATTTGTTATGTCTGTAAAAATAAAAGGATTTCTTTCTTTCTTTCTTTCTTTAATACAGTCAGCCATATATACACCAACGCCCCCTCCCCTAGTTATTCTGTCACTACGAAAAAACTGGTAAACAGAAACATGTAAAAGTGAATCTGGATAATCTGGGGATAACCACGTTTCTGTAATTGCAAAAATATCAAATTTTTCAAACACAAGTAACTCCTTTATATCGGCAAATGATGGAATGAGGGATCTAATATTTATATGTGCAACACGGAGATTCATTGACCTAGACAGACACAGACCAGACCTATTAGTTGATATCTTTTTTAATGTGTATTAGGTTTAAAGTAGGTACTAGTATATTGAAGTAGGTACTAGTATATAACTTTAGATACAAATAGATTTTAGTTATAGGCATTAGCACATTGTACAACAACAACAATTAAATAAAAATCTTTCGGTCATGCCTTTACGTACAAATATCACATTTGAGAAACTTAAAGCACCTGTTGAGTTCAACAGATATTTCCAAGCCTAGAATAGTTTCAAGGTTTTGGACCTTACCGCATATTAGCGCACTGTTTCTTATGCAGCAAGTTCTGGAGCCAAAGGTGGTTGATAGTTTCCACTGTTAAACCCAAGAAATTTATAGAGAGGTAAAAGTAAAATATCTGATTTATGTGGCAGAATAACTCAAACCTACTTTTCAAATGAGAACAATAACTTCTAAGAAATTATGATTCTTGGGATAGAAACTGACTGAAGCTCTGAGAGGGAATGGCTATCGCACTGAAGATATTACGCGTTCAATTAAAATATAGCAATCCAGCGCCCGGAAAGGAGAAAAATAAGGAACCACTGTTAGATAGTGTCGTTCTTCCCTACATACATGGAACTACAGAAAATGTAGAATGATTATTTCCGCGGTTCAACACACATACAATCTTCCATACACATAGGAAGTTTGGACAGTTATGGTTCAGCGAACACAAGTCGAGAATAAAAGCCTACCTGAATCTCTCCAAGGTCATTCAGTGTTCAAATCTAGTGAAGTAGATCCCTGAAGATGTCTCGTGCAATCGAAGACGAAACGTCAGATAGTATTTCCAATTTGACACGGTCTAATCCCAAGGACCATGATTTCTTAATTGACCAAAGCTATGAAAGCTTCCATTCTACGAGAACTATATCTATTAAAAACTGCATGAAACGTGGCCAAAATAATTTAGTTTGTTAATGATCACATTAAATGACACCATTAGTTATCGTTCTATCTCTTACACATACCAATATTATTACTCTATGCAGTTTTCCACAGATATATAGGACCTACAGTTTATCACTTTTACAGAAAATGTATAAAATAATTTTTCTGCAATATTACAAATAAATTGAGCAGAAAAAAACTACAAAATATTTTAAATTTTAATACCCTACATCTTGAAAACGCGTTTCCAGGCCCATGTTCATAAGAGCATTTTGAAACATTTCTATATGTAGAATAGCACCTCCAAATATTAAAAAGGTATTTTTCCAAACACCCTGTATATGTGTACAAAAAAATAAAAAGTAAATGATTTAAAAGTTAATAAGATTTTACCTATAAGACAAACAAGTGAAATTAAATAATACCTTTGTAGTACTTTATTTCGAATGTATGATGGTTTGGCGTATCTTTCTTCCATTCTTCGAACTCAGGTAACGAATAGAACGACAACTCCTGCTTCTTCTTCTTAGCCTTGACGATAGGCGTAATAAATTCTTCTAGGAAATCATGCCGCAGTAATTCCGGCCAATTGTGATGTATAAAATTGATCAATAGCCCTTTGATATGAGACCCGTCCTGATCCTGATCAGTCATGATCATCACTTTTCCATACCTCAGCGTCTTCATGTCGTCTACAGAGTTGTATTTCTTTTTATATTGTAAGCCTATAATTTGAAATTACATAAATAAACACATATTAATAAACATATTATTATACATAGTGTACATATTATTATTACAATCACCAGCAGTTGGTGGTGCTTTTTGGTAGATTGTTTCTTGAAAATCGTAGAACTACAATGTGTCCTGTGTTTCAGTTCAATATTTTAAAGAATAAAGTGAGTAGTCCAATTTTAGAACAGATGCCATTCTATTTGTTTATTCAGACAAGTACACTACACTCCGAATACCACAATAAAATAAAAGGGTACAAATTAATTAATTAAACATCGGTAATTACTAATCTAAATTAAAAAAATATATATACAGTAATCCTTGAAAATCGATCATATCAAAAAAAGCAGAAAAGGGGAAGATGATATATATATATATATATATATATATATATATATATATATATATATATATATATATATATACAGTCGGAGACATATATTGAATATATATGACTATATATATATATATATATATATATATATATATATATATATATATATATATATATATATATATATATATATATATATATATAAATAGACCCTTAGACCGTTTACTCACCTATAATCTTCACCAAATTATTAATTTCCGCGTTCTCCAAAATCTGCTTGTGAGTGGCCTCCCTCACGTTCAAGAGCTTACCCCTGAGGGGAAACACACCATAGTAATCTCTACCAATGACCCCGAGCCCGGACACTGCCAACGACTTGGCCGAATCTCCTTCAGTCAATATCAGGGTACATCGCAAACCATTTTTGGTACCGGCCTCGTTGGCGTCTTCCAGTTTGGGTACCCCCTTCAGCTTGCTAGTTTTTTTACCCGCGCTCGCCTTTACCAGTTCGTTTTGTTGCTTGAACTTCGCCCACGACAACACCGTTTCCACTAACCCACTTTTCTGGACATTCTATAATAATAATAGTAACAATAATGATACCTTTATTGCCTTAAATACATTCAATTTTAACCACTGACAATATCATTGCATTAGAGAAAATAATAAAATCACAGAAAAAAATTCTATAGTCTACAAAAACATCACATACTCCAGTTTTTCTAGTAGATCCAATTTTTTATTCTTTGGACACTCATGTAGAACTTGTACATTGATAGTTATCGAAAATTGATGGCCAGAAGTCAAGCCAAGTGTGTAGAAAAGACTGAATTTGTGGTAATTATTTCACAGTTTTTATACTTGTAAACATGGCTAACATTCTCTTGTGAATATCCTTCTTACTGATTGACCGAAATACACTGCAGGACAATCGCTACACTGTACTATATATGCCTGACTTAGAAAAGTGATTTAATTGAGGGTATTTACCGTTTTAAAGGTAAATGATGTAATATTAAAATTCTTAAAAAAGAAAGAGTAGTTTGTCAACAACAATGTGAAACATATTTTGTTATGTAATGTATTAATAAACACTAAAAAACTATCCAAATATTCCTCAATCCCGTTCCAAATTAAGAAAGAGTCTTCTACATACCTTCTAATAAACAGCCTGCAAAAAAACTCTCCATAATTTTCCCCTCTAGACTGTTCATAAAAACTTCACTTAGAAGGGGTGAGAGATATGAACACATTGCAAGACCAGATTTTTGTCTAAAAAACGTATTATTACACTGAAGAACCCCTATAGAAAAAAGGCCCTCATTTTGAAGTAAATTTTTAATTAAATCAACACAGTCTGATGTTGGTATACTTGGACATAAGTTCTTAACATCTAAGAACCTAGTAAGCCCTATCTGGTACTCTAATGTTTTTATAAAGTTCGCAAATTCTATAGTATTTATTGAACACATCTTACTAAAGCCTGTTGTTTCTGTCAGGTTAAGCCAAGTGGACAGATGGTAAGAGGGTGAATGGACAGGTCTAATAGGACTTTAGGTAAACCATATTGTAAGGGTGTTTTTGGATTTATGGGGTATGGTTTATCTTTGGATATATTGAAATACTCAAAAGTAACTAATGTTTGGTCAAGTAATGTTTTGACCTTATTAAGAGGATATTGTAGGATCCCTGTTGATACACTGGAAATCTACAGAATCAAGAAAAGTCGACACCTTACTTATGTACTCACATCTCTTCATTATTATTAAACTGGCACCTTTGTCGGCTTTTGAGATGACTAGGTCGTTTGTCCTAATAGACTACAAATATGTCGAGTCAGGTGTATACTACTTACATTGTAGGAACAATCAGGATGAAGGATATCCACGAGAGTACAAAAGCATGTTAGCCAGGTTAACAAGTATAAAAACTTCAAAAAAACTATCACTAATCCGCCTTTTCTACACACTTGGTGACTTCTAGACATCAATCTTCAAAGACTGACAACATATAAGTTCTACATGAGTCTCCAAAAAGTAAGAAAATGGATCTACTAGAAAAACTGGAGATCACCAGAGCCAAAACCTAGATAATTTCTAGTTGCTGGATTGTTTACTTATTGTCCTTTATAAACACGCGACTGCTATTTGGGCTAACATTAACATAAAATGCCTATTATAGGCAACCAACAAAACCTCATCTTGTATATGATAATCACAATAATTTTTAGATATGTGTCTGTCTTGTCCGTATGTGTATTCTTGTTAGTTGTTAAGGGAATATTATAATTTCATTTATACAAAATTAATCATAGGTTTTTAATCTTTTAAGTATCATGATGCTCTTGTAGACCCAAAACACATGTCACAAATTAATAATAATAATTTACTGAGACCGAGACATTGTGTCTGTTTTTAATTTGATATTTTATATTGTAAGGTCTCTTGGAGTAAAAATTGACGATTTCTTTCAATAACATGTATTGGATTAGGTTGAAAACGATACCATTGCTAATATATTGTCAAGTCTTTTTTGGTATGTGACCTATTACTTCAATAAATTTGGGACATTTTTTTTTAGTATAAGCCTCATTGAATTTTACTCTTGTAAACTATATTTTCTATTATACAGCTTTGTCAATGAGATAGATTTTGTGAGACTATTTTTTAATTTGATTTGAATAAAGAAAGAAAGGTCCTGATATTTAATAAATTAAACTTCCCTCAACAAGATTATACCTTATAAGCAAATTACTTTAATTATTAGTAACATTATGCATTGAGAGATTACCCAAACGTAATTGTAATCGGAACACTCGCATAATAAAATATCTTCTTGTACCTAGACTAACCTGTATAAACTTCTCGGACAAGGTGCACTTCGAGCCGAAATTTTTCACTTGGAGCGTCATGTTCTCTTTAGTTTGGGAGTCGAAAGTGGGATTGACGATGAGACAATTGATAAAAATCCACATGTGACTTTTTACTTGGAAGGGTTTGACGTTTGTTCCTCCTGGAAAGAAAAAGAAAATAATGTATGTAACCAAATTGTTGCATACCTATTTAACTTGCTCAGCAATAAGTTCATTGAACTTGGTTATTCATTCTGTCCCAGTAACAAATTGTCATATCCCTGATTTGATAAAAAGCACATCAGTTAGGGAGATTTCAACTACAGATGTAAATGATAAAAATTGAAGCGTTCGGACGAATAACGGTCTATGTTACATTTTGTAAGTTTGGAGAAAAAGCGATCTAATGTTTTTCATATTATTATTAAGTTTTAATTAGCGGAAATGTAACATAGATCGTTATTCCACAATAATTAAAACTACAACTAGCTCTTTGAAATAATAATTTATTATTATGTAATATTATCCGCTTATAATTATTATGCAGCACTGATATACATATTGATGGAATATACAAAACGATATAAACGAAAACAAATTATCATTGCAAATACTTGAAGTCACTGCTGTGGTAGTGATCTATAAAAATCAGCATATTCGCTTTTCATATATGGAATCATTTTCAATAAATCTTTTTTTTTATTTTGTGTGATGGGCAGTAGTTCATTATAAAGTGGTTTCAAGTCTTCAGGCTTTATTTTAACTTCCCAGTTGTCTTTAAAAATTTTAAATGATTCCCAAGGTTTTATGACGTTATGGCTGGCTCGAGCGTTGATAGTGTAGGGATCATCAAGGTCATACTTCATCCAATGGTACTTTGTTACTTGTAATTTCGAGCAACTTTTATTTTTCGGTAGGTGATCTTCAATAGTGGTAAGGTCCTTAAAGTCGCTTTGAGACATTTCGATTATTTGAAAAGATACATTTACTTTAGCGTCAGCAATAATATATTTCCAGTCAGAGGGTACATAAACATTTGCGGTTTTTTTTGCCTTCTTAATAACGACAAAATCTCGATCGCACGGCAAAAAACTGTGACCTGATGAAAGAAACTTTTGATGAATCTCAGTAAAATATCCACATTTTGCAAGATAGCAATATGTGTACAATACTCTCCAGTTATTATTTTGCCCTACACATCGATCGGACCAAACGATTAATTTGCGCTCTTCTCCCTCTGTTAATTTATTGTAATTAAGAGTAACAAATTTAATCAAGCAGGACGCTATTTCAGTAGAGCCTCTTCTGCAATGCATTCGTACCATAAATGCATTGTGGCTCTGTTATTTCCCATATTATGAACAGCAAAATTATAGCAACTAAGTTGCCTTTGATAAAATATATCTGGATGGGTCAAAGTGGGGCAAAATAGTACCTGCTGCATATCTACACAAAGAACGACAGTGGATGAATTATTTGCTTTAGATTTAACGATGTCCGCTTTAAGTTCTTGATATCCTAAAGACGCTTTACTTTGATGTAAATCACATTCGATCTGTATTTTCTTCCTATCATCTTCTGATTGTGCAGCACGGAGTTGTACATAGAATTCATCGCATATCTTGCACGTATCGGATCGAGGAGCACCAAAACGCAAATTCATTTCTTTAAACACAGTATCATACAAAGTTTTACTCACATTAACATTGGGATATTCAGCTTGGAAACATCGGTACATTTTCGACAAACTAAGATCAGGACTTAAATGTTCTTTCTGTGTTTTACCTCGAGAATAATGCGATTCTTGCCTTGGAAATTTCTTGATGTGCTCTATTATCAAGTTCCTACTCTCGTACAAAATGGCCGTTGGTCTAGTATGATGCTTCCCTCTCTGATCTATAGGAATTTGTATGCCACCTTTTAGCTTGTCTTGTAAAGTTTGAATTCGTCTATGGGTTATTTTAAAAGTGTCAAGTAAAGTTTTTTTGCACACCTTCTTGTCATTAATGAAGTACGTGAAAGAACACAACTTTAATGAAGTAGCGTCTGTTTTTCCGGCTCTTCGTCTTTTCGGCTCCTCCATTCTGATACATTTAGTTAAAAACATTGACTGCTCATTATACGAATGTGAATAAAAATCTTTGAATAGGTCTTTTCTCGTATCTAGGTTAATTTGTGAGCACATTTGCTTACAGGATTTGCCACATATGCTTCCCTTGAACAAGAGAAAATAAAATTAATAACGTAGAGTAGATATTATTATAAAAATTCTCATGAAATTTAAAAAAATAAGTTTAAAAAATTACATTTTCCTTATTGCTACTTACATTGCTAGGAGGGGTCTTAGCAGAAACCACTGTTTTTGACTTCCTTGTCGTATATTCGAGACCTGAATCTCTACGAGTTTTGCGTGACACATCCTTCCAACTTCTTATGTTTATCTGCCTGGTTTTTTTTTTGATTTGTTCAGCCTACTAATATCACTAGCAGACAACCGCAGCGTGGTGTCTCCGTCCATATTTAATACTCTTTACGACGTAAACAAACGATAAAAAGATGTCAACACAACGACGTTCCACACTATAATATAAAATGCAAAAAACAATCCACGCCCGACGCCGACCTTTGTAACATAGACCGTTGTTCCAATTAGAAATCATGTGTTGGGAGGTACCAAAAGCGGCATACTAGCTACATCTAATGGTATATCAACAAACCAATCTTTCATGTCGATAATAAAGACTACATAGACCCTTATTCCAATTAAAACTAAATTTTAGAATATTTGTAACATAGACCGTTATTCGGCCGAACGCTTCAATTGTTGACAGTGAAAATATAAATTTTTTGGACCCAGCCCTGGCAGGCATAGATATAATACAGTTTTTAAGAAAAAGTTTTGTATTTTCTATTTTAACTGTGGTAGTACTTGTAAACATTTTGACGAGATCCATTCTTTTATTTTAACACATAAACCGCAAGTTGTGTATATTTCGGAAACCCATTTAACTGATGAAATAAGTGACTCTGAAATTTTTGTAGAGGGGTACAACTCTTTAAGAGTAGATAGTATTAGTAGACATACAGGAGGGGTGCAAATATATGTACAAAATTTATTCAGCATAGTTAATGTAGAACAGATCTCACTCCAATAACAGTATTGGGTTTTATGTGTTAAACTTGACATTTATGGAAAATTAGTTCTAGTTGTTTGTCTTTAACGATCACCAAATAGTAATAATGGAGAATTTTTAGATTTTTTTGAAACTTGGTGCAATAATTCTTTCTGTGATACTAAGAGTCCTGTTTTTATTGTGGGTGATTTTATTTTTAATTGGTTTGCAAATAACACATATACAAATAGACTAAAGTCCCTTAGTGCTGAGACTGGACTAGACCAACTGATCTCAGATATAACAACACCTTCGATACAGGGGGGGTACTCTAATAGATTTGGTTTTTACAAATACAACTGAAATGGATTATAGAATGTTGGAAACACCGAGAACAAGTGATCATTTTATTATTAAACAAGATATACATATTTTTGACTCAGAAAAGTCCTTGCCATTTTTTGTAGAAACTCATGGTAAAAATGTTGTTTTTAAATTATTTAGAGCTAAACTTATATATGGTATACCACAATAGCTAGATATGACAGAAAAAAACTCAGCTCATGTGGGGAACACTGATTCTATCCCTAAATGGAGATTTCATGTCGGTATCTAAATATGATCATTTGTTAGCGGATAGCTCTTTTGAATTCTCTATGGTATATAATCAAAACCTTGATCTTTATGTAATTTGTATTTATAGATCACCAAACTCTGATGTACAATCATTTTTAAATAGCCTGGTAAGTTTGCTAGACAGTCTACCGATTAAAGGTAAAAAAATTCTATGCGGGGACTTTAATATTGACTATGCTACTGTTTGTGCCATCCAGAAATATCTATATTCTATATTCGACTCTTTCGGTCTTTCAATGCATGTATCCTCGCCAACTAGAATTTCAAAAAACTCTTCTTCTATCATCGATTACATGGCGTCTGATTTTTCTCCATCAGAGGTGCAATCACAGGTCTATAACTCAACTATCAAGTATGCTGACGACACTACAGCTCTTATTTCAGCCGGAAGTGAACTAGAATTGAACAGGATTGACCAGGTTTTGAATGACATGAATAAGTGGTGCTTCTCAAATCAACTCGTCCTAAACAAAAACAAAACTATCATGGTCCCCTTCTTCAAACTGAAACCAAGAGCAGCACTGAATGGAAGCGAGTCGCTAGCAAAATACTTGGGCAGCTACGTGGACTCAAAGTTATCGTGGGAAAATCAAATAGAACATGTTTCTAATAAACTGAGCACATCATACTATGCACTGCTGAAACTAAGGCAAGATGTTCCTATAACATCTCTACTAACAGCATATTATGGTATGGTACACCCACATCTTAGTTACAATATAATACTGTGGGGACAAGCTACTGACGTAAATCGGGTATTGGTAGCACAAAAACGAATTATTCGGCTAATATTTAATTTAAGACCTCTGGAGACATGTAGGACAGTGTTCAGATCACAAGAAATATTGACAGTGACATCAATTTACATATACAAATGTGCCCTCTATGTAAATACGAATAAAGAACGTTTTACAAGGAACTCTGAACTGCATCGCTACCAAACCAGAAATAAAGATAACCTGGTTTTCCCAATTCACAAATCTGCTTTTTATGAAAAATCGCCAAGCTATGCATGTATAAGAATTTTCAGTAGAATACCAGAACATATAAAAGAATGCAACTCACATCGCCAATTTAAAATAAAACTTAGGAAATATTTAACTCAGAAAGCATTTTACTCATTGAAAGAATTTTTTGATGATGCAGAAAATTAAGGATTGAAAAGTTTTTTCTCAAGAATATAGATAGATCTTATTTTATTCTTCTTTATATATGTGTATACATCTTGTGCTAGTCTAACTAATTGTAAGTTTTTCTTCTTTTTTTTTGACATTTTGATTGTAACTGCATATTTGTAAGTTTTAAATTGTTTATTTTTTGGCATCCCATTCTATTTCATTTATTTATAGTTTATAGTTTATTAATATGACGAAACCATTGTCAATGTAGATGACCTAATGGAATGAATAAATGATTATTATTATTATTATTATTATAATATTATAAATTGTTCACTAGAATCTATCTACATGAATGATATAGTACATGTTGTCAGTGCAGTCGATATTCATTTATTTGCAGACGATACCCTCATTTATGCTTCATCGAAAGATCTTGAACAACTGGTGGCTAACATTAATGGTGCTCTGACTAATTTACATGAATATACCTGTCAGAACTTACTTAAAGTTAATATCACAAAAACAAAATTTATGATTTTAGGAACTGAAACTGTTAGAAAAAAATTCATAGGAAAATAAACATGTCATACAGTTTGGTAATTGTTCTATAGAACATGTTAAAAAAATAAAATATTTAGGAATAATTGTTGATGAACAGTTAAGCTTTAAAGAACATGCCAAGTCTGTAATATCTAGAATTAGCTATAATATTAATCATTTATCAAGGTGTGCTTCGTATTTATCATTTTGGGTAAAACTCACTGCATACAAAACGATGGTTCTTCCACACTTTAACTTCTGCACAAGTATTCTGTATTTACAAAACAAAAATGAAATTAGTGTTTTACAAAAATTACAAAATAGAGCCATGACAATAATTTTATCATGTAACAGATATACACCAATTAAATTAATGCAGGAATGTTTACAGTGGTTACCAGTGTCTGAATACATAACTTTAAATGTGTTAACCCTAATTTTTAAAATTAAGATTGGTTGTGCGCCTCCTTATCTGTGCAATAAGGTTATGTATAATAATGACGTGCATAGCTATAACACTAGGCAGCAGAATAACTTCTTTATTGCGCCTAGAAATAAAAGAATGTGTCAAAACTCTATTTTCTCCAAGGGATATGATATGTTTAATAAGCTACTAGATTTCATAAAACATTATCAATCTGTTTATTGTTTTAAGAAACAGCTCAAGGCATATACTTTGGAGAAATGTAATTTATGTGTTATGCCTTGAGTGGCATTTATTGTTAGTTTGGATTTTATTTTATATTTGTTGTTTCTGTCTTAAATGTTTTTTTTTCTTGCTTAAAATTAATCTATTTGTTTGTAGTTTATTTAGTTTGACTTAATGGATTTTCATTTATTTTTAATTGACTTCACTATTACTAGTGGAATGATTAGATTTATTATTATAATTATTATTCTTGTGATAAATGTTTTCTTTTTGACTTGTAAAAATGTTATTTCTTTTATAAGTAGTTTGATTTAATTTACTTCAAAATTGTATATTTGGTAACTAGTTTTTATAAGCTAAATAAACGATTCAACAACAAACAAACAAGAAAAAATATACCGAGTAGTTGCTAATGAATGAAATACGAAAAATTCTTTATTCAAGCTATTACAACCGATAAGTACAAAAAAATACAAACAAAATTGTAAAATTGTTAAATTATAAAAAGTCAATAAGACCTTATAAATACCGCAGTTTATTTGGCAATGCCGTACATGAATAGGAAAGCATTATATTTGAACCGTCAATCTCTGATTGATAATAAGCTGAAACCTCCAAATTGTTGGCTCTATAAATTTTTTTTTTTGGTATTTCATGTCAATGGTAAAACAAAAATTATTGTAAGTTTAAAAATAAAACTTAATAATAACACTTCTTCCATGTTAAGTCCTAACACTGGAACCTGTGGTGGAAGATAGATCAAAATACAAGAGTTCTAACCACACTACACCACAACTTGTTACGTTCTGGACGCGCGTTTCGCTAACCAATTTAGCATCATCAGCAGATGATATAAACTAAAGTAACTTATCCTAACCGAGACTATTTATAGGTAAATGTGGTCACACTTGGTTGCACCCGACTGCACCGTTGTCAAGTAAACAATAGAGGGGACTATAGGGAATAGGCCCTCTGTCTTTATTTAGTGCTTTCTTACCACATTTAAGTATTTCTATACTCTCAAATGCATCCAATAATCTATTATTAGATACATTTTTAATCAACTTAAGATTATTTATTCCTATTCGGTGATTGTTTTCCAAAGCATGTTGGGCAACGCTTGATTTTTCTGTTCTTCCGTATCTTAAATGTGCCATGTGTTCTTTAAAACGAATGTTTATGGAGCGTTTAGTTTGCCCAACATATTTTAGATCGCAGTCATTACAGCTAATTTCATAGATGCCACTCCTCTCCCTCAAGTCGACTTTGTCTTTGGGGTTTCCAAGATGATTTTTCAAATTATTCTCCGTTTTGTAGGCTACTCTTAAACCTACGTTTTTAAATACTTTTTCTAGACCTCTCGTATATCTGGGATCATATGGGATTACTATGAATTTATTGGAGGCCTCAGGTATTTGAAGAGTAGTGGCATCTTTTAACATTTTCTTATGCTTATGTCTATTTACTAGTTTATGTACAAAATTATCATTATATCCATTACTTTTAGCTATATTTTTAATTCGATTCATTTCTTTTTAAAACGTTCTTTACTTAGTAGAAAATTGACTAACCTGTGAGTTAAGAAATGGAATGCTGCCATTTTGTGTTGACGGCAATGAAATGAGTCGGATGTTATATATCTATCAGTATTAGTAAATTTCCTATAAATATCAAATTTTAATTTATCGTTATTTCTAATAACTAACGTGTCGAGAAAAGGTAATTGGCCATTGTTCTCCTTTTCGTACGTAAAATTAATGGAAGGATATATATATTGTTTAATGTTTCTAAGAAAGTGTCCAAATTTTCTGTTTTAGTATCAAAAATAGCAAATATATCGTCTACGTATCTATACCACACCCTTGGGAAATACTTGAGTTCTTTTTTGAATTGGGTTTCTAATCTGCCCATAAACAAATTTGCAAGGAACGGAGATAAGCAATTGCCCATCGCAGTTCCCTCTAGTTGTTTATAATATTTATTGTTGTACTGAAAAAAATTTTGATTCATACATAATTTTGTGAGAAGTAAATACTCATCAATAATTTCTTTCTTCAAATTATTGATTTCAATAATTGAAAGAAAGAAATAATTTGAAGAAAGAAATTATTGATGAGTATTTACTTCTCACAAAATTATGTATGAATCAAAATTTTTTTCAGTACAACAATAAATATTATAAACAACTAGAGGGAACTGCGATGGGCAATTGCTTATCTCCGTTCCTTGCAAATTTGTCTATGGGCAGATTAGAAACCCAATTTAGATACGTAGACGATATATTTGCTATTTTTGATACTAAAACAGAAAATTTGGACATTTTAGAAACATTAAACAATAAATATCCTTCCATTAATTTTAGTACGAAAAGGAGAACAATGGGCAATTACCTTTTCTCGACACTTTAGTTATTAGAAATAACGATAAATTAGAATTTGATATTTATAGGAAATTTACTAATACTGATAGATATATAACATTCGACTCATTTCATTACCGTCAACACAAAATGGCAGCATTCCATTTCTTAATTCACAGGTTAGTCAATTTTCTACTAAGTAAAGAACGTTTTAACAACGAAATGAATCGAATTAAAAATATAGCTAAAAGTAATGGATATAATGATAATTTTTTACATAAACTAGTAAATAGACATAAGCATAAGAAAATGTTAAAAGATGCCACTACTCTTCAAATACCTGAGGCCTCCAATAAATTCATAGTAATCCCATATGATCCCAGATATACGAGAGGTCTAGAAAAAGTATTTAAAAACGTAGGTTTAAGAGTAGCCTACAAACCGAAGAATAGTTTGAAAAATCTTCTTGGAAACCCCAAAGACAAAGTCGACTTGAGGGAGGGAAGTGGCATCTATGAAATTAGCTGTAATGACTGCGATCTAAAACATGTTGGGCAAACTAAACGCTCCATAAACATTCGTTTTAAAGAACACATGGCACATTTAAGATACGGAAGAACAGAAAAATCAAGCGTTGCCCAACATGCTTTGGAAAACAATCACCGAATAGGAATAAATAATCTTAAGTTGATTAAAAATGTATCTAATAATAGATTATTGGATGCATTTGAGAGTATAGAAATACTTAAATGTGGTAAGAAAGCACTAAATAAAGACAGAGGGCCTATTCCCTATAGTCCCCTCTATTGTTTACTTGACAACGGTGCAGTCGGGTGCAACCAAGTGTGACCACATTTACCTATAAATAGTCTCGGTTAGGATAAGTTACTTTAGTTTATATCATCTGCTGATGATGCTAACTTGGTTAGCGAAACGCGCGTCCAGAACGTAACAAGTTGTGGTGTAGTGTGGTTAGAACTCTTGTATTTTGAACTTCTTCCATGACAAACGTTTATTTTATAGCATTCAAGGAGGTGGGCAAAATATAATCGAGAACCTTTTACAGTTATTGACATACTGACCTTTATTTTTTTTCTTGATCACTTCTAAAACTTGTTTTACGATCATATCAGCAACATAGTCAACATGTCTACCCCCTTTGGTAGTGGCAATGCTGTTGACAAACGACATCTGTTGAAAACCACGATCAGACAAAGTGACCGCCACTTCCCACCTAAAATATCACAAAAAAAAATCAAATACCAGTTAGAAACATGTGAAATGCATAGCACATAAAGTAAATGTAAATTGTTTTATTATTTCATATTTACGGTTGTTATTAGCATCGAGTCATTCAAATTCAAATTCCCTTATTCAGAAACAGATCACAGTGTGACATGTGTTTCGTCGAAGATTATAAAAGTAAAATACATATATAATATAATAGGTTAAGAATAATACTACAACATACCTAATCAAGTTAAAAGTGAATAAAATAGTGTAAAAGTTAAAATACAAATACAAAATACAAGTCAGAATATTTCAAGATCATACAAAGTTTCTAGAGAAAAACTCATTCAAACTGTAAATGGGATCCCTACAAAGCAAGTCAAATAGTTTTCTTTTAAAAGATTTTAAATTTATAGTTTATATCAATCGGCAAGTGATTATATATTTTTAAGGGCATTACAAGGAAACTTTTAGCAGTTGCAGTCAGTCGAACAGCCGGTAGTCTTAAGTCGGAACCATTTCTGAGTGGATAGCAGTGAGGCATGTCATCAACCAGAGTAAAAGAGTTAAGATTCTTACGAATGTACATGTACATGTACGAACAAAAAAAATTTAACAATTAAGCTTTTATAAAGGGCACTAAAATTTTAAAAATTCTGTGTTCCCCACGTCCACCCAGATGCTTATTTTATGTAATAAATAAAGTTATATATCTGTATTGATTTTATTTCTCAGTACACTTTCTAAAGGCGCTTTTATTTAGTTTTTAAATTATATGTTTTATGTTTTTTAATCCTAAAAATATTTTTAAATTCCATAATTTGCATCCTTAAAGATCCCCAGGATACCTAACCTCTGGCCGGCAGACATTGCTGTTAAGGAGTTTCGTCCTCGCCGTATGGGCCGCTAAAGCTTCTGCAGCAAATTTTCAGAGGCGGGACAGAGAAGACCGGTCTCATTGGATCATGCCGCCATCCTCTACCAAAATGCAAGAGGCTTAAAAACCAAACTTAAACATACTTTTTGTGCTGTTCGTGCTGAAAATTACTCAGTAATTGCACTCACGGAAACCTGGCTTGATTGCAGTATCAATGATGCCGAATTTCTGGACTCTCGTTATATGGTTTATCGTACTGATAGGAGCAGTCAAAACAGTACTAAGAGCCGTGGATGTAGGGTTCTTTTGGCAGTACATAATTGCGTTAAATCTCATCGCCTGGCAATTGGTAAAGCATCAGTGGAAAAAATGTGGGTGTCAGTGACATTGGGCGATTTGGTGTATTGTATTGGCTGTGTCTACATTCCACCTGCTATGGACGTATTGCACTACGGAAACCACTTGAAATCCATTGCTAGTGCCTGTGAAATTTTCGATAATGTGCTTGTTCTGAGCGATTATAATCTTTCTCAAATAATGTGGTCCACTAGTGAAGATTTTTCTGGTTTGTTACATGGTAATGTTACGGCAATAAGAGAAATCTTATTATGTGATAATACTGCTTCTCTTGGCCTATCTCAATACAATGGGGGTAACTAATGATTACAATTCAATCCTGGATTTATGTTTTGCCAACTTTGAGCCTGATTCAGCTATAAAATCTGATGGTTTGGTATGTTGTGATCCTTATCACCAAGCTTTAGAGTTATACATACCACTGAATAAAACTAACTATCTAGAATCTCTGAATTATTTTTCTTATAACTTTAAAAATGCTAATTTTGATTTAATTAATGAATATTTTCTTTCGGTAGATTGGCAATCAATTATGTCAGAGGATCTAGATGTTACTCTCAATAAATTTTATTCTGTACTTTTCGACTGCTTTAATATGTTTGTACTCATGAAGGCACATCATTCTAGTGAGAAATTTCCTATTTGATTTTCTTATGAATTGAACAAACTAATCTATCAAAAGAAAATTGCTCACAAACAATACAAACAGTCGCACAGTGAAGTTGATTACAATGTATTTAATACACTTCGAAGGGAATGCAAAAACCTAACGAAGGAGTGCTACAATTTGTACATAAATAATACTGAAAGTGCCTTAAGCAGTAATGTAAAAATTTTGTGGAATTTCCTTCATTCTCAGTCTAATCAGGGCACTATTCCTAAGGAAATGTTTCTAGCCACTGAAAAATCATCTAATGGTATTGACATAGTTAATCTATTTGGTAAATATTTTTCCTGTTTATAACCCTCAGAGAAATTCTAACGTCAGTACTTTTTTTAATCGATTTGAAAATGTTTCTAACATTGCTATAGACCCAACTGATATTGAGAAAGCTTTAACACAAGTGGACATCAACAAGTCTGCAGGTCCTGATGGTGTTCCTAACAGAGTACTAAGATTCTATTCTAACACCTTATATTTCCCCCTATTTTACATTTTCAACAAATCCCTAACTTCCGGAGTTTTTCCACAGACATGGAAGCTTTCTTATGTTTGTCCGATTCACAAATCGGGCAGCAAAAATGACGTAACAAGATACAGACCAATCAGCATTCTGTCGGCAATCCCTAAATTGTTTGAACAGTGCGTTGAAAAAATTCTGTCGAATATATTTCATCAGATTGTGATCAGTCAACAGCATGGGTTCACAGCTGGTAGGTCTGTTGACACAAATCTGTTTCTCTTTACAAATTTTATAAATTCATCATTTGAAAGCAGTAAGCCTTCGATAAGTTAAACCATAACATCCTTCTTTCAAACCTCTCTAGTTATGGTGTTTCTGAATCTTTACTTTCATGGATGAAATCTTACCTTACTAACGGAATGCAGCAAGTCAAGATTGATGGCTATCTATCTTCATGTTTCCATGCATCTTCCGGGGCACCTCAAGGCTCTCACTTGGGTCCCCTTCTTTTTAGCTTATTTATTAATGATTTAGGATCCTTGCTCTCCTCAACGACATGATTATTCTACAAAATGATCTTAATATTGTATATGATTGGTGTCAGCTTAATGACATCAACGATCACTGCAATATTTCAGTCACTAAATTATATTCTGGAACAGATTGATAAGGGGCAATTGGTGTCTGGTATCTATTTTGATTTAAGTAAGGCATTTGATCTGATTGATCATGAGTTACTGCTTCAAAAGCTAGAGTGTTATGGTATTCATGGTGTTGCCAATAGATTTATAAGATCATATTTAAGCAATAGGAGAATGACAGTTTATGTCGGATATGGGGGCAGTAAATCATACTCAAAGTATAAGTCCATTTCTGCTGGAGTTCATATTCATATTCATATTTATTGTCAAAAAGACTTTAAAAAAAGTATTAACAATGTCAAATTATAAAATAATAAAAATAAACTGATTTACTAAAGTAAATTTCTACACAATATTATGCATACACTATAATTAGGAAAAAAACAAAAGGAAGGAAAAAATACAAACAAACAAAACAGAAAAAAAGTCAACTGTTGAGATATTCATTGACCGAGTAGAAAGAATTCTGAACCAGATAGCACTTTATTTTTTAAAGGTTTTAAAAGATAACTCAGACTTTAAGTTTTGAGGGAGCTTGTTAAAGATGTTGCCACAGAAACAGTAAGGGCTTTTTTAAATGCTGAGAGTCTGAAGTTAGAAATTGAAATGTCATCCCTTTGCCTTGTTTCGTAGTTGTGAACCTCAGCAATTGGAGTAAAGTTGTCTGAATACTTTTTAACATAACTAGCAGCTTCCATTATTAAGATGCAAGGTAGTGTTAGAATTTGTTTGTTTGTAAAAGTGGGCTTGCAAAGAGGGCCCAGTGAGAATATTTTCCTAATTATTCTCTTTTGGAGGATAAAAATCCGATTTAATTCGGTGGCCTGCCCCCAGCAAAGAATCATATACTTTAAGTGGCTGTACACCAGAGCGTAGTAAACATCAATTAACTGCTTTGTTGATAGGATGTTTTTTAAATTTATTGTTGCAAAGTAGGCAGAATTTAGTTTACTAGCAACATGCTCGATGTGACCCTTCCATGTAAGCTGGCTATCCACATAAAGGCCCAAAAATGCTGCTTGATCTGTCCTGTGTATTTCTACACCATCCATTTCAAGAACAAAGTCAGGCACAATACGTCTCTTATACAAGGCCATATACTGAGTTTTACTTTTATTGATCAATAATTTATTGCCCAAGCACCAACTTTTAAATCTATCAAGTACTCGATTAGCTAGTAGGACAAGGGTATCAAGCCGTGGATCCGACAAAACGATCGAAGTGTCGTCTGCATATAGAACCACACTTGCACTGTCACCCAAACCAAGGTAATCCACCAAATTATTCATAAAAAGTAAGAAAAGTAGTGGCGATAATACACTACCTTGTGGAACTCCGTATTTTTGTATTTTAGGGTCAGAAAGAGTAGTACCTATTTTTACTTGAATTTTTCTTTCCTGTAGAAAGGAGTTTAATAGACTATTCAAATCCCCTCAGAACCCAAGTGTCGACAGCTTCGTTAATAAAATGTTCTTATCTATGCAATCAAATGCACTTGTCAAATCAAAGAGCAGTGCAATAGTGTAATGATTTTGGTCAATTGAATCATAAATGAACTGGACAAAATCCACCGATGCTGTAAGTGTTGATTTATCTTTTGTGAAACCATGTTGTTGTTTTTTAAGAAGTTTTTTGCTATGTATAAAAGAACGAAAACGTATCGTTAATATCTTTTCGAAAAGTTTGGAGAAAGATGACAGGCCAGTTACTGGTCGATAGTTCTCTATCAGTAGCACATCTCCTTTTTTGTGAAATGGGATGATTTCTCTACATTTTAGTCTGTCGGGAAAAGTGCCTTTATCCATGAACAAGTTAAAGAGGTAACACAACGGATATTTTATAAATTCCCAGATATTGTCTAGGGCCCTAATAGGGACATTGTTATTGTTGCAGCAGGCTTTTTTGTTTTTTATCGATTTCAAAGCTGCTGACATTTCATCAATATTTATTGGCGACATAAAAATAGACTCTAGATTATCAGAGATGTAAGTCTCAAAGTATTGTGCATTTGATGGCATGGTATCGAGCCTGTTATTTATGTGTGATGAGAAATATTCACAAAAACTATTAGCTATATCATATGGTTCCACCAAAATATTATTTTCACCTTGGATACTAGATGGTATTCTGTTACCCCTCACTCGCCCCAGATTTGTGTTAATTGTCTGCCACACTGCTTTAGATGTGTTTGCTGAATTTATTATTTTATTTTGAAAAAAAGCATTCTTTGTGGTTTTAATTTTAAACTTAAATGATTTTTTGGTTCTCTTGTAGAGATCGTTAAGTTCTTGAGAATTTGTGTTTTTGCATAGCCAAAAAAGGTTTTTTAAATCCTCACTATCTTTTAATATGTCTGGATTTATCCAAGAGCTAGAGTTTAGTGTTGAGGTGGTTATTTTTGATATAGGACATGTAAGGTCAAGAATATATATTAGGGTGTCATGAAAGTAGTTCCATGCTTTGTTCACATCTTGAATAACATACAATTCAGAGAAGTCATTCCTGGACAGGAAGTGTTTTAAGTTAAACAGGTTACCGTTACTGAAAAGCCACTTCAAAATTGGACATTTAGAGGTTATTTGTATAGGTTTATTTTTGATATTTTTTATATCTATTATTTGACCCAAATGGTCTGCAACATTTGGTTCAAAATTTTGTGCTGTAAAAAGATTTGGATTGTTGGTGATTACATAATCTACCGCTGAAGGTGTACAGTCAAAAGTTATACGAGTTGGTTCAAATGGAAGTATTGATTTTAATGAGAAGCTTTCTAGCAAGTCCAACATTTGAATTTTAAAAAGCGAGTCTGTCAAGTAGTTAACATTCCAGTCCCCTAATAAAATAATATCCTCGTATTTTCTGCTAAGATAACTAAGGAATTCATTAAAGAGTTTTATAAAAGTGTTAAAGTCTGATATAGAGTTAAGGGAACATGACCTGTAAATTGTAGCCAGTGCTATTTTCTTATTAAAAACTCTTACCTCAACAGATGAACATTCAAAATAAAATTCTCTTACATAATTACGAGTACATATAACTTTAAAATCACTAAAATTGTTTTTTATATATATTGTGACTCCACCATGTATGTGTTCAGATCTACAAAAATGCGCTGCAAGTTGATAGTTCTTTATTGGAAACAAAGAAATTTGGTCAGACTTCATCCAATGTTCTGAAGTACAGAGAATGTCTGGGGATTCCGAGAAGTGAGTAGCTCAACCTCTGCCAGTTTAGATGAGATACATTGTACATTCACATGAACTATACGAAATTTGGTGTTATTATTGCTATTGATTGTTTGCTCTCCCATTCCTGGGTTTATAGTTGACGGAGCGGATATTTCTGTTTGTGTATGAGTTCTGACCAGGTCTGGGACTAGGTGCTCCTCGAAAAAAAGTAAACTTCTTCACTAAAATACCATTTGGCCAATTTGATGAGTTTAGAATCAGTTGCTCCATAATGGGGTCAGTATCAATTCGGAAACTGGTATAGTCCTCTGATTTGACTTTTTGTTGTTCTATTTTATACTGGTGTGTTTTTCCAAAGGTTTCTTGGAGATACCTCTGGAGGCTGTCCTTCGTTACATCTAATGCAAGCCTACTAACAAAGATTGATAATTTTGGGTTATTTGGGGCTGCAGATATGATGTTTTCAGCTGGTTTGATTGGGTTGTGAGTTTCGCCTCTGTTCCTGGTAGTGGCACTAGCTAGTTGGTTATTCGTGGGTAATGGCGGTGCAGAATCATTTTGATTCCTTGGCATTTCACCATTGGGATTTGTTTGTATTTGGTCAGAAGACAACTTTTTGATTTCTGCTTTTAGAACTATAATTTCGGACTCCAGTAGATCACATTTTGTATTTAGGTTTTCACAGAGTAGTTTTAACTTGGATACCTCGGTCACTCTATCCTGTTCGGTTACTGATATTGTTGTAGGGACAGAACCAGCAGCTACTAATTTGGAAGTCTCCACGTTAAGTTCTCGTACTTCCTTTGTGTTTTTATCAATTCCGTCCAGTTTCTGCAGTATAACAGGTCTATCCTCTTCCAAACTTTGCAAACATTCAGCATTATGCTTACAAAACTTCAAAATTTTGTCACCTTGATTACATTTTTCAAGAACAGCTTGGGTAAGCTCATCAAAACTCTTTTGTAGTTGTTTTGTAAAAGAGTTTTTCAGTTCTTGTAGAGCTTCAATTATTTTACTGTCTTGCGGTTTTGATTGTACACAGATTCTTGCAATAATATGTTATACTAGGTGATCGTTTGCTTACTGTAACTCCTCTGTGCTCGGAAGCACTCAGGTTTGAGCAATCTACGCACAGTGTAGAGTTGCAATTATCGCACTTAGCAAGCGAATATGCATCTGCTTTTGGATTATAAGCCTTACTGCAATTCAAACATGATGCCATGATTAGAATGAGGCTTAATTTATCCTGCTTATTTAGTTAATTTGATGGTATAATTATTAATTTTGTTGTGGAATTGATATTTTAGGTTACGTTACATTATTTTCGAAATTCCTCAGTGCCTCAGGGTTCGATATTGGGACCTATTTTGTTCTTAATTTTTGCAAACGACTTAAATCAGAAAATTGACTTGACATCTTTATATCAATTTGCAGATGATACATCATGTATTATCTCTTCATCTGATAAAACTTTATTGTCACAAAGATCATCTAGTATAGCGCAGGGTGTGTTGGATTGGTGCACTAATAACAATCTTCTACTAAATACTGGTAAGACTGCCCTGGTAGTATTTCGGGACACTGGTCCAGAGTCTTTATATGTCACCATTGAAGGTAAGAGCATAAAACAGACGCATTCTGTTAAATTTCTTGGTATTACATTAGACAGTAATTTTCAGTGGACTGAACATGTTAATAATGTTTTGTCTAAAATTAGCAGTGCATCATATGCCATTCGTCTTTTGCGCCAGCAAGTTAGCATCTCTGTCCTACGTATATTTTGTATGGCAGCTGCTCAGTCTATAATATCTTATAGTATTATGTTTTGGTACCGGTTTCATGCTGAAAATGCAAAAAGAGTATTTGTAGCCCAAAAAAGAGTCGTAAGAACTATTTTAAACTTAAAGTATAGAGAATCATGTAGGGGTAAATTTAAATTATTAGGGATAATGACTGTTCCCTCTCTGTTTGTTTATACATGTTCTTTATTTGTAAAATCGAATTTTAATCTATATCTTAGAAATGGCGATGTCTCCAATGGCGTTAACACTAGGGGTCAAAATAATTTGGTTATTCCAAATCATCGCACATCCCTTTTTCATAAGGGCCCCTTAAATTGTATAAAGGTGTATAATGCTTTACCTACCAATATAAAATTAATTCAGGGAAAATATTCATTAAGTCCCATTTAAGGGAATTTTTAATTACGAGTGAATTTTATAGTTTGGATGACTATTTTAATGTATTACCTGCTAGTGTTTTTTAATATTATGTTTATGTAGACTTATTGATCTGTTTGTTTTTTGTTTTGTTTTGTATTATGTATAATGACCTACCGTATTATCTTAAATTTCTTTTTTGTAATCTGTGACGTTGTCTATGTTCATTTTTGAATGTTTTATGACAATAAAAGTATTATTATTATTATTATTATTATTATGTCCCTCAACATTACTAAGTGTTGTTATATAAGATTCAGTAGACTCATCGATAAAGATCCTTTTCAGTATTACTTAAATAATGTCCCCTTTTCTGAAGTTTCTGTTATAAAAGACCTTGGCGTATATTTAGATACTCGGTTAATGTTAACTGAACATTTTGAAGTGGTCATTGGTACGGCTAATAAAATGTTGGGCTTTATTAAGAGAGCTACTAGAGACTTTACAAGTATATGCGCTATCAAAATTCTGTACACATCACTATAAAAATATAAATGAATGATATTTTGTTGATAAATTTGTGTCTGGAACAGTTTTAGTAAATACTTTTATACTAAGATTGGAATCGAAGAAAACTTGCATGCATTCTTTTTATACATCAAAATGGGTTAATAATATAAAATGTAGGAAATGAATAAAATGAAATAAAAGTTATAATATATTCAATTTCTTTAGTGAATCCCTTTTGTATATTATTTCAAACAGTGAACCAAATGATGGAAAAACCAAGATATAAACTGGGTATATATTTTCCGTGTGTAAATAAACAAATAAATAAATACATAATTCTCATAGGAAAAGAAATATTAACTTTAATTAGTTTCACTTGCCGTTCGTTTGGTTGTTCGTAAACAACTTTTAGGCTATTTCCCACTTCATCCTCCTTGCCTTTAATGTAAAAATCAACATAATCTTTGAATGACTTTACAGGTAATCGTTGGCCGTTGAGAAACACTTTGACGCCTCTGGAAGACCCTGCTATATCATAAGCTCTTCGTGACATAAGACCTAAAAAATGGTTATTAGTAAGTTTGTACCAAATCTAGCAATAATACTTCCTTATCCAGATATTGATGTTTATTTGCCGCTATAATAAAACATTTCAGTCTGTAAATCAGGTAGAAGAGGTTCAAAATTAGGTTACAAGATTTGCCTCAGACAGACTAATAAAATCAGATAAAATTAAATAATATTAAAAAGGTAATGTTATTTTTTTTCTAAATATCTTAAGAACCATAATAGCCACAATCATTCGGCAGATGCTATTAGGCATGTAACCAAATTGCCTAAAACTTTCCCTATTTAACTATTTCTCAATCTCTTAAATTAAACAAGATCCCCATATAACTCCAAATCCACACTAAAAAGTCATGAATAAAAAATTAAATACAAGAATTGTAATATTGGATATATATAAATATTAATGAAAAGTTCTGTGAAAATTATATACATTACAAAAAAAAAAAGTTTCATTAGCAGATTACCTAGAACAATTAAAACCTGATTCTCTACAAAACCACACTGCAGCGACAACTCATAGTATTTTATTTTTGTAAAAGAGGAGTCACTCAGTTTAACAAATGTTATGATTGATCTTTTGATTTACGTTCATTTCATTACTTTTAACAAAACTAGAGAAATATTTTTTTTAAGCTTATCAAACAATTTGTATACTCACCAACAATGTCATCGTCCAACTTTTCCATCTTAAACTTTTTCAAGTCTGGCATAAATGTGATCTTGGTGAAATCATCCCCAAAAAAATCTTTAATTTTAGGTTCTGAAGCCTTGCTCATATTACTTCCCCAAGTCTGTTTAAATTGGCGTTTGTACTGTTTCGAAGCAGTTTCGACAATAAATTTGTCACTGAAGATATTGCAAAGTTTGGCACCGTAACCGTTCCTGCCTCCTGTTACTTTTTCTTCTTCGTCATTGTAGTTAGATGAGGTGAGCAAGTGTCCGAAGATCATTGTGGGAACAAACATGTTTTCATCCTTATGCATAACGACGGGTATACCTAGTGATATAACAAAGTCAAAGAAGAGATTTAATGTCTTAATTCTGGCAGTCATTAAAATCAAAGTATAGTTGCTACTAACCTATACTAGTATGGTTTTAATATATATAAAAACAGTTGAATTATTTTCAGAAAAATCTAAAATTATTTGATGAATCACACAAATGGGTCATTAAAAAATTGCTGATTATAGCCTTTTGGAGTACAAACCTATTAACACTTTTCTTCAAGCTATTTTGGCATTGCAACAACAAACTAAACAAATCATGTCCATTATAAATAATTTTGGAGCAGGACATAGCACTATCACAAGCTTAATTAAATTCATAACATCTGTACTGGAGCCTTCGAGGATCTGCCTTTTAGCAAGGCATTGGATTGTATATCTCATGATCCCACAAGCTAACTTAGATCCTATAACTTTGACGAGGTTAGCCTTCAACATATGAGATCCTACTTGGCTAGTACAGTTCAAACTGTAAGGGTGGAGGGGGTGTCATTCCACACCAGAGAATTACCAATTGATGTTCTGCAAGGTTGCGTATTAGGATCTATTTTGTTTTTAATATATGAAAACAATCTACCTCAGAGCAACAATCCTGCTGATTTTAATATGTTGTGGTTGTTATCAAGCATTAAATCAAAATCTTTATTTCATACCTGCTTAACAGCAGCCATCAATGATGGATGTACATGTCAAAAATATCAACTTATATCTAAATATTTATGAAAGACATAGACATGATAGGATAGAATTATAAATGAAATCAAGATACATATCTTAAAACTCACTTGGACATATACTATCATTTAAGTAGTCTGACACCGAGTAGTAACCCTTTCCAATCAGGAATTTTTTTATTTTAGCTTTAAAGCATTTCGAGTTCAGAGATCTTATTTCATTAGGTAGGTTATTAAATAAAACTGAGCTAGCATAATCAGGTGATTTTTCGAATTTAGATAGGTTATGTCTAACTATTGACAGCTTATTTGCATTTCTGGTTTGGTAATCATGAAAAGCAGAATTGGTTCCAAATCTCCTTTCATTCATTTTTACATATATCAAAGCTCTAAAAATGTAAATACAGGAGAATGTCATAATTTTTTTTGCAATGAACACTGGTTTACAACTATCTGTGAATTTTAATCCATATATAAGGCGAATTATGCGCTTTTGTGCCAAAAATACTCTATTAGAATCGACTGAATTACCCCAAAGAACAACAATATAATTTAAAAGACAATACACCAGTGAATAGTAAACACTAAGGAGCGATTTCTCATCTAAAATGCTGAAGTATAGCAAAATATGCAGAATTACATTTGTTTGAAACATAATCGACATGACATTCCCATGTTAAAAACTGGTCTACAAGCAGACCTAAAAACTTACAGCTTTCTGATGATGGCAACGAAACAATATCAGTAACTGGCAAATTAATTCGACATCTAAAGTTGATATACACAGTTTTTTGCAGATTGAGTATTAAATTATTTTTTGTACACCAAGTTTCGAAGTTACTCATAACATTTTGAACTAAGTTCTGGAGTTCCTCAGACGTCCGCGCTGACACCATTACTGATGAGTCATCAGCAAATATGACGACCTTTCCCTTGTTGATGTTATTGGGCATATCATTTATGAAAATGAGAAATAGCAATGGTCCCAGCACAGAGCCTTGGGGCACTCCTATATCAATATCCTTTATATCGGAAACTGCTCGGTTAATTTGTATGTAGAACTTTCTATCCGTGAGGTATGAGTACAATAGATTAGTCATACTTCCCCTTATTCCGTTGGCTGATAGTTTATTCATGATGAAGCCTATCTCAAGACTGTCAAACGCACGAGAGAGATCGAAAAAAAGACCCGCTACACATTGACCATCATCCACACGCTTATATACTATTTGCATAAATTCGCAGCCCCCTCTGTAGATTTATTGGCACGAAAATTATGTTGGGCCGCTGCAAGCACTTGATGTTTGTCCAAAAAGTTTACAATGCGATTATAATATACCCGTTCAAATATTTTGGATAGGGTGTTTAGAACAGTGATTGGTCTATAGTTCTCGGCACATTTTTTGTCCTGTTTCTTGTAAATTGGGATTAGCTTCCCAATTTTCAATTGATCTGGAAAGATTGATCTGGAAAGATACCAGTGCATACTGATTTATTAATCAAGTGTGCCAATGGCTCCGCTATGGAATCTTTAATTGTTTTCAATATAGTTATCGATATATTATCGCTACCTACAGTTTTTTTATTTTTCATGATATTAATAATTGCTAGACTTTCCCCTCTATCATAGGGCCGAAAATAGAAGGTTTCTGCATTTACAGAAGCTGGCATGGAACACTGCGTGGATCTTCCATTAGGAAATTTTTCCTTTAGTTTCTCATGGGTAACACTTGAGAAAAAAGACGAAAAATAATTTGCGACTTGCTTTCGCTCAGAGATTTCACCATCATTACTGTCAAGTTTTATTTGAGTTTTTTGTTTTAGTTTACCTAAACTTGCACTGACTACCGACCATATTGTTTTTTGTTTATTTTCACTTTGTTCAATAAGAGTCGCATTATAGTTCTTTTTTGACATATTAAGAATGCTATTATATATTTTCTTTTGTTGCTTATAATAGGAATGTAGCTCATCATTATGAGATGTTTTAACAGAGTAAAAAAGTTTTTTTAATTCACGACCTTTGTTTAGGATATCTTCTGATAGCCAGCCTTTTTTAGTAGAAGCATTATTTTTTTGTTTTATTGGACAGTGTGCATAGATGCCAAATTTAACAGTGCTAGAAATTTAGAAAAGGCCTTATTTATATCATCACCAGCGTCATATATTTCTCTAAAGTTCATGTTTTTCATATGTTGACTAAGCATATTTAGATTAAATTCCGAAATACTTCGGTAATACTCAAAACTTCCACCAGCTTGTTCTATTTTCTGTTGAGATATGTTCGATACAGAAACAAGTGCCTGATGGTCGCCCAAGTTTGGTTATGTAACATAATTTAAAGTACTTGATTCCCTGTTATTACTTAAGATATAGTCAATTTTTGTACTACTTAAAATATTATTGTTTACTATTCGAGTTGGTTCGTTACTACTCATCTCAAGATTGAAACTAGTTAAAAAGTCAACCAAGACCTTTTTGTCTGGTGTATTACTAAAATAGTTAATATTAAAATCTCCACAAATGTAAACATAGATGGCAGCACTTAGACAATACAACACAGTCTCATAAAGTTGAAGAAAGATAAACACTTAAAATAACGTACTTACGGCTTTCACACATAAACCCTACTGCACTACACTCAAAATGTATTTCCTTGGCAAATCTGCTGCACTCAGTCCCAGAAAATTCCCATTTTTTCTGCTGCTTTACCAATATCATGGTACCACCATGTTTTGCTTTTTTTCTGCAAAAACTGGCAACGGTATAATACTGTGGTATGTGTATTGCACTTATACCATTTTCAGTACACCAGTGTTCTTGTATGCATAATATATCTGGATTTTCTATTTAATAATCTTATTTGTTATGCATTGTATTTTGACACTTACTATTTTTAGAGTTTCTGTCTGACTATTTCCACTGTTGGTTCTGAAAGCTTCACAGGAGGTAGGTTGGTCAACAACACTAGTTGTTCTATTATGATCGGGTATGCTAGGAGAGAGTCTATCCGAATTTATAAAAAATTAATCTTGTTGAGTACATGATTTCTTAGAATGAACTCGACAAGCTCTCTTTTATAGTGAAAATCCAGAAATCCATTTCTTGTAGTACTTATTAGTGGGACAAAGGTAGTCTCGTTATCTTTGAAATAAGTATGTAGGAAGAGGTTTTGGTCCTGAATAAATTTATTGAGAACTGGGCGATGAGTTTGGAATGAAATGGACAAATAGAATGATAAGATCATTCTTATCGAAATGCCTGCCCAAATCTAAACATTCCGTGATCATGTCCCCTAATACTGTTTTATATCTGAATTGGCTGTTGCTGTCAAATGACAGATTTGACAGGTTTTTTACTAATGTGGCACAATGCTTTATAGTTCCGTCACCAACGACGAGCAAACGCCTCCTTAACTTCATCCCACCAAGCTGAGCTGATGTGGTGGTATTACCACTAGCAGCAGACAACTTGACGTTAAGAGCCTCAATCTCTTGCTGTAGTCGTTCCAACTCGTTGCCAGAGTCCCGATCCACCAAAGTCGCAGCACTGGCGTCCTTGAGGTCAGCAATCTGTTGTTGAAGCAGTTTAACATCATTTGAGTAGCTGGAGTTCTCAATTTCCAGAGTTTCAACCGAAGTTGTAAGGTTCCCATTGAGCTTAGTCAATTCCTCAATATTTCTCTCCAGCTTGATCCGTTCTTGTTCCCAAGTGGAGATCTGACCAACAAAATTATTTTCCTTACTCCTCAGTTCTTCAATTTTCTTATTTAAAGTCTTATTACATTCATTCAATTTTCTCAATTGAGTGGTGAATTTCTCCTCCGCATCTGCAGCGTCTTTCTCAAAACTCAGGCTAGAGCCTCTGATTCGTGCAATATGTTCATCTCTAATTTTCAATTCTTTTTCAAGTGCTTCTAGTTTAGCTTCTTGATGTCTTTTAGATTCTTCAATCTTAAGATGTTGAGTTTGGCAATTTGAGGAACAGAATATTCTATAACCTCCCAATTTAACAATTTCGGTAGATCGATCCATGCAACTAGGGTGGAAAAGTGCATGGCAGAACACACAGCAATAGTTCGAAAATTCCTTATTTCTACAGCATTTGAAAGATCGTTGCATTTTCGAGCAGATTTAATTAAATCCCAAGCATAGAATTTGTAGTTTATGGACTCTTTTATAGTAAAAATTTACCACTGACGTCACTAATGACGACGTTTGTTTACTTTTCAACACGCATCTTTTATCGTTTTTCCTGTTAAAAATGGATTTCTTTTGCTGCAAGTGTGTTGAAAAACTTGGTTAATGATGAAGTACTCCCAGTTACAGTAATAAAAAACACTATATTTATAATTAATATCAATATTAGCTTGGAGCACTTTTTTAACGTCACACCCGATATAAAGGTCACCACACATGCTCACACATTATCTGCTCTGTTATGGAATAGTAGTATGGAATAGTGCTGCAGAAGCAGGCAGAATTTTTGCTTTGCAGAGATGAGCAATCAAAATTAGTTTAGGTTCAAATTCAGTTTATGCAGCAATAAATACAAAATATTATTGAATTGCACTGCTTTTTGATTGTGTAGAGATATTTTAATCAGGAAATAAAATAAAATGGGGATTAGGGGAAATATAAATACCTTACTTAAATCTTTTTTGACAAACATAAAAATAAGGGTGAAATTAGGTAGTTCAAACTCTGAATATCAAGAACTAAAATTCGGAGTTCCTCAGGGCAGTGTTTTGTCACCGCTTTTGTTCATTTTATTTATAAATGACCTGGAAACCTTTTTAGATCTGGGATAAAAAAATATTAAGATTTTATATGCACATGACACATCAATAATAGTAACTGACCCATCATTTAAGTATTAATACAACATGCAAACCAGATTTTAAAATCTTTTAATGAACAATGTCAAGGAGATAAACTTATTCTAAATGAAACAAAAACTCAATGTCTGATTTTTTCAATTAAACGACAACTACCATAGTTTATTTTAAATTTAAATAATAATCAAATAACTAAAACAGAGAAGTGTAAATTCCTAGGCTTATACCCTGACAGTGATCTTTCATGGTCATCTCACGTGGAGCATGTTGTAGGACAACTGATTTCAGCTTATTTTGCAGTTGCAAATTTAAAAAAAATTTTCTACTAAGGAATTAATAAAAGTTTACTATGCTCTTGCTTACAGCCATTTAAAATATATGATTCTCTATTGGGGTCAGGCCACGGAAATAAAATATTTGTTTTGCAGAAATGACTAATTAGAAAAATATTTTCCCTCACTCCCATGGAATCTTGCATCCTGTTTTTAAAAAGCATAACTTACTTCCTTTATCATGCATACTCTTAATGGAGACCACTCTTTATGTGAAGAAATTTGAGGCACAATTTCCAGTTATATCTCAATTTCATACAATTTGTAAAATATATAATTGATCCAGTTGATTATATTGGTTTCATTATTAAACAATTTTAAGGAGTACCTAAATGCAAGAGCATCTGTATGTACTCATGTTCTGTCTCTTCTCTGTTGATATTTTACATTATGCTATTACAATATAAATCTATTTCTTATTATAATGAAAACTCAAATGAAACTAAGAATACATAGTAGCAATATAATGAGTTAGTATAAATGTGGATGTGGGAGGCACGGGGGTAACCACAAACCTGTATCAATCAATAATTATTTTATTGTTAAGTTAACAAGTAATTATAATTAGCACCTCCTCTTTTAATTTAAAAGAGCACAAAATGTGTCAAGGTTATATATATATATATATATATATATATATATATATATATATATATATATATGTTTTACTTTTTTTGTTAAATATTTTTATATTTATATGTTCTCTTATTTCATTAGGCAGCATGTTGTAAAATTTTATGGCCAGATAATCTAAAAATCGTAAATTTATATCTCGATAATTCTATGGTAAGGTCAGATGATTATTTTTATTTTGTCTTGTGTAGTGGGCATGGTTAATATGATTTAGAGTTTTATTTGTTTTGTGTATAAAAGAGCATAGAGAATGTATGTACAATAAATTTATACTACTAATATCTTCGCTATATAATAGCTTTGTTGAGTAGAACCTATTTTTATTGAAAATTATTTTGTATTTATTGTTTGCTTGTTCAGAATTTATGCATTTTTTACAGTCCTGTTTCAAGTGTGCACCACCACAGTAAGCACAAATCACATTGTTTTTACAGGCACTGCTTTTATGATATAGGCCGCTGCACTTGAAACACTGTAGTACGGATACATTTTCATAGACATAAATTCTCTCCCAGCCAATATGTAATCTCCTATCACACATAATCTTATTATATAAGCCGGGTGTACATTCCATGTATAAATTGCAATTGCCATTTTTTAGTTTTTGTATATATGTAACTTTGAGGATATCTTCATCCTTAATAAACCTATTCTGCTTCCTTATTGATAACTCAATCTCTTTTTCAGTCATTGTTTTACAAAATCCTATTACTTTAATTCTTGGATTTCTTAATTAGTTTCTTCAACATAATAATCTTTAAGTAGTTTCTGTTCTGCCACCTGTTTGAGTTTCTGTATGTCTTCATTTGTACTACATCTTATAGTTATGCTTCCTTCAGAAGTTTCTCTCACTTTGCTTACAGCAATATTAAGGTCTGATGGATTTATGCTTGCAACAATGTCCATTCTCGTATTTTGAGAAGTTTCTTAGGTTTTATTATTAAGCTCAAAGTTGTTTGTTACAGGTTTTGATTTTGTTGTCCCTGGTTCTCGATTCTTTAATAAACTAGCATAGGATCTTTCATCACTTATTCGGTTGTTCTTCTTTAATTTTAACTCGTCAATCTCCTCTTTCATCTTCATTATAATTTCTTGCTTGGCTTCTATAAGTTAATCTTTTGCATTCATTGCAAATTTTGAAAGAGTTCAAAAGTCTCGAATCGGCGACACTTTATGCAATGAAATTTCATTATCCTTTTATTTAGCAAAAGCACCTTAATCTCTGACGATGTTAGCTCTCCACACTGTTTACATATTCCCTTTTTGCAGCCATCACATTGATAAATGTCACGCGTTTCAGAACAAATATCGCATTCCATCTTGGCTTGCTTTGGTTTCACTTCATGTTTTATAAGAAGTTAACAGGTAGAAAACATCCAACTGAATTGAAAATATCTACACAGCACAATTATGAAATAACACAAAGTAATTAAAAAAAAAAAAACATTTCTTAATCTTAAATTCCACAGGCAGGAATATAAGTGATGTCTAAAAAGAAATGTCATCCATTGTTCTCCTTGAGCTCCATTTCACCTTATAGCCGGGCCCCCTGCATTACGGAGCTGGCTGGGGGTGTAGCTATGCCACTGTGCCATTGCTTACCGTCAATTTGGCGAAGCATTAACAACAAAAACTTTCACATTTTCTCAGATTTAAAAGAAAAACAAAAAAAAATAAAAAAAACTCTTAAAAATTAAAATGAATTATTCCAAACTGAAAAGAAACTACTTCTTACCTTGGCCATTGTTCCAAACAGATATTTGATTCTCCTCTGGCTTGATTTCGATCCTAATGCAGTCCATTTTCTTATCTCTCTGCTTGTTGTCAGCAGCATTTACTAAAATTTCATCAAATATTTTGTATAATCCTGGCACATATTCGATTTGCTTTTGGACCATCATCTCTTTCTCTGTGTCGTAGATCCACATCAATTCAGAAACCTACCAAATTCATTTAAACTGAGGTTAATAATGATAAATATTTAGATGCAGATAAGGTTTTGGCATCTGCAAGCTTCTGCTCAAATTTAAGCAGACAAAATAATGTATCTGACAAAAATAATAATAATAATAAAGCATTTACTTCCAACAGGCACTTGTGGGAAATTCGAAAACTAAATAAAACATACAAAAAAAAAGTGTAGAAAGAATACACATAGCAATCTAACAGCTCTTATAAATATTAAACAGGTAATATAGAATTTATGTGTGATCATGTAATAACTTTGTTGTTTTGTTAATTTTTGGTCGCTAAATCCGAAATTGTGTGGCAGAAACTTCCTAACATGTAAGATTTTTAAGTTAGGATTCTTTTAGCAAAAATTAATAGGTATTTTAATTACATTATTTTAAGAAGTAGTGCTTGTTGGAATTAAAAAAAATAATAAATACGGGTTTCAGCGCCTCTAACAAATTGGGATGAAAATTTAGAAATGTATAAAGATAAGGCTGAATGTATTGGAAAAAGAAGGTTCTTATTTTGCCTAAACGTGAAGAAAAAGCACCCCATTTAATCGAACAAGCTGAATTTAATGATCTAGATTGAGACCTCCACTTGCCCAAAGAGCAAGATGAACTATTAGGTTCAATATTACAACAATGGAATTAACTAGCCACTGGAACCAAAGATACAGTATTTAGGAACCATAACTAGGAGCTATCCTCGATTTTTACTATGCAGAATAAAACATGTGTTTGTGTTATTCCAAATAGTATTATAGAAAAATCAAGACCATCTATTCCTCTTATTGCACTTGACATGAAATAAACAGAAAAAGGGATGTCACTTAAAAGTCATAGAACTGTTACTAAGGCTTCAGGGTATACCAAGTATTGCTGTTTACTTTTTATTTGGGACAGCAGAGCAACACAGAGCCATTACCAAGTAAAATAGTGGCTTCAGATGGTGTGTATGTAGAAGCTAGTTAGATTAAGAATAAGAACACTTAAAAGTGAAGTAGTCTTATAAATATCTTGAAAACAACAAGCAAATATTGATTTCAGTTAAAATTTTTCATTTTGCCATCACAAAACTAAGCAAGCTTAAATCCAAATTGATCTTATGTTTTTTTGGGTAGCTGGTTTAATTCGCTTGAAGTGTTATGACAGAGTTAGTGAATTTTTGTAAATTATGTTCAATATTGAAGTTTTCTGTTACTGTGTATTGAAAAAAAATTAAGTATATTTTTGCATTTTTAAATTGTTTCTTTATGGTAAACGGTGCTAAATTTAGAATTCCCTTCGGGTGCCGTTTGGACTAGATCGAACACTGGAAATATATAACTTTCTATTGAATTATTAAACATTTTATCCATAAAGGTCTGCATCCACCAAATGTATTACTTTGGTTTCTAGGATTTTAAAATTTATCTAAACCTAACAAGCTTTTTTATAAGTAGCTGAACTACACTCAAACTATAGTTCTAATTACGTGAATTATCCCTTATCACTAAAATTAATAAAGCCATTTCTAACACTAATCAGAAATTATTTTTATTTCAACTTACCTTCTCAACAGAACCAATATAAGTATCAGGTCTGAGCAAAATGTGCTCCAACTGGGATTTCTTCTGATAAGTTTGTTCAATTGTTGTTGCCTTCTTCGGTTTGGGTTTAGGAGCAGCAGCAGCCACAGGTGGTGATTCACCTTCATCACCACCACCACTGGTGTTGCCATTGGACATGTTTGCAAACATAGTCTAGAATTAATAGTTTTGCCTTAGAAAAGTACTACTAATTTCAAATAGCCTGCTCCAAAAAAATTAACTAAATACCTGATACCTTACAACCTTGAACTTCTCTATAAATAATTAGCTTATCTGTGCCTCTGTATCTCTGTCCCTCCAACCCTTACTCTCCTCTCTCTTTTCCCTGTCTCCATCTCTCCCCCTGTTCTCTATTCATATCTCCCTCTCTCACAATAACTTTTTCCTCATACATGTATATACAGACCACTATGTAAGGTATATCTTTCTTTTGTCACTAGATTAGAGTTGCTTATTCTAGGACTTCCTTTACATGCATGTATTATTTTGGCTGGAGACCTAAACATAGATTATTCAAATGATATCCAATTTAGGTACTTGACTCTTTTAATTTAGACCGGCACATGAAGGACCCCACCACTCAAGTTACTAAGTGGTCATAATCTTTCAATTATCAAATGACCCACTTATGCACTTTTACTGCCTATTATCTCATAATTTTAATTTAGCAATTTCTCTTAAAAGCTTAAAGAAAAAACCTTACCAAGGGACTTAAAACATCTTCCCAAAATACCTATGTGGTCATTGCACAAACTTTGATAAAAACTAATAAATAACGTACTATGTATAGAAAAACAATTTAAACAGCCAAACAATCTTACTAGCCAACCTCTTCTAATCTGACATATAATCAGTTAAACTCTATTTATTGTATAACTGCCAACTGCTCTGTTCATAAGAATAAGTTTTTTATTTATTTATCTTTCTATGTGAAATTCTCGGTAAAATCCTTACAATTTGACTATGTTTAAACAACTTTATAAATTTCTTTAATAATTATCGTCGCATTTATAGACAAGTGATAAAGTGTGCTAGAGAAAAATACTATACTGCCAGAATATCAAATGCAGGTAATAGATCCAGGGAGCAGTGGTCAATAATAAATAGTTTAAGAGGTAAAAATAGCATCCTGCAATCAACTATTGATTTAAACCCAAATATTATAAACAATTTTTATTGCTCTATTGCTGAAAGGCTTATGTCAAACATCTGTTCAAAAGGATCCCCTGTACTATTTTACAGACATGTGGTCTCCACAAGATTTTTGATACTGATACTAATGAAATCAGAGCGACTTTTAGACAAATAAAGAATAAGCATTCTGCAGGATGGGATGGTGTCTCCCTTAGAGTATTGGAGAACTTACCAGAGGTGGCTTTGCAGGCTCTTGCTGGTTCTATCAATGAATCATTTCAACAGGGCGAATTTCCATCCTGTTTAAAAAAGGCCATTGTGATTCCGCTGCAGAAGGGAGGTGATGCATCTGACCCCTCCAATTATCGACCCTACTGGCGACCTTCTCGAAAATCATTGAAAAATTAGTGAAAACAAGATTGCTACAATTTCTAACAGTAAACAACCTTCTAACACCACACCAACTTGGATTTCAGGCATCAAAAAACACCTCTGATGCCATGTTTTCCCTGCTTGAAAATGTATACCTTAACATTAATGAGGGTCAGGCTCTTGCGGCAGTGTTCTGTGATTTTTCTAAAGCATTCGATTGCGTTAATCGTGGAGTTCTGTTGTGAAAGCTTCAACACTATGGAATAAGACGTATTACGCATAAATGATTCTCATCGTATCTTTCCCAGAGGATGCAAATTGTGAGAGTTAATGGTTTGTGCTCTAATTTGTCTAATATAAAGCATGGAGTGCCTCAAGGCTTGGTGCTTGGACCTATCCTTTCTTACTATATAATATTGATCTTACAGCTTTGGACATCGGGCAAATTTACACTTTTTGCAGATGATACTAAGCATTCAAAGGATAGTCAATTGTTAAAGAACACAATTAAAAATGATCTTCATAAAATTAAGGTATGGAGTGATTCAAACTCACTTTGTTTCAATATTAACAAAACAAATTTATTAACTTTTGGATTTAGCTATAATGATCTTAATTTGGATAACAAACTAAGAGTGAATAAATCGGTTACAAAATTTCTCGGACTTCACATTGATTCAAAACTTAAATTTGAAGATCACATTATAGAACTTAATAAAAAATTATCGTCTGGTTCCTACGCCATTAGAGTGGTATCAATGGAGCTTGGTTGCTTGGCATCAAAAATGGTTTATCATTTGCTATTTGAATCATATTTAAGATATGGGATTGCGTTTTGGGGATTTTGTAGCCAGCAACTTGTGAACTCGGTACTCATCATTCAAAAGAGAGCCCTTAGATATATGTGTAAAGCTAGGTATCAGGATCATTGTAAACCTTTATTTATAGAGTACAAAATTCTAACAGTAGTCTCTTTCTTTTGGAGATTGTGTGTTTAATTCATCGTAGACTGTTGGGAGGTGTGATTCAGCATGACCCTCATAACATCCAGAATACCAGGTTAAGTCAGAGTTTAAATATCCGGCTACCGATTCCCATACTTGCACTGACAAAGTACTCCATAATTTATGACGGTTCAAAAATGTATAACCATTTGAGCAACAATTGTTTATTTATTTATTTTTATTTATTTCTCACTTCATGTTATTACATAAATAATGTTCACATACGGCACAATGATATAAAATATTAAAATACATTAAATATAAAACATTAAATTGAATAAAAAAAATTTTTTTTTTTTTTTTTAATACTTAAGTAATATAAAACACAATCACATAAAATCAGATTGTTTTTTTTTTAATAATACATACATTGAGGACAATTACAAATTAAAAACAAAAATAAAATATACTGTAAAACTAGTCTGTTATTTTATTTCTTAAGAAAAAGTTATTTGATGGTTGTTTAAAAATTCATCATAACTGTAAAAGGCATTTCTGACTAGATAACTATACATTGTACTCTTAAATTTTTGTGGATTAAGACTTCTGACCTCAGCAGGTATCCTATTAAAAAACTTAACTGCCAAAAAATGCGGTGTGGTATCGAAAAATTTTCCCTTCCCCGAGTGTCCATGCCATGTATCTCTCCGTTGGTTACATAGTGAGTCTTGTGTTGGTGGATGTACAAAAGGTTTTGAAGTAAAAAAATACATGGAAAAGTTGGAATGTGTAGGTTAATAAAAGCATCTCTACAGTCATCTCTATAACCAAGACCGGCGAGAATCCGCACAGCGCGAAGTTGAACAGAAAATACTCGTCACCACCCCGCAGCATGCAGAATGGCAGAGTGCAAAATAAGCAGTTCTCAAGATGCTACTAGAGACTTTAAAGGAGAGATTTCGAAGTGCAAAAATGTTCTTACCAACCTTTGTTGCCACAGCATCAGTATGCGGACCCCAGCTCAATTCTGAGTCCAGAGTGACTCCAAGAAAATTGGTAGAGTCTACCATCAGAAAAGGAGATTTTTCTAAATTACGTAGAGAAAAAGTCATGAAACTAGTTTTGTCCTGATTTAAAATCAGTCCGTTAGCTCCAAACCATTGCTCCACCTCATACTGCATATCGCATGTCTTGCTGATTACTTCTTCAAAAGAGCCATCAGCAACCGAGGCAGTGGTATCGTCGGCAGACAAAACATATCGTCCGGTATGATTTTCAAAGGGCAGGTTGTTTATATAAATTAAGAAAAGCAGGGGTCCTAAAATAGAGCCCTGAGGAACGCCCATTTCAATGTTTTTGCTTGCTGACACCACACCATCATTGGTTACCATTTGGCATCGATGAGTGAGGTAAGACTTTATTAATTTAATTGCATGATTGGAAAAGTTGTAACACGAAAGTTTTTGTATCAGCAATTCATGCGAGACGCAGTCAAAGGCTTTGCTCAAGTCGCAAAATATTGTGCTAACATATTCCGAATTGTGAAATGCATTAGATATAAAAGTAACTAGATCCATGATACCTGAGGCTGTACTCAGACCACGTCTAAATCCAAATTGTAGGTCTTTGCCATACTTGCAGTTCCGTCGACGTGTGAGGGATACTTTGATTCAGAAACCATATTACAGCTTGGGGGGAATATTTTGATGACTATTTTTGATGTTTTGGTTCTTTTTTTGATTTTGAATCATTTTCTTGTATCTGTGTTATTTTATTTTATTTTATTTTCTGTATGTAGTAGGTTAGTGTGTAAGTGCCATGTCTAGAGTTTAAAGTCTATTTTCTAGTATATTTAGTTCTAGTTGGCTTTGTCTATAGGAACAATTTCATTGTAAATTTTCTTGACAATAAAGCATATTAAGTAAGTAAGTATAAAACTTCGGCGTTAGCTCCCCAACAAAACTGAAAACACATAACATAGATCACTGTAGGTACATAAAAATAAAATATTTTTTTGAAATTTTGAATAGAGGTGTCTCTAAACTGATCAATTTGTTTAGAACTAGCATTAGCAGATCGAAGAATCTTGATTCATTAAGTCCTTAATTGATGAGAAAGGGAGGATTCTCATTTTGATCAAGGTTTCTATAACCTTTGCGTAGGAGGTTAGCAAAAACCCAGGTTTTATCTAAAAAAAAACAGCCCAATAGGTTTTTTTTTATATAAAATGGATTCTTTATGCAGGTGCAAGTATAAAATCATTTTTTTATAACTTTTACAAAGACTACCTAATAAAAATAACAAAATATTCTTTAAGCATATTATATTTAAATGTGGAAACTGCCCATATTTGTAATTTAATAACGACTTTAAAAACTAAAAAAAAAATAATAATAAATAGGTGCAATACTGTCAGATTAGAACATTATCTGACCATAATACTGTTAACATTATTTTTAAATGCCGAAGGCATTTAACACTGTAAAATTATGTGCCAAAGAGTCAACAGAAACAGCCAAATACAGAAAGCACGACCTAAAAAATATCCACCTGATGAATATGTCCTTTTAATTACCTTATAAAAGGTACCTTATAGTGATAACGCATCTATAGCTAAATTGGTTAAGTGGAAGCTGCTGGCATAACCAGAGAAAAATCACTTTGTATTTTAAATATACAGATGATCAATAACCTAGGAGTAGGACAGCAAGAAAACTAAAACTTCTAATCAGAGAGAAACAAAAATAAGTTTAATATACAGCCCTATAGCACAAATCAGCAGTCACCTGCATAGCTCTTCTTTGTAGTTTAAAAACCCATTCACAGTGTAAAGAATGTCCCCATGGCAAGATACAAACACTGCATAAAAAACTTGGAGAAGACAACTTAGGTAAGACCTTTTTTACTAGAAATATGGTTTTCAATAAGCATCCAGATATAGGTACAACCAGGAATGTCAATTGAAATTCCTCAATCAGAAAATCTCATACCTCAGTCTTACTCTCATTCACTGCCAATTTTTTGAACCTGAACCACACATCCATGTCCTCTACATGTTAATGCATACATATAATCAAGTCATTGCAGTTACCTTTGACATTTTGGCCAATAAAATATATATTGAGCAGCCTAAATGTTCGCATTCCTTACATGAATATGCCTTTGAAAAAATAACAAATAAATCAAGAAAAATATACATGTTTTTCTGTGTTCCCACTTACTACAAATAAAATGGGGCAGCTCCACGTTTACTAATTTTCTATGTTCAGAATATTTAAAATATATATTAAAACCACTGTGTGAAAGTAAGCCAATACTATGATTTTTATACTTTAGTATTTTTGTAAGTTATGCTAGCACTGATAAACTTATGTATCTGTTTAATTGCTTAAGAAAGACAGGCTCCCTGAAACACAGTCATAACTTTACAGGTACAAATAGCTTTACGCAGATACAAACTTCTTGAAATCCCTGTAATTAAACCTGTATACATTTTTTTTTTACCTGTGAACTCAAGGTGAGCTGATGTACCTTGTTACCGAATAGCGCAGCCTGATTTTTAGCTTTACTGAATCCCCACAATACTGAGAAAAGCTTAACACTCATTTAAATACAAAAAGTCTTCCAAGACATCACCTTCTTTCTCATGAGATGAACAAGATGGTTATCATAGAAAAACATACCTTTATATCCGCCATTTTCGTCGTTTCAAAAAATTTCACAAGACCAAGTTAACACTTTCCTAAATCATTACATAAACAATACTAAAATATACAAAATAAATTCAATTTCTTTGAAGTGTACTTAAAAACAAACTATTGCAAATATCCGCTTTGTTTAAACCACTTTTTATGAATATATCAACAGACAGCTTCACTTGAACCGCCAACTATCCGGACAGTCGGCGACTTTCGAATAACGTCGGACAAAGAACTACCAATCAAAACCTTTTAAATTTGAAATTGTCCAATCAGTTTTAAGAATATTTTACCGGTCGGGCCGAATTAAAACAATAATCAATATGGCCGGTTGACAGCTAGTGTTATACAAAAGAAAATAAAAATCAGAAAAACAAATCTATTTAGTTAATATCCTTAGAAATTCTCCTTTAAATTCATAATATTTATAAGGTTTGATTTATCTTTTATGAGTTCTATGGAGTTGGCTACTAATTAACAATGTTCACTTCATGTTACGCGGTAAATGCTGGACCTTGTTCCTGTTGGGTTAAATAGTTTTATAATTTCACATTTAAGGTTGATGGGCTTTAGAACTTATTCAAAATCCATTTTTCAATACGTTTTGTTTTAGTTTTTGAGATTATGCGATGGATGTGCTTTCTATTGGGTTTACGTTTAATACCACTACGTATTAACAAGTTTTGTTGAATGCTCAGTGTAGGCTCCGAGGCTCTGTGGTCAGATTCACGGATTCGGATACAGCGCATATGTGTTCAAGTCCCGTTTCAGGCGTACGACTTTTTTTTAGCATTTTTAAAAAGCTTATAATGAATAAAATTGCGGATAGGGCTAGATTAGGATTGGGTAGGTGTGGTGTACAGAAGAAAATTTCGAGAACGGAGACATTACTCAAGTTATAAGCCATCGTTAAAGCTACAAAAACACACCTCAAAATAACGGGTCACATTTAAAATATGCGCGCACTTTAAAGTGACGTGAGTCTGATCCGAAACGGTCGTACATTTTAGGCGATTTCTTTATATCACCGGTGGAATCACCCGTGGACTTCATGTAATAATGATTGATCGGCAGCGAGGCGTCGTGGGGTAGGCTGGCAGTGAGGAGGAGCTAATAAAATAATGCAATTCATTGTTTTCTGATGATCTCATTTCATACATTTTAAACATTATTTATGTAGAAAACATGTGTATATTACATACATAATACTTACATTTATTGCAATTATGCTAACGGTATTGCTTCTTTAAAACGGACACTAAAAAATCAACTACATCCTAGTCTTGCACAAAAAGTAAAAAAAAAACGCCATAAACCATGTGTCTTTTATTTGTCCACCGGAACCACCGGCTACCAGTGTCTCATGGAATAATAAACAACGCCGAATCCTTGTTTATAGATATAACAAGGGCCAAATACGTCAATCGGTTCCAACGATGTATTCACTGACGAACTAAAGAACACCCCTTGTTATATATGGCAACATTGTCACATTTTGACATATGTATATGACGTTCTTCCCTGCTGGTTGCTTGTCACTTGTGTCTTGTTTGTCAATTTATCTTTGTCATTAAAGAAAATACCAAAGTAAAATGTTTTTATGTTTTAAATACCTTTATTGAAAAATTCTCAATTTCAGGATTAACTCCTTAGTTTTCTCTAACACCCTTGTTCTCTGCTCCACAAATGACTTTGGAAGATCCCTTTTTTGTCGTCAAAGAGTAAGAGCTTGGTTTACAAACATATGCATGCAGTATTCCAGTGATTTTTATTTTTGTTTTCCGACAAAAGTGTGTATTTTTAGTTGGTATTTATATAGCTTTATTTATAATTTTATGTTATTGTTTTTGCTAAATATTAATTGAAGTGAAAAAATGTTATTCAGTTGTTTACTTCTTTCATTGCTTCTATACCTTTATCTTTTATTCCTTCAACTTTATTAATTATTTTTCTGCTATTGTGACCCCGTCGCTATATTTATATTTTATGTAGTTTTGCTAATTATTACTATTTAAATATTTATTGAATAAATTCATTTCAGTGAGGTATTTAGAGCCCTAAAGAAAACGCGCGGTCTTTATCGCAGATGGTCTGAATTTCAGAATGAGTCAGACTTAATTACTAAAGATGAGATAGAATGGACCAACACTGAACTAAAAAACTCACTTAGGAGCATCGAGTGGGATCTAGAGGACTTAGAAGACACTATTGATATTGTTGAAAAAAATCCTTCAAAATTTAAAATTGACAATAAAGAACTGACCAAAAGAAAATACTTTATCGATTCAACCAAAAATGAGATCCAGTCGATGAAAGACAGAATTAATATGAACAGAGGAAAAGACAAAGATCGACTTGCAAGACAGGTGAATATCTGATTATTGCTGTTTTATTAAGAGTGAAAATTCAGATGCCACATTCATCCTTTGCTTGTCAATGAGTATTGTTTTCTATTTTCTTAAAATATCTGTTATTTTGGTGCACATTTTTCTGCTTCAAAAAAATGTTTCCCTAAATTAAAGAACTATAACTGTGGAATTAATAATATTTTCTCTGCAGGGTGAGTTGTTTTATCATAACATAATGTTATTTGGAATGTATGTATTATTTTTCCAAGGTAGTACATCCACCTAAAGGATTTATTGTAAGAGGTAGAAAAACTAACTTGTAGGGTTTAACTTAAACCTCTAGCATTTTTATCAGATTAAATAACCATTAATTAATTTCACAAAACACCAATTATAAACAAGTACCTAACAAAATGTCCTATAACATAATATATTCAAATCTTAGGGAGGAAACAAATATTTTCAAGTGCATTATGATTTTCAGAAGCATTTCTCTCCAGTTGGCTAAATTATTTTTAAAATAATAAATATATGTTTAAATTTCATTCAAAACAGTAAATAGGTACTCTCAAGAGACATTTAGTAAGGACAAAGGACACAACTGCTAAATTGTCCAGATTTGGGGTTTACACACTAAATTGTGATGAATGTTCATATGTGGGACAAACAGGTAGAAAAATGTCAACAAAAGTGAGAGAACATTTAAGCCTTGTCAACAAATTCAGAAACTCAGATGTGACTGAAACTGTTTCAACTTTTGCCAATCATTTTTTAGAGTCAGGTTATGATTTTGCCATTTCTGACTGATGATATACATGAATGTCTGAAGGGGAAAAAGCTTGACCTGCTAGAAAAAATGGAAATAACCAAGGCCTTAAAAATTCCTATTCTCACTTGTGTTAATGAAATTTTTAATTTTGAACCAACTCTAATATTTAACAATTTAATGTAATAATTGTTGTAGGCAACCTTATTTCATCCATTAATTTATAGAGAGAGTTTTTGGTTATTTTCATTGACCAGTCCAGTGGTCTATAGGCACTACTCTGGCCTCCCACTCAGGCTGGTCGGGTTCTATTACAGCTAGGGACACGCATCTTTTTTAATACCTACTTTTTTAATATTTATATGACACTTAACATCATTTTAATGTTAATCAAATACCTATGTATTAGTTGTTTGTTTTGTTGTACTTTAGTGTGTTTTATTCTATTTCTAAGTTAATGTTTTTGGATTTGTGCGTGTGATTATTTACTAAGGTTCTCTTTGTTGTTTATAGGCCTGAGGCTGCTCGAAAGGTCAAACACATGTCATGTTAATAATTATAATTTACTGAGCCCGAGATTTGGAGTTTTTTTCTATGTTTGATATTAAAACACCAATATGATAGCAGATATTAAGTAACCAAGTACAACTATATAATATAGTATACATATAACATATTCATTGTGTTATTAATATTTATTTGGTACCTATTTATGCCTTGAAGTGACCCATTTTTTCATAGCTACTCTTGTTTTTGATTATGAAGAAGTATTAAAAGATTATTAACAACATATTTCTTGGTCTCTACCTGTCAATAATAGTGACATGTTGTTGATAGGCCACAACAGCACTATGGTAGATTGTTTACACCCTAGTACAAATGTCTCCTATAGGCAACAGCTTATTTTATGCAACTTCACCTTAGTGAGGGTTAAATAAACATTGATGCTTGTTCAGTTCCTTTTATAATTTATATAGTTTATAATTTCTTTGGTATGCATAGACAAATATTTCTATTTTTGCAATGCGAAGAGAAATTGGGAGAAACACTCCATTAACATTATATTTACCATTTGCACAAAAGATTACAGATAACTAAAACTTACCATAAGATGAAAAGTATGGCCCATAACTGTCTTTTTACCGATGTAAATTACAATAAGTCTACAATGCTCTTTTATTGCCCTTTGGGATCACTCTAACATGAAGGAAGGTGGTCACTTTCTTTATCTTCTGAATATATTTTAGGCCTTATTACAAATGTACACATTTGAATTGCAGAAACTATAAAACTTAGTTTATTTTTCTCTATCCATTTCTCTGATCTTACTTTTTTTATTACAAAATCAGGGGCAAGATTTCTAACTACTTAAATGTAAAGTGCCTATTTCATTTCAGATAATTTTTTGTTTGTTAAAAGTGTTAGTTTTGTTTATATATGGTCCAGTAATTTTTTATTTAAAGTCATATTTTTGACTATAAAACAATCTTGCTTGAATTTGAATTTAAAAACCTTTGTAAAAATATTAAATTTACGTTAGAAGTGGAGCAAGATAAGACAATACATTTTTTGGAATTAACAATTATGAACAATAACAATAAACACGATTTTCAAATTTATCATAAACCATCTTACACAGATATAACAATACATAAAACATCAAATCATCCTTTTGCACATAAAATAGCAGCTTTCAACAGTTTTGTACATCGTTTAATTAGTATACCTATGTCATCAGATAACTATAATAAAGAATTGAATATTATAAAGCAGATTGCTATTAACAGTGGCTATAGTCCTAATATAGTTGACAAAATAGTAAATAAAAAACAATATAAAAAAGCAATCAATTTAATCTATTCAAATAATAATTCAAAAGATATAGCCAAATTTAATACAATAACATATACAGGCAAAATTAGCTCTAAAATCAGTAAACATCTAATGAGAGCAGATTATAAAGTTGCCTTCTGTACAAATAATACATTAGGGAAATATATTAAAAATAATAAATCCAAGTCTGATAAATCTAAAAAATCAGGGGTATACGAATTAGAATGTGGTTCCTGTGATAAAGTTTACATTGGCCAAACGGGTAGATCTTTCAATAAACGTATAAAAGAACACAAATCCTCATATAATAAAGAAAAAACAGACTCCATTTACGCTAAACATTTGATAGAAGCAAATCATACATTTAAAAACGAATATAAAATTTTGCATAGGGCTAATAAAAGCTACAAATTGAACCATTTGGAAAGTTTAGGAATTAACAAGAGGAAAACCCGAAATATTTTATTGAATGACCAGTTGGACTTAAATGGTTCCCCTCTGTTAAATCTTTATACCTAAAGAATAGACGAGGTGGGTAAACACCAATATTGTTTTATTGACACCATTAAGATTTTTATATATTTTTTTTTTATATTTGGTACATATTTTAGTGTCAGTTTTAAGTTAGCTTTTGACAAAGACACAGTGTGTCGAAACAGCTGTCAAGCAGAAATAAATAAGTGGAAATTAATAAACTAAACGTGTTTATTTTGTATACTAGTATGATCACTTAGCTTTCCAAAAACAATCTCCTTCTTCAGTGAACATATTTACTAGAATCTCTTGAATGTGATCAAATTTATAACAATTGTAGACTTGCAAGCTTTTATAAATTAAATGGTTGAAGGAACTGAACAAGCATCAACATTGTCAATAGTTTAATATTCTAATCAATTTGTCTTGTCCGCCAGAGAAAGTCTCAAAGTGTTCAATAATTAATCACAACAATTACGAAAATATTAATTGGGCAATATGAGGCATATTTTAATAGAACATAACAAATAACTTTAAATAAGTGAATTCTACTGTTTTACACTTTTAGCCCCTTTTGAGTGACAACAGCCCGGTCAGATTAACAAACTCACATGGAGGAACAAAATACTCGAAGCTTGAAAATGAAATTGAAAGTCCACAGCATCAGTTTTTGCAGAGGCAACAGATGTATGAGGTCCAGAATCAAGATGAACAACTTGAAGCCATTTCAGATAGCTTAGGCACTTTAAAGACTGTATCTCGGCATATTGGTATTGAGTTGGATGAACAGCAAGGGTAAAAGTTATTGAAGTATAATCCTTATAGTTTATAATAATATGCAATCTGCTAGGATTTTGGTAGTTCATACTATGATACATCTGTAAAGATCAAAATAAAGGCAGTTATATAGTTAAAAAATATTTTGATTATATTATTGTGTTAGTAGGGCATATTTCAGTTATTTGTTAGTTAATAATAATTGTGCTATGTTGCCAAGCAATAGAAACAGTATAAGAAAAGGAGTGTTTAAAATGTAGCACTGGGGAGTGGAGGGAGGGGAGGATAAGGTATCAGTAAACCCCCCCAGATTTATGGTTCTATTACTTATAGGCAGTGTTAAGTTATTGTTTGCATTTTGCCTTGTGTTGTGTTCATGTTGTATATAAGTCTGTAATCTTTTATTTTTGTAAAAAAAGGAGCAGGCTAATTGTATATATAAAGAGTTCAAATTGTTAATTTCCTGATTATACAATCTGTAGGAAAAAGTCTGTTTCTCTTATAAATTATTCTTAAAATATATTTCTGCACTATGTTTATTGGAAGCAGATTAGATTTGTATGCCCCTCCCCATATTACAAGTCCGTACCTAAGTAAGGATTCAATTAAAGATTTGTATATTTGTGTCAATAATTTGGTGTTAAGGAATTCCCTCAAAATTTGGTGTTAAGGAATTCCCTCGGAATTTGTATATTAATTTGCAAATTTTATTTGTGAGATATTCCACGTGATCTGTCCATGAGGTGTTGGTCAATAAATATTCCAAGATATTTTGTCTTTGTTACTGGTTGGATTTCAAAAACAGCACTATTATCATAAGTTATCTTATTAAAAGTTGGCCTATTCACTGACGTTATGGAGAAAGGTATGTAATTTGTTTTACTGATATTTAGTGACAGCCCTTGTGCATCCAGCCAGTTTTTAACTTCTTTAAATCCTGTTTCAGTTTTGGTTTTAGTTTCGTTCCGGGTATTACCAGAGAAAAGAATTGCAGTACAGCAAGGTCTATACACTTTTTATAACATCTTAGAACAATCTTCATGGCAGTTTATTGATGATCATTCAAGGGACATAGAAGGGAAAGCAGATGACTTTATCAAGGTGATGGTTAGGGCCTACCTACAAGCATTTCCTGAGAAGACCTATTGGGTAAAGGGTGATGAACCCCATAAAGTAGAATGGTTTGATGAATCACTCATAATCCCGCTAATAAAGCAGAACTTAAGGCCTACAAACAACAGTATGGGCAGGCAATAAAAGATGCTAAGAAACGTAGTAATGATAAGATCATATCGACTGCTAGAAATCCTGCTAGCGCTGCATGGAGAATTGTAAATGCCAGAGTGCAGAGGTGTGATCAATCAGGTAAGAGGTGTGAAATATCTGCTAATGAGTTTAATGAATGTTTTGTAAACATTGCCATAAAATTGATGCAAACTATCCCGTTGGCTCCCGATGATCCTTTGCAAAAACTCAAGGAGAAACTATATGAACATCACAATTTCAGTTTTCGTCAGGTAACTTTTAATGAGGTAAGAGATGTGATTGACAATATAAAAAATAAATGTAGCAGTGATATTTACGGACTTTCAACCAGACTACTAAAACAAGTAAAAAATATATTGATCCCCTTGACAAAACTTATTAATTTGTGTTTTGAAGAGAATAAATTTCCTTCTGTACTAAAAAAGCTCTAATTTCTCCAATTTTCAAAGTCTCAAATTATCGTCCTATAGCACTGTTGCCTATTCTTTCAAAGGTTATTGAAAAATGCATGTCTATTCAAATTACACATTTTTTGGAGTCAAATAATATCTTTACCCCCCATCAGTTTGGTTTCAGGCAGGGGAGAGACACCATTCAGGGAATTCTTGATCTTTTGTCTACTATCATGGACTCTTATGAGGGTTCGGAATATAACAGTGTATTATTTTGCGACCTTAGTAAAGCCTTTGACTGTGTCTCCCATTCTCTTCTTAGTACGAAACTGCACTATTATGGATTTTGCCCAAAAAGTGAGGTACTGATTGATTCCCACTTAGGAAACCGTCTGCAGGCTGTCAGGGTTGGGGGTGAATGTTCATCTGAGAGGGCTGTGAATGTCGGAGTTCCTCAGGGATCCGTGTTGGGACCAATATTGTTCTTGATTTTCATCAACGATTTACCTTTGGGGGAGTCCGATGCTCACTACACCCTCTTTGCTGACGATACCACTTTATCAATCACTGGAGTTAACATTAATGACATCGAACAGAGAATGGGAGCGGCACAGGCAAGAGCAGAACTTTGGTTTACCCTAAACAGGCTGTTACTTAATAAAGACAAAACGAACAAAATGGTCTTTACATTAAGAGACACTACACAGGTACGAGCAACAGTAACAGATGTCCGTGTTTTGGGTGTACAGCTTGACTCAAAACTCAAGTGGGACATCCACATAGATATTCTATCGGGTAAGCTTAAGAGTACCATATTCTTGCTGAGATGTTTGTCTGGGCGTGTTGGACAGGAGATCCTAAAAATGGTGTACTATGGACTGTTTCATTCAGTCATGTCATATGCGTTGATTGTGTGGGGACAGGCTGCTGATGCACACAGAGTCTTCCGACTTCAGCGAAAGGCTGTCAGAATTCTGGCAGGACTCAACTTAGGTATTCTGACCCTCCCCTGTCAGTTCATTTTGGATTGCTCTACCTACATAAAAGCAAATGAGAATGGACTCCAAAAGCACAGCAATGTTCATGCACATAATACTAGAGGCAGAGAAAATCTAGTTGTTGCCCGGTGTAGATTGGGAAAGTGTCAGAATCGGCCTGAGTACATTGCAGTTAAAATTTACAATAAATTGCCTTCAGCTATTAAAGAGCTGCCACTGCTCTGTTTTAAAAAAAAGCTTAAAAACCTATTGATCCTCAATGCATTTTCAGTGTTGAAGAGTACTTTAACTGTATAAATGTACTGTTTTATGTATGTAATGTATTGTAATCTTAAGTCCTTTACTAATATTTTACTTCAGCATAATTTTTGTATTTTACTTCTGTTTGTTTGACTTCTGTAAACAATTGTATTGACAGCTAACCGTTTACTCTGACACACTGCTCCCGAGCTGTCAGGTAGCTCTCAAAGACCTTCAACACCATTCCCCTAACTCCATATTGCATTAAAGTGCTGATAAGTTGGTTGTGTGGAACAGTGTCAAATGCCTTCGAGAGATCAATAAAGACAGCAAGAATTTTTCGATTGTTATTTAGATTTTTAATAACTTCAGATGTCAAACAGTATATAGCCTCAATCGTACCAAGTCCTTCCCTAAAACCAAACTGATTTTTTGACAATATATTAAACGCATTATAAAATTTGGTTAACCTGTCCTTGAGACATTTTTCAAATATTTTAGCAAAATTGTTGATTAAACTAATTGGGTGAACATTTTCAATTTTTTTCTTTGAACCTGACTTATGTATAGGTACACAATAACTGACTGTTTAAAATGCTTGGGTACAATTCCACTTTTAAAAATAAGATTTATTATATGAGATATGGGTAACACTATGTCCAAATAAACAAGTTTAATAAGTTTTGATGTGATATCATCCATTCCTGGAGCACTATCATTTTTAAGAGAGGCGATTTGTGTTATTATTTCCTGCTCGGATACAGGGGCGGCCAAAAACATAGAGGCATTATTGTTTTTAATTTTAGAGGTAACGACAGAAGTATTAATGTTCTTTGCCATTTCAATACCAATATTAGTAAAATATTCATTGCAATGGTTGGCCATTTGAATGTTATTATTAAAAGGTGTGTTGTTATCATTATTAAGGGTAAGACACTCTTTTTGTTTTTTGTTACCTACATTAGTAGCATCTTTTATAATTTTGTACATATTTTAAGGTTGTTTTTGTTGTTTTCAGTTTGTGTCCTATAGTAATTAAATTTTGTAGTTTTAATAATTTATTTAAATGATTTCTATAATGCTTATATTCAATTTCCAATGCTGGTGAGAATTTTCTTAAGAGATTTTTCTTTAATTTGTCTCGATGTTTTATTGAGTTTATTAATCCTTCTGTTATCCAATTTTTTTATTAGGTCTATTTTTTGATTTACATATAGGTTTCTTTTTTATTTTTGTAAATATATTAATAAATATGTCCGTGGTCTCATCTGAGTCATCAGAGTTTAAGACTTCTTCCCAGTTCTGGGTTGCAATTTTCTCCTTAAACAGCCTTTCATTAAACACACTATAGGTGTTTTGGGATGGTTTTATTATTTTATCTGTTTGTATTTTATTGTTATGTATGGATAACATTATTGGTAGGTGATCAGTGGTATCACTTTGCAATCTAAATGATTTAAAAATTAGATTTTGACTTCTTAGTTTTTGCCTTATGAATATGTGGTCTATGCGTGAGGACGTATTGTTAGTTATTCTAGTGGGAGAGTTAATATTGGAAAGAAAACCCTGTTGCCCCATTACAAACCTTTTTACACCGTGGCTTTTACAGTGTGATCAAACAAATAAAATAACTGCTCGTATAACTGAATTGCAACTCTTTAAAATGCCCTACATTTAATTGTACTATGCAGAGGAAGTACTTTGAAGATAATAGTTAAAACTTCTGAAACCATGTTCAAATCCATTTGTTTCATAATGTATAATAGATTGGTATTTGACCCCAAGTAGAGCCATTTAGTTAAATGTCAGTTTTGGAAATACTGGGTGTCAACGAATCTATTAGAGAGGCCATAACTTTTAAAGTATTTGATGAATCAAAACGAAATTTCGTATAGGTAAATAGTACATAACGAGGAGAATTTTCGAGTGTTTTCACTTTCCGGTCACTTCCGGTTTTAATTTTTTAAATGAAAAACTGTATATTTTTACATTTTTGGATTCCTGAGACAATTCAAAATCAAAAATCGTTTATTTCTGCAATTTAAAAGTGTAGTACAATAACTGAACGAAAGGACAATGATAAAAAATAACCCTAATCTATACATATACACTTAAACATAAAAATATATAAAAAGAAAAAATAACATACACATTCCATTAACTAAACTCGTGAAACGAATAACAATTCTTATCAAGGAGATGTTTCTTTAGACGATTATATGTGAATTTTGCATTTAAATTTCAATTTGTCATGTCAATACATCATTTAATGACCTGCCAAAAGCATTTAAAGATAACACTAGAGCAGTATCAACAGTGATGTATGCTGATGATGCAACTTTTGGAGTTAGAGTTGGAGAGGAGGATACGGGGCCGATACTTGAGGATATTCTTTCTACGGCTCAAAATTGGTTTATGGCAAATAAGCTAGTGCTCAATGAGGACAAAACCATAAGCAGAATTTTTCAAACTACTAGGACTGGTGATCGGACTGGTGACTCCCGGAATAAGTTCTTGGGCGTCCTTATTGATCAAAATCTTTCGTGGAGCGACCATATTGATGTTCTGTGTTGTAAATTGAGCCAAAACGTTTATGCTATTAGAAAAATTAGGTTAACTGTACATCAGAGTGCTGCTGTCACAGCATATTATGGATTATTTGAGTCCACAATGAGATATGGATTGCTAGTATGGTGCTCGGCGGCAATAACTAACTTAGACAAAGTTTTCAGGGTGCAAAAATCTGCAATCAGGTCAATTGTTAATATTAAACCGGATGTTTCTTGTAGACCATATTTTAAAAAACTTAACATTATGACTGTTTATGCATTGATTGTCTATTCGAAGGTAACTTTTGTTAAGCAAAATATTGGTAGGTATGTTGTGGCAGCAGATGTGCACTCTCATAGCCCTAGAGTTAAGAATAATTTAGTTCTAAATCAATGTAGATTAAGTAGAAATAAAACAAACGATGAAATAAAATTATATAATGTTTTACCTGAGGATCTCAAAAACTTATCATCCCAAAAATTTAAAAAAATACTTCATAAGTTCTTATCTGAGAATCCTGTGTACTCATTTGACGAATATTATACTCTTATTAGAACTGAAACATTTTTGTTTGATAGCTCTTAGATGGCTTTGTGTTTGTAAATGTATTAACTCTGTAATCAAAAACTATGTATGTATAATTTAAGTTTGTCTCATATTTATAATTGTGATTTTCTTTGCCTGTGTTTTTATTTTCTACTAGACCTGTCTATAATACTTTGTATTTCTAAAGATCAATAAAGATTATTATTATTATTATTATTATTTAAATGATTTCTATAATGCTTATATTCAATTTCCAATGCTGGTGATAATTTTCTTAAGAGATTTTTCTTTAATTTGTCTCGCTGTTTTATTGAATTTATTAATCATTCTGTTATCCAATTTTTTTATTAGGTCTATTTTTTGATTTACATATAGGTTTCTTTTTTATTTTTGTAAATATATTAATAAATATGTCCGTGGTCTCATCTCAGTCATCAGAGTTTAAGACTTCTTCCCAGTTCTGGGTTGCAATTTTCTCTTTAAACAGCCTTTCATTAAACACACTATAGGTGTTTTGGAATGGTTTTATTATTTTATCTGTTTGTATTTTATTGTTATGTATGGATAACATTATTGGTAGGTGATCAGTGGCATCAGATTGCAATCTAAATGATTTAAAAATTAGATTTTGACTTCTTAGTTTTTGCCTTATGAATATGTGGTTTATGCATGAGGACGTATTGTTAGTTATTCTAGTGGGAGAGTTAATATTGGAAAGAAAACCCTGTTGCCCCATTACAAACCTTTTTACACCGTGGCTTTTACAGTGTGATCAAACAAATAAAATAACTGCTCGTATAACTGAATTGCAACTCTTTAAAATGCCCTACATTTAATTGTACTATGCAGAGGAAGTACTTTGAAGATAATAGTTAAAACTTCTGAAACCATGTTCAAATCCATTTGTTTCATAATGTATAATAGATTGGTATTTGACCCCAAGTAGAGTTAAATGTCAGTTTTGGAAATACTGGGTGTCAACGAATCTATTAGAGAGGCCATAACTTTTAAAGTATTTGATGAATCAAAACGAAATTTCGTATAGGTAAATAGTACATAACGAGGAGAATTTTCGAGTGTTTTCACTTTCCGGTCACTTCCGGTTTTGGTTTTTTAAATGAAAAACTGTATATTTTTACATTTTTGGATTCCTGAGACAATTCAAAATCAAAAATCGTTTATTTCTTCAATTTAAAAGTGTAGTACAATATATGAACGAAAGGACAATGATAAAAAATAGCCCTAATCTATACATATACACTTAAACATAAAAATATATAGAAAGAAAAAATAACATACACATTCCTTTAACTAAACTCCAGAAACGAATGACAACTCTTTTCAAGGAGATGTTTCTTTACATGAATATATGTGAATTTTGCATTTAAATTTCAATTTGTCATGTCAATACATCATTTAGAGTGTAAAGAAGTGGTATTTAAACCAGTTATTCTAGCCTAAATTTCACTATAACTGTGAGTTTTCTAAGTTGGAACAATGGCCGCCAATGTTTGTGCTACTTGGGAGATTTACGTAGGTCAATATTAAAAAAGTATTAGTACAAACATAAATTATACATTTTGGAAAAAAATTAAAAATTTGTAATCTAAGAGATAGTAGAAATATGTATAAAAAATAATCAAAAAAGGATGATACATAAATAAATCTCAAGAACAAACCTTCTATATAGTACGACATAAGTTGATTGCATTAAGAAATTAACATATAAATAGTATTTCCAACTCATCAAGTTCAACATATTGTAATAGTTATAATAACATACACATGTGAAGTATATTTGATATTTTACCTGTAGATTTTTTTAGTGGATATTTTCCTGTCTCTTAATTCAGTTTTATGTAACATCTGTTGCTGAAAATAGGATGCTCCTAAAAAAACAAGAAATCTTTCTTGTAAAATTAATTTAAAATTTTCACTTCAGTTTCTCATTCTGAAAATATCTTTTTATGTTAATGTTTATTTTTCATATCTTGCTATCTTTTGTTGTTGACACAGCAATTCTTTTTATAGGATGTTAGATGAATTTGGTACTGAATTAGAAAACACAGAGTCTAAACTCGACACTACCATGAAAAAGATGGCCAAGGTCTTAAGGATATCAAATGGTAAGTTATTACCTAATTGAAATTCATATTTCATTATTATTTTTATTATGGTCATTATAATAACACAGTAATCTTTAATTGCCAATAACATGATAAAAATCACAAAAAAAACATCAAAAATAGCAGGATTATTTTAGTATTTTGACCTATACACAACATTAAATACTTTTGGTCATTTGTATGAAAAAGAAGGGACTCCAATCTGCCCAGTGTTAACATATGTAGTTCAGTTTCCAGGGAGATTCTTGTCACATCGGGTGTCCCGCAGGGTTCGCATGTTGGTCCAGTTCTCTTTCTGCTCTTTATAAATGACATAATATCTTGTTTCGAATTTTATGAATGTCTTTTATATGCAGACAACTTAAAATTCTTTTCACCATTCTCCTCGGACTTTATTCTTCTTCAGTCTGATATGGAAAGGCTCGTTAAATGGTGCAGAACTAATAATCTCTCTCTTAACATCTCGAAATGTAAAGTGCTCCGCTTTCAGAAATATATTAATCTAATACCCTCCACTTACTTCATTGATAATGTAAGTCTTGAAGTTGTTAGTTCTTTCACGGACCTAGGCATTATTTTTTATAAAAATCTAACTTTTAATCTACATATTGATAACATTGTACTTAAAGGTTTTAGACTACTGGGTTTTATAAAGTGATATATGAAACACGTAACTGATACCAAAGCAATTGGGTGTCTCTATAACTCATTGGTTCATAGCGTTCTAGAATACTGTTATACCAGATGGACTGCAGTTCCCTTCTGCAGAAACTTAACTTTCATGTACCCCAACAGTATATGAGAACTACGACATATTTCTATCTTCCACTCTATCGAAATTATGGAGAGCACAAAGCCACACTGTTTCAGGCATGTCAGTATTTTATTCACGGTCTAACCTTCAGTAAATTTAGAAAGAAAGTTGTTGAGTATTTACATATGCATTATTGTTAAATAATTATCTTTGGCTGGGCTTTGGGGTGATTGTTACGCAATTATTGTTCCATTTATTTTGTAATTATACCAAGACTAGTTTGAATTTGGTTTTGTGATACTTATTTAGTTTCAATTGTATAATGTACTAATTAATAATGATGTATATATATTAAGCTAATTTGTCTTGTAATTGGGTTTCCTGTTAGACAATAAATATTATTATTATTATTATTATTAAGATAACTTTGTGTTTGACAATAAAGCTTATTTTGATTTGATTGATTTGATATCTCTTTTAGCAGGAAAAAGCATCCTATACAACTCACATACGTGATTAATTGTATAGAAATCGAACAGGTTAGCATGGTAAATGATTTAGGGGTCATCTTCGACTCTGAGTTACGTTTTATCATTCATATCGATAATGCGGTCGCTAAAGCTCTTAAATTATTAGGTTTTATTATGAGGCAATGTTTCAACTTTAAGAACACTGAAGCTTTGAGATCTCTATATCTCGCTTTGGTTAGAAGTAATTTAGAATATTGTTGTATTATTTGGGCCCTGTATTACCAGGTTCACATTAAAAAACTTGAGCTTGTACAAAATAAATTTGTAAATTTCTTGTTATATAAGTTGTGTATTGACAAACAAACAAACAAACAAACAAAAGTATGCTTTATTGCCGCAGAAAAATTTTACAATTTTATGGACAAAGCAAAATATACCTAAAAATAAGACATATCAAAACATCAAGTTGATGTTTTACTCAAATTGTGAATTAGTATCTGACTGTTTTAAAGTCATTAAAAGTTGTGAGTAAATAACACTAAGATCATTAATGTCTTTTTTCTTATTTAGACATTCATTGTCTAGGAAAATCTCCACCATTTCTAAAAATTTTCTTTTGTTTGAATTTTTTTCTGTGTTTAGAACCTTGCAATTTTGAAAATCTATGACATGATTTGTATTGGTTGTGTGTTCTGCAAGTGTGCAAGAATTTTTTTGTAATCTGCAGTCACTTTTGTGTCTAGTTATTCTTTGTTGTAAAACAGTGGAGGTTTGCCCTATATATTTTTTATTACAATCATTACATGTAATGTAATTAATGTAACATTTGATTTTTTAGTTGGTTCATCTCGATCTTTTAGCCTGGAGAAAGTGTTGCCTATTTTTAATATTTGTTTGCCACATATTTTGATGTTAACATTTTCAGAAAAAATTTTTTCTACTTTATGGCTCAATTCCTGGCAATAAGGTAGAGAGAAATAGTAAATTTGTTGACTATTCGGTACAAGGGCACTGATATTAGTAGGACTCTGATTATTATTTAAAGAAATATTGATCCCTGGAGAAAGTACTACAGTTGCGTTGTTATTATTATTATTATTTATCGTTGTATTAATAGAGTTATGTAAAAATTTATTAAGAAACCATTTAGGGTAGGAATTGTTTATCATTATATTATAGAGTATTTTTAGATTTCCTCTTGTATAGTCTGGATCTTAATGTTATTTACTCACAACTTTTAATGACTTTAAAACAGTCAGATATTAATTCACAATTTGAGTAAAAATAATCCAAAAAATATGCACCCCTTTTTGGTTTTTCTATAAACAATAACTACAGATTGGGAGAATTCTGTGATTGTTTTAACAGTCAACCAATTACACCTTATTAGTTGCCACCCAAAATTAGTTAACTCTAGTTTATAACGTAATTATAATAAAGAACACAAGTTCAAATTTAGTGCCAGAAAGAGATACTATTACTTGTTAAATATGCTTACTCTGTCAGATCTTTGTATCGATTTTTGTTTATTCACCTAGTTTATAAAAAAACACAGAAAGAAATTCCACTGATAATACACTCGGTCGTCTTCATAGATGCGATCAATCTAAAACGTAAACATGTAGAATTAATTATATTTTTATGTAAATATACCAATATGTAGTCCTATATAACACAAAAATGAAAAAAATTTTAATGTTTCACATAGAAGCTAGATGTAGTTATTTTACTCACCATGCACGTAAGTCCTAGAGTATTAATTAAATTTAAATTAATTTTCATAAACTAATTTGAACATAAATGTAGAATCCTAATATTTTAACAAGCATAATTTACCACAAATAAAACATAAAAACTAGTTAAGTAAAACGTAGGCACAGAACATAGAAAATGAAAGTAATAATTCAAAAAAAGACATTTTTCAGTCAACCAGAAATGTTAAAATCTTTTATCTCGCTTCCTTGATATCTTTATATAGATATTGTATATAATTTTCCATATTAAAAAAAACGTTAAGCTGGTGCAATACTGTAAAATTCTGTTTTGTATTGTAGCCTTGAAAAAGGAAACAATAAATTTCCGAAAGCTCGGCGTACGTAAAAAACGAGTTTTACTTCAGCCCCAGACCGCTACCCTAAGAAAAAAATTGAAACTCTTGTATTCAACTAGTTCGGTCGTAACTACCTTCCCACTCACTATATATATATATATATATATATATATATATATATATATATATGTATATGTATATATATGTATATGTATATATATATATATATATATATATATATATATATATATATATATATATATATATATATATTCATTATAGAAAATAAGCCATCACTTAGTAGATCTTTAGTTTTCTTTCTGTTTATAACCACTACGATACAACACGGCAGCCACAGAATGAAACAAAACTCAACACGTGTTTTTAAATATTGCATAAATCTCATAAAAGGGAGTTTTTACAAAATATCTTCATACAGCACAAAGGTAGAATATATTTGAGCACATGGAACGATGTACAATCACTTTTGGAACTAAAATAGTTCGAAAAAAAAACGCAATAAGAATCACAACAGTCGCCATTTAAAACAATATATAAAACAGAGCCAAGGAACCCTACTTGCATCTTTTTTCCCATTCGGTTGCTCCTACTTCGAAACAACAGTGTTTTCTTGACGGGTTGATCCGTTTGAATTACCTTGTATATACTTCTCTGACTTTATATGCTAGTAGCTACTACAGGAGTGCTTAAAAGGAGGCTGGTACAGAACCCCTCAAGCTCATTGTGGTTCTTTATTATCTTTTTCAAAAATTACTATCCCTACTTCAATCATTAATATCATTATTCTTAATATTCAAATTAAATAAATATTCAAACTGTTATATGAAAATGTTTAGGTATAAGAAAATATTTATTATTAATATATATATAATTTTTTTTTCAGAAAAGCGTCAGTGGGCCGCTATTATAATCTTAGTAGTCGTACTTATTATTGTGATACTTTTATTTTTTATACTGTGATTTTATTTTTATTATTGTATAGCTTTTAAAACTGACAGTGTAGCCTTTCATAGACTTAATATAAGTACAAACTGTTGATAATGTAGATTATCAAATAATCAGTTTTTTCAGTGATCACCAAAATCGAGTTCCTGTATTTTGACTATATTCTGTGTCATCTTCAGGGCCATGTGCCACTCGTAAGAATCTGGTCCTGAGGATTACAGAGATTTGATTTCAATGTTTTAATTAAATTTGTTGACATGAGCTACCAACAACTTAATCTTTTTTATTAATTCTTGCTGTTCTATGTGATAAACTAGAAAAGTAACACAGGTGGGTTTCTGTTAGAGAGGGTTCTTTTGTTTAATAAAATTATCAAATATTTGGTTTTTGCATTGGTAGTTTTGTATTTTAGTAACTAAAAGACTTTTTAGTTACATTCAATGTTCTTTAAAGTGATTGATTTAAATTAAAAGGAAAATCTTTAAATTAGTTTAGGATTTGAAATTTTTGAATAACAACAGAAATAACTGATAATATTTTGTACCAAAAGCACAAATAAAGAAACGGATAGGATTTTACTAAAAAAACTGATTAAACAATGTGGAGTGCCATAAATATATTAATAATATAGTAGGAAATCAGAAATAGGTCGAAAATAGCAATGATAATAATTACAATTTATTGTTTTTTAAATTGAGATTATCATTCAGAAAAATAGATTAATGTAAGCTTTAGAAGAAAATGTCATTATATTTAGATGTTTTGTTCGTTTTGTGAGTGCTTGTAGAAGAACATGATTTACATTATAAATTATTAAGTAAGTGTAGTTTTGTTGGCTTCCAAATCATCAATCAATTGTAAGTTAAAAAAGTGCTTAGCATATCACACTTTATCTATTTTCTCTTAAATATTTCATTTAGATTTCATATATAGTAAGTGTTTCAGTCAGTGGCGCAGCCAGTTGGGGGGGGGGGGAGCCCGGACAGCCCAAGCCAAATTAAAAACAACAGCATTATAATAGTTAAGACATACCCATAAAATCTAATTCGAAAAGGTCCATGTTTTTATAACGTCGGTATCTTGCAACCATCCGTACGTTAACCATCCTCGTTGAGTGATTTGCGCGCATTACACGAGTGCCATTAGGCTCTCGTAGTGTTTTTTTTTTAATGTTTTGGTGACTTTATATTTTCTATTTTTTTAATATGTATAGGATATTGATGTTTATTTTTCGAGGTTTTAGTTATATTTCAAGTTGTAGTATCGTTTTGGTGCCCTCCCCAGGCTTTATTTCTGACTGCGCTACTGGTTTCATATATATATATATATATATATATATATATATATATATATATATATATATATATATATATTGCATAAAACGTGTTATGAGAAACATGTCAATTTTGTTATTATACTGAAAGCCAAAGGCTTACAAGATAGGTAAAGTAATGTGAAACTTAATAGAAATTATGAGGGAAAAAATGTTATTAAGAAAAGTTGTCTAGAATCAAAACCTATGTTGATATATAAAAATCTGCCTCCGATAAACAAAAAAATTAGTAAATTTTGAATTGAAGCCATAATAAATGGCAACTCACTAAATTTAAGTGGAATCAAGTATATTGTCTGTTGCCAGGACATTATATATATATATATATATATATATATATATATATAGTGTGTCCAAGATAAGGATGCACAGCATGGGGATCTTGGGAACGGTAAAAGATATAGTTAAGTTAGACAAAAGTTGGGTATTTCGATGCCCAACAAAATCCCGTTTTACAAATTTGAAAATTCTAAGCCGTTCCGGAAATATCCGAGAAAAACCGAAATATTGCGATTTCGTTTTAATTTTTTTTAAGCTATTTGAAAAGATATGAAAAAACGGAAAAAACTTTTTCATTCTCACTTTTTAAACTGTACAAGGTGACGTTAACAAATTTTTATTACAGCGTTTCGTTTCAATGGAACCACCATGAACTTTGATTTTTCTTATGGGACGGAAAAAAAGTACACCCAGTATTAGATTCCGCTTTTCATTGCGAATTCAACGATGTACAGCACAATAAGATTACTTATGTTTTTATCCAGAAAAATGACTTTTTAATACATTTCTAGCATTTTATTATAGTAGGGCATGAAATCCTAAAGGCCGTTTTAAATGCTGCAATTCTTTCTTGCAAGTTGCAATAGTCTTAAACAAAAGCATGCGCAGCGGCAAGACATTTGTATCTTTTGTCAAACTGCGCATGCCTTTGTTCAAGACTATTGCATATTGCAAAGAGGAATTGCAGCATGTAAAACGGCCTTAACGATAAAAGGAAGAAAAAACGGTTGAGAAGTTCGAATGAATATACTTATTTATTTACTAACTATAACAAATGTTCAAACAAATTACTTCCATTTTGTAAACAGAAGTACGCCCGTCTCACGGTAGACTCCAAAATATGATTTAACATTTCAGAAGTAATTGTATTAAATGCTGCTCGTACTGATTGATATAATTGTTCTTCGTTGTCAAAACATTCCTTAAATACCTCATTTTTTATGTAGCCCCACAAGAAAAAGTCCAAGAGAGTTAGGTCCGGACCTTGGAGGCCTTGCAGGCCAAGCTGTTTAACATTGTAAAATTGGCGAACTTCTATGGAGTTATGTATCTTGTGGAACGAACAGCCATGTACAGCTCCTAACTGTAAATTATCTAATGCATCTTCTAAATCGTGCCTCAATATCTCAAGGTACCGCTCGGAAGTTAATGAATTGTGAAAGAAAATAGGGCCTATAATCTTGCTACCAAAAATCCCACACCAAATATTAAATCCAAAGCGATCTTGATGTCTGGATGGTCTATTTACACGTGGATTTCGTTGTGGCCAATAGTGGGTATTGCGCCTGTTAAAAATACCGTTATTGGTTACCATGCTTTCATCAGACCAAATCACTTTATAAGGAAAATTAAGAGTGTCTTCACACATCCTGGTATACCACTCAAAAAAATGTCTACGTCGTTCATCGTCACCCGGTTTTAATGATAATTGATTTTGTAGATTTAGCTACCCCCGTCGGGTCTTCAATTTCTCTGGTGGAAGTTTATGGATTTTCAATAACAGATTGTAGAACGTTGTATTGGTTTTCTTCATTAGAAAAGTTTTTGTCGGGATAATACAGGTTTTTAAATGATCCATATTCTTTTAGATTAAATAGCAAACGCCGAAAAATACACTTGTCAGGTTGTCTCCGCTCTGGGTATTTGTTAGAATACATGCGCTCGGCTCTTACACAATTTCTTTGACATAAAAAGTAGCAAGATAGTATATCACATTTTTCTTCGTTTGTAAAATCACCTCCATCCATTGTAGAACAAAATAAATTAAAAAACGACAACAATAACAATACAAACATTTACTTGTTTGAATATTTGTTAAATAAATACATTCATTCGAACTTGTCAACTGTTTTTTTTTTCTTTTATCGTTAGGATTTCATGGCCTATTATAATAAAATGCTAGAAATTTATTAAAAAGCCATTTTTCTGGATAAAAACATAAGTAACCATATTGTGTAGTATATCGTTGAATTCGCAATGAAAAGCGCAATCTAATACTGGGTGTACTTTTTTCCGTCCCTTAAGAAAAATCAAAGTTGATGGTGGTTCCATCGAAACGAAACGTTGTAATGAAAATTTGTTAACGTCACCTTGTACAGCTTAAAAAGTGAGAATGAAAAAGTGTTTTCCGTTTTTTCATATCTTTTCAAATAGCTTCAAACGAAATCGCAATATTTCGGTTTTTCTCGGATATTTCCGGAACGGCCTAGAATTTCCAAATTTGTAAAATGGGATTTTGTTGGGCATCAAAATACGCAACTTTTGTCTAATTTAACCGACTCTATATCTCTTACCATTTCTGAGATCTACATGCTGTGCATCCTTATCTATATATATATATATATATATATATATATATATATATATATATATATATATATATATATATATATATATATATATATATATATATATATATATATATATATATATATATATATATATATATATATATATATATATATATATATATATATATATATATATATATATATATATATATATATATATATATACATAATTTAATAATTCACTTACAAAATTAAAATAATAATGCTGTGAACTAAAAATCAAGATTTTTTGTAGGTATGTTAAATTGCTTAAGCCTTTATCATAGCAAAAAAATGTATACTAAAAATTGTGTTAACAAAAAATCCTGTATACTAAGCTATTCCTTTTATTAATATCATTTCTCAAACAATTCCTCTATGTGATGATAACCTTTCTTTCTATACATTAGGTGACACAGGAGATGTAATAAGCAACATTTTTTATTTTAGTTGTGAAAATTTACCAGTTACCAAAAATCTGTTTCCAACAACTTCAAACGCCTTTTGCAATATCTGATTAATTATTATTAGTATTGTTTATTTATTACACAGTGATTACAATAGAGATAATGTCAATATCTGTTGAAACACAGCTCCCCCATACTTACGTCATCATTTTCAATTTAACTTATCTGATGGTTTTGACATATTTTTTCACGTATTATCATTTTGTCTTAAAATGAAAATAAAGTTAGTTTACCTTGTATGATAAAATTGAAAATTTGCCATGTAAATCGTATTATTTTTAAAGACCAAGTTTTTGTTAAGGATTGCCTTTTTTTATTTCATGATAGTACATTTTAATCAATAAATGAAAACAGAAGTTTTGTTTCGTTAACTGTCACTTATTTTATTTTTGCACAAGGCAGTTTCGTACTACTAGTGCATTTTCAGATGGAAGAGGATATTTACAATCAAATTAGGTGTCTATTCAGACAAAAATTCTTAAGTGTATGATTAGAGAAAACCAACTGTACACTGTGTCCCAGATTGCTTGTAATCACAGGGTTTCTCGGTAACCAGCAGAGATAGAACTTTGCGGTTTTCGCGACTCTATGTCAATTTTTCGAGAAACTTTGAATGCCGCAAACAGAATTGTGCCAGATTGTTTCGTTCCCGAGATACAGAGTGAAATAGAAATTTTGCGATTTTGGGGGTGGTATCATATTTCGGACACCCTGTCAGATAAGGAAAAGGTAAAAACTGCTATGTATAGATATTTTTACGTAGAGTCCAATGCTGTAGTCAAAATTTTTTTTAGACAAACCGTTTTTGAGATATAGCCCAAACTTAGTATTTTTTAAATGGGACACCCTGTATTTTTTGGTTCCAAAAAATTTGCCTTTTTTTTCTCTTTAAAATGATGTATCACACTATGCACTTTTGACGTAAACTAAGCCTTATAAACGCAATATTAAAAGAAAAACGTAAGTTGGCCATGTAAATATGGCATGGAAACAAAAATCAAAACTATTTGTTTCTTAAATATATCAAATATTGCCGTGTTTATCCTCTTATCGTACGAGTTACCAATAATTCTAACAGGTAAATTAATAGATATTAAGAAGAAATGAATAATTTTGAAAATAGTCATAAGTACGATATGATGGTTTGTTTTATTGAATGTCATGAAAACAGTGATCAAGCATCTGATTTATATTTTAACAGGTAAGCACCAAGCGCTTAAATTATTATGAACCTCCTTTCAAAATTTTTTTTCAATTCCACTTTGAGTTATGGACTATTTCCAAAAGCTTTTTTTATATCGTAGATATCCAGAAAGGCCCCAACCACACAAGGCAATTTTTCGCCGAATTAAATTAAATTTAATTAATGAAGGATCATTTTCAAAGCACAGGGCTAAAACATATAATAAACGAAATCACGAGAACAATGAGATTGTTGTATTAGCAAGTATTCAAGCCAATCACGCGAATTCATGTAGGCATATTCAGGAAACAGTGGGGGTGTCAAAATCACAAACGCAAAGGATATTAGGAAAACATAAATATAAGCCTTATAAAGTAAATGTAGTACAACAATTGCATCCTGGAGATGCAGAAAGGCGTCTAAATTTTTGTAACTGGTATCTTCGAAAAACCCAAAATGACCCTGACTTCGGTAGCAAGGTTATATGGTCCGACGAAGCCTATATAAGTTGTAGTGGTATTTTTAACAGGCATAATAATAGGCACTGGTATACGGAAAACCAATTTTTAACAAGAGAACGTCAGCAGCAAGGAAGGTTTGGGTTTAGCGTCGCTTGCTTTATATTGGGAACAAAGATTACATTCCATATTTAAATAATAATTTAACAGCAGATAGATATCTAGCAATTTTAAATCAAATACTACCGGATTTATTGGATAACTTGCCGCTAGCAAATCTGCACAATATTTACTTTCAGCAGGACGGTGCTCCTGCCCACAATGCGCAAATTATAAGGTCATTTCTATTTGAAAATTTTCACGATCGCTGGATTGGTACAAATGGACCAGTAAGGTGGCCTGCTAGGTCGCCAGACCTCTCAATATTAGATTTTTTCGTTTGGTCTTACTTAAAAAAAAAATTTACCTGAATCCAGTCAATACGATGGAGCAGCTGCAAAATGCAACCATTCAGGCATTTAGATCATTGAAAGATAGACCTATAATAATGATGAGTGCTCTAAGAAGAATTTGCACTGTGTGCCAATTATGTGTTCCTGAGGGGGCGGCCATTTTGAACAGTTTTTCTAGTTATGTAGAATTTGTTTAGTATTGTGATTAAGTTTATCAAGATTATTAAGTTTATTTATTTCATAGTAAAAAAATGGTTATTAATTTTTTATGTTGTTTAATTTTGCTTCTGGACACTTTTAATTTATTTTTTAAGTTATATCTCTGCTGGTTTCCGAGAAACCCTGTGATTACAAGCAATCTGGGACACAGTGTACAAAAAAAACACGTACAAAATGTACACTGTGTCCCGTGTACATTTTTGAAATTTCATAATAGGCCAATCTTGATTTTAATTAGTTTAATATACTTCAGCAAAATACAAACTTATAGTTTGTTTAGTCGATTAAATAACTCTCGCATGCGATTTAAATTAAAAAATTAACTATTAAAAATTTAATTCAATCAAAATCTTCAAGTTGCTGGTCATTATCCGAAAACCAATGAACCATTTTAACATGGAATCGTAGAAATATTGGAATCAACTGATTTTTGCAACGACTTTAAAATCAACGTTTTAGAAAAATTCGATTTTTTGCGCACCCTGTACAAAAAAATAAGTCGAAATTTTATAAGTTACTCAGAAATAATTCAACTAAAACATAACCAAAAATATTTAGACTTGGTCAAAAAATAAGAAAAATAATGAAGTTTAAAAAAGGTTCCAATTTAATTTGGGCCACAGTGTATATGCTGAAAGATTATGATCTATGGGATGAAGAGAGTCCTTTGGTATAGGTACATCTGTATATCCTCATTACCTTTGAAAATGTACTAGTAGTAGGGCAAAAATAAAATAAATGATAGTTAACAAAATAAAACTTGTTTTGTCATTTATTTGTTTTAAAAAAATCTTTTTTTTTCAAGCAAGTAAAAGACTAGTTAACATTACCTTGTCAGTCGATAATATAGCTTTAATTTTTGTCTGCTTTTGTGATCTTGAATTATAGTACAGTGACGCTTGTTTGTCCTTTTTTGCAAAAAAAAGTTCATTTAAATCATGTATCTTTGTCATTTACTGGACTAGTGTGATTTACTTTTAAGCCATTTTAAAAGTTAAGAGTGTGCTACTAAAGAAGCGTTGGTATTGACCATTGACAACGGACCATTCTGAAGTCTAAATTGCAGTTTCTGTTTAAACTTAACGCGTAAAATTTGCCCTACTGCAGATTTATCGACACGAGATAAGCATCAAGCAATGGGCAATTGTGTAAATCTTTAAACATTTTTATCCAGTTAAAAAAAAATGCCACACAAACAACTTTACAACAGATGTGACAAAAACAATTTTTAATTGTAAGCATGTTTTATACAGTAGATGAAAATTAGTCTTAAGATTAGGTGACGTATTTAGGAAAGTTGTTATATTCATTATAGTGGCCTTTATATTAACTGGCCATGTTGTTGTGTAATTTTTGGTTTTTAGTAATTGATCGTTTTATTCTCTTATGTACCTCTAATTCTTTTTATTTGTTGTAATGTTTTGTAAAAACTGTAATCAATTTGCAAAAGTACTGAAGCTTTAATTTTTTTTCTTTATTTGTTGTAATGTTTTGTAAAAACTGTAATCAATTTGCAAAAGTACTGAAGCTTTAATTTTTTTTCTGATATGTAACAATTATGAATATTGACTTAGGATTAAGAAATCATGGTTCTTGGGTTTATACGTATCAAATTGGAATTATCCGATGTTTCGTCTTCGATTTTACGAGGCATCTTCAGGGATCTTTACACCACGAAATCTGAACACTGAATGAGATTGGCGAGATTCAGGCAGGCCACTCTAGATATTGTAATGAAATTTGGTATAGAGGTGCTATGCAGCTAGTGGAATTTTTTGATGTAGAACATTTTTTTAATTTCCACCAGTGGCGTCCGTACGGAATCCAACCTGCATATTTTCCCAGACATTGATGGTACGGCACTGATTTTTTTTTAAATAAAAATTATTTTTGAAATTCCCATTCATTTTTGAGCAAGTTTGATTCCTTGGTAATTTTGTGTTGGACGCACGGTTTTCGGTTTAAAAAATAAAAACCGTTTCTCTGCATGGTCCAAACAATTCTGGTCATAAGACGGATATCACCATGCATGCAGAGGAATATTATTTTATTAAACTCGAGAAATCAAATCTTGTCGAAAATAAATACTAAAAGTTTTCAAAAACAAACAAATGAATCAATAAAAATGCATTATTTTAGAAAAATCAGTGGCGTGAAAGTAATTAATATGTCCATTCTTATTAAAATCAGAAATCGCTTTATCTTAGTGAGAGATATTTGTAGATAATAGTATGTAGTCTTCAGCCACCAATCTAGGACCACCATGTCAATGTTTTTCAGAAGTCTGTTCCTTCATAAATACTTTTTATAAATTTTATTAAAATAATATGACATTCTTCAACAATAACAAGTTATTTACAAAACTATACTAATACAACTAGGTACATAATTAATAATTTCAACAAAAATAATTAGGTTTTAACAAATTGACAGCACACTTTGTGAAACAAAATAGAAGAAAAAAATTAGATAAGTTGTTAAAAATGCCCACCACCTTGGAGAATACACGCTTCAGCCCTTTTCCTCATGTTGTCGCTAACTCTTTGAAGGATACCCTCGGTGTTTCTGATAATATCGCAAGGATCTCTTATACGATCTTTCAGCTCCTCTACAGTGTTTACTGGGGTGCGGTAAACTAAAGATTTAAGATTTCCCCATAGAAAAAATCCAAAACTATTTAGGTCTGGGGACCTAGGAGGCCATGGTTGGGGTCCGCCACGACCTACCCATCTGTTGTTAAATGTGCGGTTCAAATATTCTCTGGCACATTCTGTTTCTAATCAGAATTGGTATATCTTCTAACAATATCGGCAAATCGTTCCCAAGAAACCGGCGATAATTATGGCCATTTAGTCTTTCTGGGAGGAAAAAAGGTCCAATTAGGTGATTTTCGATAATGCCAGCCCAAACATTTACAGATAATTGCTCTTGATGATGATGTTCTACAATGGCATGGAGATTCTCGTCGGCCCAGATATGATTATTGTGGAAGTTTCTGATAGCGTTCCTGGAGAAGTTCGCTTCATCTGTGAACATTATTTCGCGATCAAATAAGGGATTACGCGCAATTTTTTCCAAAAATCATTCACAAAAATTAACTCTTAAAGAAAGATCTCGGGGAAGTAAGACTTGCACTCGTTGAATGTGATATGGGTATAAAAAAATCATGTAGAATTCTCTAAACTAGGATGTGCGAAATATTTAGGTTAATTCCAATTTTCCAAGTAGTCAGTTCAGGATTTTCATCTATAGAATTTAATACTGCCTCTTCAATTTCTGGAGTTCTTACAGTCCGATGGGCCGCTTTTAATTGATTATTTGGCTTGAATGTACCTGTTTCAGTCAACCTTCTATGCACATTTGCAAATATTCGCCTATCTGGTATGACTCTACCAAGAAAGCGCTCTTGATATAATAATCGCCTAGCTTCCGGTGAACTGCCATCAGCCAAACCATACATGTAATGCATGTCTGCCAACTCTTCATTGGTAAACTCAACCATTTCTTTTCTCAGATATATCAGATATTTAGAACACAAAATTAATTAAACCCGACTGAATCTGAAACCTGAACTGTCAAGTTAAGTTACAAGAGAAGTATTAATTCTGACAGCCAAAGCCTACTACAATAATAATTATTATTAGTAATCTTTCTTTATTGATGAACTAATAATATTTTATAGTTTCGTGTTAAAAAATTATAAGCTCAAATAATAATTTTGAAATCTTTGGGTACTAGTTATTCATAAGCAAATTTGATTTCTTGAATTTCAGTCAAAAAAAAATTCCTTGCATGCCATGGCGATTGGTGTTGTCATATTAGCGATATTGTCCAAACTATGCAGAGAAACGGTTTTTATTTTTTAAAACGAAAATCGTGCGTTCAACTCAAAATTACCAAGAGATCAAACTTGCTCAAAAATGAATGGGAATTTCAAAAATAATTTTCATTTAAAAAAAAATCAGTGGCGTACCATCAATGTCTGGGAAGATATGCAGGTCGGATTCCGTACGGACGCCACTGGTGGAAATAAAAAAAAAATACATCAAAAAATTCCACTAGATGCGTAGTACCTCTATACCAAATTTAATTGCAATATCTAGAGTGATATTCGAGATATTATCGAAAAATTATGAAATTATTAAAAGTTTAACACCCTGTATCTCAAAATTTACACCGCTTAGGACATATGTTGATATGATGTTTTCTTCTTAAAATTGACCCAAAAATCACCTCCTTAAATATTATCACTCAATTAAGAAACACCCTGTATATAGTAATCCAACTCCAAAAGAGAATTATAAGACCACCATTTGGTGGTTGTTTTTCCTTACATACATGAAACTACAGGTAGAATCTTCAATACACATAAGAAGATTGGATAATGCTTGCGATCCCCGAAGGATTTTCTACTTTTTCACATAGAAATAGTATATATAACATTCCTTACTCTTGTGGAGAAGTGTATGTGTTAGAAACAACACGCTCAAATCCGCTGGACTAATTTACTTCAGTTCGGCGAGCACAGGTCGGGAAAAAAACCCGCCTGAATCTGTCTGAGCTTATTCAGTGTTTAGATCTCGTGGAGTAAAGATCCCTGAAGATGCCTTGTGCAATTGAAGGCGAAACTTAGGATAGTAATTCCAATTTGACACGGTTAATCCTACGAACCATGATTTCTCAACTGACCAAAACCGCGAAAGCTTTCATTCTATTGGTTTAGGATATTAGAAATATAAAAAAGATCGTGTATATATTTTCTCAAGTTCATAATAAAGAGTTTGAGGTATAGAAGTATATGAAATATTTGAAATAAGCTCTAATTCTTGCGTCTTTTTATCAATTATATTCGATTTTACTACCTAGAAGTGATTAAATTACTGTATATTTTATTGTAGCGTATCAGATATTTTTATTTACACTGTATTTGAATATTTATGTAATATATTCATTCATATTTACTAAGTTTTTGTTTTTGATCCTTATTTAACAGGAACCAAAGCTAAGGAGATAATCATATAATATAAGAAGCAAAATTTTTATTTGTCAATAATCAAGTTGTGGAATAGTACATTCTGCAAGCTGGTGGGGGTTTGGCCACAAATATTTTAACACGTGATAGTATGGACCAATTTTGAGAAAAACTTTTTTTAAGCACATCTTTAACATATTTAATAATTTTATTATGTAAAACAATTAATTATATGATTTTCTACAAAATGCCTACACATTTTTTCTTAGTAAAGTATCTAAACGACCTAAATTTAAAAAATAATAAAAAGAATAAATTGTTTTATTTTGCCATAGAATGCTTATTTGAAAACGGCAACACTGCCCACTGTAGAGAAACGAGCAGACTTCAACGAACATAATGATTCGCAACCATATCAGTTGCAGTGGTATCGTTTTTTTGGTTCTTTCACATTAATTTTTTGTCGAATGAGACAATTCCATACCGTTTTAATACGTAGACGGGATTTAAAAATTCTTTAAAAATGTATTTTAAAATTCTTTAAAAAGAATGCTCATTTGGCTTCCCGAACATATCGTGAAAGGTATCCTAACTGGAGGTGTCCTAATGACAGAACATTTGTGGCCGTTTTACAAAGAGCGATACGGGTGTAACTAATCGGAGGCCTGAATGAGGCTGGAATAATCCACAATCGGTTAATCGGACTTTTTGGGCTACCAAGGCGTTTAACAGGAGACGCATACCTCCAATTTTTAACTAATGACTTGCCCACTCTTTTAGAAGATTTTCGTTTACCTCAGCGAGCCAGTGCCTGGTTTCTTCATCAATTCACAGGAATGTATTACAACATCTGGATAATACGGTTGATAATAAGTGGATAAGTCGAAATACCCCAGAACCTAGAAAATAGCCTCCGAGGTTACCAGACCTAAACCCCCTTAATTTTTATTTTTGGAAACACATGAAAACATTAGTGAATAATAGGGTTGAAATAGAAAATTAATATTACCTTAGAAACCGTATTCTTTCTGTAGCGGAACAAATTAGACAAAGACCAAGAAAATTGGCCATAAAGGCTAAAAAGCTTTAATAACAGGTTTTTACTATTTTTATATACAAGCAATGGTTACGAATAGGTATAGGGAACCTTAATACAGTTCGATAGAAAATTAAATTCTACATTTGATAGTGCATAAAGTTATAGGGTGTCCCATTAAAAAACGGACTTTAGCGGCTTTGAAAATGTGAATGTTTGCCGCTGAATTTAGGACTCCCTGTATAAAAATAGACAAATTCAATAAAAAAAAATAGAAACCTAAGATTATTTACCGATCGTCTGCAAAATATGAAGATTATATCTTCAAAACTTACAAAAATATGAGATTTTAAAATTTGGTACCCCGAAGGCTCATTTTTGGTTCAAGGTCAAGTATCTTAAGAATGCTTGAACCTAGGTATAGGACATGTTTCATAAAATAGCATTAAAATTCTCCGTAGAATCCAAAAATATCATAAAATACCGGGTGTTCCATTTAAAGTAAGCAAGTTGATACCAACTTCCTTTTAAACCGGAAGTGACAGGGAGTTGAAAAATATTTCAAAAAAGAAGTACCCCTTGACCTTACCTTAATCCCAAAATTTGAAATTTTTATCTAAATGGCATCATCAAAAACTTTTAATGAACGGGTTGCGTGAATAACCCTGTATACTGTCTAATCAAATATTTTTTTATAGGACGCCATTTTGTTCCAATATATTGGATCCCTACCAATATTTTCAATAAACGCAACGACCAAAGAAATAAGACTGTAATTAATTCCAATACCAACGACAAGGAAAATAAAATTGTGATGTTTTATCAAAATGTCAGGGGGCTACGCACAAAGTGCAATCAGATTTCTCTAAATGTTTTGTCCTGTGATTGCGAAATAATCTTGCCGACTGAGACATCGCTTAATAGTGATATCTCCAGCATCGAAGTAATTAATGATGGATATGTAATTTTTCGAAGAGACCGGAAATATGAAGAACTAGAATGTCATCGTGGTGGTGGCATGTTGATCGCCGTTTCTAGCTCATTTCAGGCATCCATCATTGATACCCCTACCCATCTTCATTACGAAGACGTTTGGGTTCTTATGAGAGTGGGCCAGATAAATATCGTGTTTGGATGTGTTTATTTTCCACCAAATTCTAACCAAGAACATTATCAATATTTCTGTGACACTGGTGAATCTCTAAGAAACAGCTCTGAAAACTACAAGTTCTTCTTTTTTGGAGACTTCAACCTACCATTGGTAGAATGGATCTACGAACACAATACTTTAGTTCCAAAAATCTTTGCCATCTATATCTTCAAAAACTCTTACCACCACAATGAGTTTTCTTGAGCTACAGCATATGAATTGCGTACACAATCACATGGGTAGAATTCTGGATTTGTTATTTGCTCCAATGTGCTCATTTCTCCTTCAAATTTTCCCCTTGTAAATGCTGACCAGTATCATCCTGCGATCGAAGTAAAGTATAAACTTCAGTATGTCCCTCCAATAAAAAACAATAATCAAGTAAGTGTGTACGAGTTTCATCGGACTGATTTCTGCAAACTGAATCTCTTTTATGAACAATCTGATTGATCATTTTTATCATCAGAATCTGACATCAACAAAGTGGTTCAACTCTTCTATGAGATATTATTTGAGGGTATCGATAAATATGTTCCCAAAAGGGTTGTGTCTGATTGTAAATATCCAAAATGATTTGACCTTCCCTTAAGAAAACTCATTGGGCAAAAGAATCGTCTTTACAAAAGGACTGAACAGCAAGTTGATTATTTAGCTTATTCTAATTTACGACGAGAGGTTAAACTTCGAACCGATATGTGTTACTTTTCATATATCACACAAACCGAACTACTTATCCCTAAACACATCAAATACTTCTGGTCATTTGTTCGAAATTTAAGAAGAGACTCTAGCTTGCCCAACATCATGAGCTATGAAGGTGAAGAAATCAGTGGTTCAAACAACATTGCTAATGCTTTTGCTGCTCACTTTCAGTCATGCTACTCCAACCACCAAAACATAGATCTTGGTGGGATGGAGCCCATAAGTTCCTCAGGTATGTCACTGTTTTCACATCATTTTACAGAAGCAGAGATCTGTAAGAAAATAAAGACCCTCGATTTATCTAAAAGGGCTGGTCCAGATGGTGTCCCTAACATTCTTTTGGAGAGATGTAAGCAATCATTGTCCAAGCCGCTTTGTAAAATTTTTCAAAAGGCCTTTGATCTTTGTTCCTTTCCGGAGATTTGGAGGTTTTCTACCCTGATTCCAATATTTAAAATCAGGTGATAGATACGACGTAAAAAACTACAGGGATATTTCTTTACTTTCTCACATACCAAAGTTGTTCGAGGCTATTATCACCGATGAAATTTTTGAATCGCTGAAACATTATATTTCGGGGGAGCAACATGGTTTCTATCGTGGTCGCTCAACGACTACGAATCTGGCGGTATTTCAAAATTACCTAATAACATCAGTTGAAGCCGGCCAACAAATTGATGTCGTTTACACTGACATATTCAAGGCATTTGACAGTGTCTATCATGAGCTCTAGCAAAATTGCAACAAATTGGCCTTTCTGGAAGCTATATTGAGTGGATTAAGTCGTATTTGTTTAATCGACGTCAACAGGTCAACGTGCGTGGCTCGTTTTCCAATGAGATTGTTGTAACATCAGGGGTCCCACAAGGCTCGCATATCGGCCCAATTTACTGTTTATAAATGACATTGTATCTTGTTTTAAAGTGTCGAAATGCCTTTTATATGCGGACGACTTAAAATTATTTTCTCCTGTTTGTGTAACACCAATTACCTGCATCTTAACATTACTAAATGTAAAGTTTTCCGATTTTTTAAATGCAATTATCCCATTCTTTCCACGTACTATATAAACAACGTAAATCTCGAAGCTGTTACATCTTTTAACGATTTGGGTGTCATTTTCGATGAAAGCCTCATATTTAATCTGCACATTGATAACATAGTGCTTAAGGGTTTTAGACTGCTAGGTTTTATTAAAAGACACACTAAGGATGTCACTGATACTAAAGCGATTAATAGTTTCTATAACTCTTTAGTAGAAAGTATCTTAGAATATTGCTCTATCATATGGAGCCCTTCGTATCAGTGTCATATCGACAGGATTGAAAAAGTTCAGAATAAATTTGCATAGTATCTTTTGTTCAAGTTTAATTTTCCATATCAAGATCTGTCTTATAATACAAGAATTTTTCTCTGTGGCCTACAGACCCTTGAGTTTCGGCGAAGAAAGGCACTTCTGTTTTCTTGCACAAATTAGTGAATGGAAGGATTGACTGTGAAATACCACTACAGTCAGTCTCCTTTTTGGTTCCTATCAGAAGAACGAGACAATCAGCTGTTTTTTGAAAGGTATCATCATACTAATTATGGGTTTAATGCATTTGTTGATCGACTAGTATATAATTATAATCGTCACTTTTCGGCATACGACATGTTCAGCCTTACCTCAATACAATTAAAAACGCAGTTGAATGGATTGATTATGTGATTGTCATCCTTGTTTTTATATGTTTTGTCTGACACTTGTGTCACCATTCTTTGTTTTGTCTATTTTTATTATTTGACTATCTAGTCTTATTTTATTCTTAATATTATATTTTCCGTAGAGTACGTTTCTGAAGAACCACTTATCCGATGCGTGCATCGGCTACGTCCTTGTACTAATTTATAATTTATAATATTTTACCAGTTTCTACCTATGCCACACTTGATTTTGGGCATAATTTAAAATGAGTTCAAGAAGTAGTTTAAACATTGACACACATCGCGATTTTGTTACGTCATGTTGGTTTCGCACGAGTTTATCCACTTAGTTATGACACACCATTTGAAATCAGTTCATCAAGTAGTTTTTTTTCAGGCTGAATTCCGCCATCTTAGATTGGTACCAAAATTTTAGCAGTTGATTCCTACATAATACTTGATTTTTGTGCAAAATTTGAGATAAATTGGGAAATTTATTTTTTTAGTAATAATTTTCAATGTTTCACTAAGCCGCCATCTTGTTCCGGCATATTGGATTTTAACCAATGCCGCGAACTGATAGACAGACAGACTCACGGACCGACGGACTTGATAAAACATGTTTTTTGGCACCTAGGGAGGCCAAAACGCAAAGATATGTAAAACGTGAGAGGGTGATTTTTTCAGATTACAAAAATTTTAATTGGCCGCCATTTTGTTCCGCCATCTTGAATTAGTACCACACTTTTAATAATTCATCTTTATACTACAATTAGTTACGGCACACAATTTGAAATTAAACCATTAAGTAGTTTTTCAGGCTGGATTTTTAAATATTTTATTAAGCCGTCATTTGATTCCAACATAATACAGTGATGTTTATGCAAAATTTGAAATAAATTGGATAAGCACTTTCATAGCAATAATTTTTTTAACATTTCACTAGGCCGCCATTTTGTTTTGCCCTATCGGATTTTTACCAACATGTTACTAGGTCATCTCTATATGACGCTAAATTTATGACAAAAGTTTGTCATAAATCAATCGGGTAAGTAGTTTTTTATTAGCTATGCCGCGAACAGACAAACAGACCGACGGAATCGAGAAAACTTGTTTTTCGTCATCTAGAAACCCTGAAAGGTAGAGATCTGAAAAAATCTCGGAGGGTGATTTTTTCACGATTACAATAGTTCCCTTTTATGAGGGAAGTAAAAATAATAGGGGATATTTGAAAAAGTCGACCAAATGTATCGAATTTGCGTAAAATGTACACAACCGAATATAAAAACGCTGATTATAATTTTTTAAAGTTTAAAACCAAATGTTTATAAAAATTTAGATAAACAAATTTATCTTTAGTAGCGTCATTTTTTCATGCAATAAATCCAATTAATCCTCGTTAAGATAATGTTAAAACTATTTGGTTCTTACATAGTATTTATTCAGACTGTTTATACACTTGTAGTGCAGATGTATTTTTTAAGTATGTGATAAAAGTATTTACTCCTACATTTACAATTTTTTTTTTGTAAAGCCGCCTAATTTTTCTTAGAGACGGAAGTAGACAGTTGTGTCCTTGCGAAGTTAATGGTATTCGGTTTGTTAAAAATTTAGAATATTAATATAATAGAATCCTAAAAGAAGTACATTAGAAATGTACTTTGTCAGTCGTACTATGTTATAAACATTTTCATAAATATAATGTAAAAAAGATAAAAAAGCAAAGTAAAAAATAAAAAATAAAAAAGTACGAAACAATTAAAAAAATACATAAACAAAATTCGGTAAAAATGGTTGGTAATGGCAACTATCACACTAGGGGTTCATAAGGATAAATTTATGTGTTGTAAAACTCGTTCACGGTGTAGAAGGCGCTTTCCAGTAAGAATGATTTCAAAGCCTTGCGAAATGAAGTCAGAGATATTATGGATTTGATGTTATATGGCAGGTGATTATGCATTTTTTTTTGCATTGTAGATTACTGATCTTTTAATTAACTCTGAGTGTGGGGTTGGAAGATAGAGATCGTGCTCAGTGTTTCTGAGAGGGTAGTTGTGAGAAGGTCTCTCTAATAGAGCAGGTGCATGCTTACGAATTAAGCAAACCGATTCCAAAATGAATAAGCAAGGAAGGGTTAGTATTTTATATCTTTTAAAGAAATCTCGGCAGTGAGTTCTACTGTTAAGTCTCAGTAGGTAACGAACAGCTCTTTTTTGTAGTATAAAAATTCGATAAAATTGAGTCGCACAACATGTACCCCAGAATGGAATAGCATATCTGAGGTGCGACTCAACAAGAGCAAAATAAACAGTTCTAGAGGTAGAAAAGCTAAGCTCCTCGGAAACAGATCTTAACGCAAAGCAAGCAGAATTCAACTTCCTTGATAAAGCGTCGATATGTGGATCCCATTTTAAAGAATCATCTACAAGAAGCCCTAGAAATTTTACAGAGTTTACGACATCAATAGTGGTGCCATTAAGGTCAAAGGGTTGCAGCGTGTTTTTATAAGACAAGACTTTCGTTTTAGAGATGTTCAAACATAGGAGATTAGAATCGCACCAGGATTTAATGGTGATTAGGTCATTAGATACAATCCTATGTAGGTCCGTGACATCTGGGTGGCTCCACGTAAAGCTGGTATCGTCCGCAAAGAGACATATTTTTCCACTAATGTTTAAATTAGCCATGTCGTTTATGAACAGAAGAAACAAGATAGGGCCTAGTACCGAGCCTTGAGGCACTCCATATTCCATTGGCCTACAAGAAGACATCCTGTTGTCAACTTTCACAACTTGATTTCTGTTGCTAAGATATGACTTAAACCAATCGAGAGGAGCCCCTCTAAATCCATAGTACTGTAGCTTGTTAGTTAATATATTATGATTCACACAATCGAAAGCTTTGGAAAAATCACAGAAAATTGTTGCCGTAGCGTGATGGTTGTTTAGGCTGGAGTAAACTCTATTAAGAAGGGAAAACATGGCATCGCTTGTGCATTTGTTACTTAAAAATCCAAATTGATGTTTTGTAAGTATTTCATATCTAGACAGAAATGATAAAAGCCTTTTTTTAACCAGTCTTTCGATGATCTTAGATAGCGTAGGGAGAAGTGCAATTGGGCGATAGTTCGAAGCTTCTTCTGAAACACCTCCTTTGTGAAGAGGTATCTAATGTAGTTATTTTTCGCATTTTTTCTTTTCCTGTCATTTATATACTTACCTATAACTTTTTTTACGATGTACTTTTGTAAGTAGGTATACTTGATTTACTCTTTTTCGTTTCCTCCAATTACTGATTGTATATTATAAACTTCTGTTTTATTGGTGAAATAAAATTATTATTATTGTTATTATTATGTAAATGCCTAATAGTTTTATATAGTTTACTCTTGAAGTGTCTTTTACTTTTTTTAAGATAACAATAGAAGCAGCAGCCTCCGCGATAAAATAATCAAAAAACCAATAGGCATTTAAAATGTTTCTTGGGCATAAATGGCTACAGTCGGAGGATGCTCTGCCGCCACAGTGTTGAACTACATCCAGAAGCTTGCGGTGAAATTTTAAGAAAGGGAAGCAATTTTTAGAAATTTACCTATTTGTAATGTAATTCGATTTTTCAATCATTTTTTGCAAATTCGTCAATGACGTCATTATAAAAACGTCGATGCTCCGACATATTATCGAGAAATTTATTTTCAATGGACAACAGCGATGTATGCGAAAGTCTCTCCTGCCCCGTTGAGTTTGTATATGGTAAAGGGTTGAAAAATTGCGTTCTACTGATGAACTTGTGGCAGGTATTGTCAATACTAATTCACACAATTTCGACACTTCGGTGTAGGCATCTTCCAGCTCCTTCTCTTTTAAAAATTGCGTTATTTTTTGAGCTAATGTCATCAGTTTCGTAAATCACTTTTAGTTCAGATCGCAATAACACTCGGTCGAAGAACTGGCCATAATGAAGATATAATATATAATATCGCACCATGCACGACGCGACGTACGTATCACACAACACACGGATAGCCGTTCAAACAAAGAACCTACTCCAACTTAAAGCCTCCACTTTAAGCAGGCGACTGAAATGCAAAAACTGCAAACAGCCGATGGAAAGTTCAATAACCTCTGGCTCGATTCACAGGAAATCAAGCATACAGGACTTGGCTGCAGAGAAGCTAGCGGCCCGCATAGGTTCTATTCGATTTTCTATTGTGGCTGGGTCGGAGTCAAGGCCGCATTTGTTATGGGCTTGATAATTAAGATATTGGTTTTATCTATCTCTATCTATCTATTGTACAGGGTTGTCCAACGAAGGGTAAACACCTTTATAATTTCTTTATTTTACAAGATATTGAAAAATGGTAAAAACAAAAGTTGTAGGGATTTTAGAGAGGAATAAGAATAATTTATGATAAAAACAATTGAACATCAAATAAAAAAATTGCGCGAAAAAATTATGGTTATTTTGCTTATTTTAAATGGAACACCCTGTATATTATTGCATTTTTGGATTCTCCAGAAAATTCTAAACACTTTTTATATAAGATATTACACCTTTAAACCTAATAGTTTCGGAGCTATGAACAGTTGAAAATCAGTATTTTGGCTAATTTGCATTATTGTAAAACCTATCTAATGAAATAGGTACCATGAGTATACGAAAGTTGGTACTTCAGCTTGTACCATAGTAAGCACCACTATTAATTAAAGTGGCCAAGAGGCCGATTTTTACTTGTTTTTAGCTTAAAAACATATGAATTTAGGAATAACGAAGTGGCAACATATCTGCAATAACTAAACGAGTAGATATTAAATAACGACGGAACAATATTTATTATAAACAAAATATATGTTTCAAAAAAAAACTCGTGGCTGATTTTCCTCATTAAAAAAAGGCTTGTTAACAACTCTCTTCTTATAATCCGCATTCCCGGACTCGCTGCAGAATCTAACTCCTAATTTCTTTACCGTGTTTAAACTTGGTTATCGTCTATCGAGATACCTGTGCAAATACTGTTGTTTGGTTGCCGGGCAACAAGTTAATCAAAGATTTGTCAAACTTTCGGTAGTTTACTTTTTAAAGAATATTATTTTAGTGAAGTTGTTAGTTGTTAAAGATGAACAGAAACGTCACACGTTATTCCAAAGCCGAAATGATAGATTTGTTAAATATATTGGCGAGGAATGGTTATCAGTTAAGACCGTCCAAACGAGAGTATCTGGACAGATATCCCGATAGACGACAACCAAGTTTAGAAACATTAAAAAAATTAGGAGTTAGATTCCGCGAGACCGGAAACGTGGATTATAAGAAGAGAGTCGTTGTTAACAAGCCTGTTCTCAATGAGGAAAATCAGCTAAAAGTTCTGCTTTCCATTTATGAAAATCCAATTCAAAGTACCAATTCTCGGAGCGAAGCACTTGGTATGTCTTTTTAATTTTACAAAATCACAAAGTCCATACCTATCGTATTTCATATCACCAAAAGTTACTACCTGGAGATATAGAAAAAAGAGTAGATTTTTGTTCTTGGGCTATAGAGAAAACTTACCAAAACCCTGACTTTTTTAGAAATGTGTTATTCACAGATGAGTCTACGTTTAGGAGTGACCGTACTATGAACCGACATAATATAAGGTACTACAGTCAACAAAATCCTAATTGGAGAGGGGAAATTATGAAACAAGGAAGATGGTCCGTGAACGTGTGGGGTGGCATTGTAAACGATTATGTTATTGGACCATATTTTTTCCAGGGTAATTTAACTGGTAACATATATTTAAACTTTTTAAGGGAGTCACTGCCGATTTTATTAGAAAATGTGAACATTCAAGTTAGAAACAATATGTGGTTTCAACATGATGGGGCCCCACCGCATGGCACACGTGATGTCACATACTTTTTAACTGAACGTCATGGATCGAATTGGATAGGTAATAGGGGAAATCCATGGTACGTAAATAATGAAGCCGAAAGACCGATTCTATGGCCCCCTAGGTCTCCGGACCTCAGTCCTTTGGATTACTTTTTATGGGGATTCGTCGACAATTTTGTAAATGCTACGCCTTGTGAAGGTCCAAACGAAATGAAGGAGAGAATACAAGAGGCCTTTAGAGCCGTTAACAACGAAATGTTACGTAACACTCAAGAAAACTTTATAGAACGCATGCAAATGTGCTTAGCCGCTGAAGGAGGTATTTTTGAAAACTAGATTTTTTTCTCATAAGTTTTGTTTCCTTGTTCTTTGATACCTATTTGTTTAGTTATTATAGATTTTGTTTATAATACATATTGTTCCGTCGTTATTTAATACATATTCGTTAAGTTATTATAGATTTGGTTTATAATAAATATTGTTCCGTCGTTATTTAATATCTACTCGTTTAGTTATTGCAGATATGTTGCCACTTCGTTATTCCTAAATTCATATGTTTTTAAGTTAAAAACAAGTAAAAATCGGCCTCTTGGCCACTTTAATTAATAGTGGTGCTTACTATGGTACAAGCTGCAGTACCAACTTTCGTATACTCATGGTACCTATTTCATTAGATAGGTTTTACAATAATGCAAATTAGCCAAAATACTGATTTTCAACTGTTCATAGCTCCGAAACTATTAGGTTTAAAGGTGTAATATCTTATCATAAAAAGTGTTTAGAATTTTCGGGAAAATCCAAAAATGCAATAATATACAGGGTGTTCCATTTAAAATAAGCAAAATAACCATAATTTTTTCGCGTAATTTTTTTATTTGATGTTCAGTTGTTTTTATCATAAATTATCCTTATTCCTCTCTAAAATCCCTACAACTTTTGTTTTTACCATTTTTCAATATCTTGTAAAATAAAGAAATTATAAAGGTGTTTACCCTTCGTTGGACAACCCTGTACGTAAATTACAGTGGGTTCCCAGGCACAGTGGTTTCAAGGGAAACGGGAAGGCGTATGAGTTTGCTAGAAAATGCTCCCCTTTTCGTGCTTAGAATCTTGCCTGGGCATAGCAGGACAATTTATTATTTTTATATGCGTAGTATTTCAACTAAAAGGTTTTTTGGTGCTCCTAAAACGAAAGTTTATTTTCATTTATTTGTTAGTTCGACAACGGTAGCTTTGGATGCCAGCTCGCATCTCGAATGGGGTTTCGGACCCAAATCTGATCTTTAGTCTTTCAATAATAATCTCAATATCATGTCCCGTTCCAGTAATTTTTTCGTTAGGGCGGTTTTATTTCAACTCTGAAACTAAGTATGCTCTGTTAAAATAATCGCCATAAATTAGACTAATTCGTAACAGTCTCAACTACGAATCGGTGCCCGCGGTAAGCTTTGTCACAGACCACCTCTCGTTCATCTGTTTTTGTTGGACCCGCCAATCCACTTTCATACGTAGAGCGTACATCAATAGCTATCAAAACATTTGAACATTTACCAAAATAGCCGCGGACAAAGCCGTCTCGTTTTTGTCCCTCGCTCGACCATTATTCGTTATTTTATCCATTGTGGCATTTCCATTGTCCCCGTCTCGTTTCGGTCATCAGGTAAACGCAATGTGGGGCATTAAATAAATGGGCTTAAGAATAAATGGTTACGTGTCCCCGTTCCGATATGGAGATCGAATATAATTAAATCATTAAAAGCCACACCTAATCATTGGAAACTGAGCGTCATTTGGAGCTGAACACGCAGTTTATTCCAGAAAATTCAAATGCTTCTATTTTCGAAATTCGCCAAAGTTCGATTCTCTAAGATTTGAAAATTGTTGTAGACAACTCCTTATTTTGTACGTATGTCGCTCTGATGCAAGAAAAACCCTTTAAGAAATCATGGTTTTTGGGATTAGACCATTTTAAATTGGAATTACTATCCGACGTTTCGGTTTCGATTGCACGAGGCATCTTCAGGGATACTCCACGAGATCAGAACACTGAATGGGTTTGTAGAGATTCAGGCGGGCTTTTATACCCGACTTGTGCTCCCTGAACCATGACGGAGTGTTAAGATCGGTTTCCACGTGTGATGTAGATAATGTGGCCAGTGGTAAGCTGGTGTTCCGCTACAGGAGATTGAATAATTTATTTCTTTTTAATACATCGTCCATGTTCCTTAAGTCTAGTTAATATTGAACGTCTTGTTTCTCTCAAATACACTTCTCCACAGAAGCAAAATATTTTATATACTCCTTCTGTTTGAGAACGTACAATACTTTTCGGAGATCGCAAGCATTGTCCAGTCTTCTTATGTGCATTGAAGATTGTACGTATGTTGAACCGCCGAAGTAATCGTCCTATTTTGTCTGAAGTGCCATGTATGTAGAGAAGAACAACACTCCCTAACGGTGGCTCCTTATCATTCTCCTTTCGCGGAGTTGAATTACTATATCTGTTAATTGAACGTGTAATATCTTCAGTGCAATAGCATTCCCTCTCAGAGCTTCGGTCAGTTTCGATGTTTCCGATGTTAGAGAATCTTGATCACAAATCGAAATAGCTCTAAATACTAATGAGTTAATAACTGATTTCTTTTGTGCTGGATGGTGGTGAAAATTTGCATTTAAGTATCTATTTGTATGCATCGGTTTTCTATACACAGAATGCCCTAAGGTACCATTTTCTTCCTTTGGACACATACATCTAGGAAGGGAATCATTCCATTAGACTCAATTTCCATTGTGAACTTGATATTATGATATTGTCGATTAAAGTGGTCCAGAAATATGAGGAGATTATCCTGTCCATGAAGCCAAACAACAAAGGTATCATCTACATATCTGAACCTGTGTTTTGTTTTTAGTGGTGCGAATGTTAGCGCAATATCTTCAAAGGCTTCCATATAGAGGAAATCCCAGAGCTGCCCCTGAAGTTTGTTCATAAAAAGTCCCTTAAAAATGAAATAAGTAGTTGTAAGACAAGCTTCCACGAGGCCTATTAAGTTCTTATCAAGATTATTATGATCCAAAAGTCTAATATAATGAAAATTGACTCGTCAACAGGAACATTTGTGTATAGTGATTCTACATCGAAATTGACCAACATATCTTTGGAATCTAACTAGATTGCCTTAAGTTTTTCCACGAAATGTGCAGAGTTTTTTTTATAAAAAAATCTGTTTTTCCGGTGAATGGATTAAGATAATTTGAAAGATATTTACCCAGTTTGTATTTGGGCGAGTCTATTGCACTGACGATCGGAGGTTCTTGTGTATCTTGGGAAGACTGTAGAACCTGGAAATCTTGAAGCTGCTTGGTTTTAATCAGTCAATCAATCAATCAATCATTTATTTCCTCACTTGAAAAATATTACAAAGGTCATACAATAATTGAACGTCTAAAAATAACTGAAATTACTAGTAAAACAACATAAAATGAAGTCCATGTAAAAAAGTCTTGCTGGGAATAACAGTTAACTTCAATTAAAAGTATTTTTAACTTGCATCTAAAAATAGTAAATGTCACGACACCTTAATATCATTATCCAACACACTAAAAAACTTGCATGCATTAAATACAACATTTTTTTTGTTAAAATGACGACCTGTGACAATTAGGCAAGAGCAGTTCCCTCATGCGCGTGTTATAATGATCAGCAGATCGATTTAACTGAAGAGTGGATCTGTTTTTATAAGCATATGTACATACTTCCAAGTCATTTAAGTCAAAAATAGTCAAGATTTTGAGATTGTGGAAAGCGGGCTTACATGACTCTCTGTTTGAGAGACCATATATTGTTCGTATTGCGTACTTTTGTAACAAAAATACACGTTTAATATGTGTACTAGTGCCCCAATTTAAGATGCCATAGCGCAAATGTGATTGAAAATAGGCATCGTATAAGGTCAGTAAAATACTTTGACTGCAATGATTTTTTAGACATCTTAAGGCATAGCAGGAACTGCGCAACCTACCACAAAGGTCGTCAATACGGGCATGTCACTGCAGTGTGCTGTCAAGGTTTAGGCCTAACGATCTAACACTGTCTGAGGGGCTCATTTGATTTGGTGCATCATGAAACAATGCAAAACTTTCATCAACCTGCCGCACATAGGTCATTTTCGCTAATTTAGGCGGTAATAAATCGTAAAAATGAATGTCGTATATATTTTTTTTTTGTATTTTATTTTGAAGCTAAGATTTCATAGATATTATTTGTGGAATGTTATAAATTTTAATAAACACAGGCGGCCATGGCGAGATCCACAACTGCGAAGTGTTGTTCAATTGTTTCGCGTTGCTAAGAATCGGTTGTTGATTTATAAACTTTAACATTTTTTTGCTACGAATACAAAGTGATTTTAAGAAGTTGTGTTGTATTTTCTTATAATCTAAGGTAAGATTTACTATTAATATATAATAATATTCCTGTAAAAAGAATTCGTGTTGAAAAGAATATACAATGTTTTAATAGTGAAAAATTAACTTTTTTTTCTGTAATCCTGCATTTAAAAGGCTTGCTAATTCAAGATTTATATAGATTTATTTCAAAAACATTTTTTTCATAATTATAATCTTCTTACCAATTAATTTATCATAAATTTAGCTGCCAAGAAGTGCCAAGAGCATAAAGGTATAATATTTTTTAGGAACCATGTCAATAGAAAAAACCTTAATGTTTTCTGCTTGGTGTGAAGGCAGTTCTTTGGAGGAGAAAAATACATCTGTTTTGCGATTTGTTGTAGAAACACTAAATTTAGGACAACAAGTTGACAAGGGTCAACATTTTAAAATTATGAAAATGATAAAAAATTTTACTTCTTCTGTGGCAAATGTGTGGCGGCAATGTAAACGTACACGTTCGGTTTTTGAAACAAGGCACCGAGAGTGGTTAAATGGCTCAATTAAATTTATTGACCAAAATCAACAGGAAAAAGAGCCCGGATTAAGCAAAGGTAGACCTTGCAAGCCTTTCACAAATCTTGGCAATCAACGGAAAAAGCAAAGAATAATGCCATTACTACAGAACTATTCCACCGCAGAAATTACATTCGCTGCTAGAAAAAGTCTAGAATTTTCAGGCCAAAGAAATGCCTCAAAAATTATCCAAGAAGTCTCTGAAAATTCTCCCGAAAGAGCTACAAAAATCAAAAAGGCAATAAGCGGCCCCTCAGATGTGAAGCCTATAAAGTACACCCCTGAAGAAGCTCTTGCTTTGTTTATTGATACACGACTGACAAAAAATTCTTATATTTTAATGCAAAAGGGAGCAAAGTCGCGAAACTGTAATATTTATCCTAACTACAACATTCTCCTTAAGGCTAAAAAGGAATGTTATCCAACTGAAAATAACATTACAATCAAGGACGTATTTGCTGAGGTAAATCTACAGGCTCTTGTTAACCAAACCGCGCAAAGACTAGTACTAACACAGAATGACATTATATCAATATTCAAACATGATCTTCCTACAAAATTTACAATAATGTATAAGTGGGGTTGCGATGGAAGCGCTGGTCATTCCATGTATAAACAGCAGTTTACTGATGACAATAACACCCAATCAAAATCAGATTTTTATTTATTCTCTGTTTGCATTGTTCCACTCCAGATGACTGCAGAAAATGGAAACATAGTATGGCAAAATCCCCGTACCTCTTCTACGCGAAACACCGGAAATAGCAAAACGTGAAATCTCATACATAGAACAGCAAATACAAAATATTGAAGACACTATAATCGACCAACAAAATATTCACATCCATCATTCTTTTAAATTGACAATGATAGATGGTAAAATGTTTAGCATAATTAGTAATTCGTCAACTCAAACTTGCGGGATATGCGGTGCAACCCCGAGACAGATGAACAATCTAGATGAAGTCATGAGCCTTCCTGTAAATGAAAACCTCTACGAATATGGTATCTCCACATTACATGCGTGGATAAGAAGTCTAGAATGTTGTTTGCACATTTCTTATAGAATTCCACTAAAAAAATGGTAGGTTCGGGATGCAAATGAAAAAAATATTCTGAAAGAGAGAAAAGACTACATAATAAAAGAATTAAGACAAAATCTAAATTTGCTAGTTGATACTCCCAAATAGGGTTATGGCACCACCAATGACGGGAATACTGCCCGGAGATTTTTTAGAAATTATTCTGTCACATCCAATATTACAGGTAAGTCCGTTTTTCTTTCATTGGTTTCTTTTTCCAAAAAATTATTTTTAGGTCTAGACAAAGATTTTCTGAAACGTCTATATGTTATTTTAACAACCATGTGTTCGGGATATGAAATTAATTTGGAAATATTTGCTGAGTATTGTAAAACAACAGCAATGCTTTTTGTTAGACTTTATTCATGGTATTATATGCCAGCGAGTCTTCATAGATTGCTTATACATGGTCCGCAAATAATAAAAGCAGCACCTCTACCTATTGGAATGTTTTCGGAGGAACCACTAGAGTCTCGCAATAAAGACTTCAGAAAATATAGGGAGTGTTTCTTAAGGAAGTTTTCACGGGAAGAAACTATGAAAGATGTATTGTGCAGACTATTAATATCATCTGATCCATATATTTCCTCTTTGTCCAAATGTGTGGGAGCACAATAAATAAGGACAAATAAGGAACCACTTATCGAAGAAGTTATAAATTTGCTTCGAGAACCTAATTTACAGGCATCAGAACTAGGACAAAATAATGAAGATCATCAGCATATGTCTCTTAGTAGTGACGATGATGACTCTGACAGTGATGTTTAGTTATTTCAGTACTTTATTTGTTACATATACTTTTACATATACAATAAACTTTTCTAGTTAATAGAAACAAAAATGGTCGATGCTTTTCTCACAATATTTTTTTTGTTATAAGGGATTTAGTTTCTTTTTCTTGTCTAGTGTAGTTTGATAAAAAAATTGTTTTTTTTTAATTTGGTATTTCAAAGATATTTTTAAGTAAAATAATGTTTTTAGAGTATTTCGATTTACTAAACATTTAAATAATGACCTATGTGATCGTTATTGAATTGTTAGTGTTCCGGTTTATTTTTAAATCAGGATACCTAAATCTTAATATAATATAATAAATCAAAAAAAAAACAAGAAAATGCTGTTTGTTTGAGTCTAATATGTCAAAAAAGAAAACAACTACAGTCCATCAAAATATTATAATTTTTGAGAAAAAATAGTAATAAGAAATTTTGGTAAAACACCCTGTACATGCATAAAATTAATTAAAACACAATAATTTATAGAAATAAATCTTTGTATGAAAAACTGAACGAAATTTGCAAAAAAAATAGTCAAAGTTTTTACATGTATTATTTATTACCGCCTAAATTAGCGAAAATGACCTATGTGTGCCGTCTACTAGAACAAAAAAGTACAAATTGTGTCTTATCTTTATTTAGAATTAAGTTTTTTTTTCGAGACCAGGTTAGTATATATTTGTAAGTATTTTCAGCAGTATTTTTTAAAGATGTTATATTTGACCTTACTATTAGAATTTTTGTGTTATACTGAGAAGACATCAGTTGCTGCTTTTTGAAGGTATAGTTTAAGATCGTTAGAAAATTTCTTTTTGTTATTAATAGTAACATACTGAGTCGGATTGGTAAGATATGAGGTAAGAATATTTAACGCCTTATCACGAATCCCATTGCGATAATGATGTCTTCTCCGCTGGTGGTAGGCTGGATGCGTTAATCAAATTGGTGATGCGTCTTTCTATTTTACTTGTAGGGTCTGTTTGCATAACCTTTTAACTGTTGTTGTCCAAAAGTTGAAAGAAATTTACCTTTTTTTTAACTGCTGCTGATTCTTTATTATCCCCCCCTTAATGTCAAATAATAGATGAGTTGAATATTTAATAATTTTAACGCAGATATAATAATATGTACATTTTGCAAACCAAAGCTCAAAAAAAAACCCAGAAGCAAAATATGACTAAACTGCTAAACCGTACACCTTTTAAATAAAGTAATTAAATATACTTACCAACCCCTATTAATAACTGGAACAAGCCATTTGCATTACGGACGCCCTTGCTTCTGTTCCATTCCGGGGGCGGCGAAATAACTGGATCTCGACCATTCATCCAACTCACGGTCTCGTGAGTAAATATAATGCTGCCGTTTTGGTAATTTTACCTATTGTCCCGGTTTGCCCCTCGCGGACAAGGAAAAACAAAAAATTTAAATCTCTTATTACAGTTAGCCATTTTTCTTGACTTATCGATTTGTGAGCAGATATGGGGTGCATTGAGATGGCTGGTTTCTAAAGGGTAGATTATAAAAATCCAAAGCAGTCAAAAAAAATTCATTAGACTATTCATAATATCATGCAGGGCCTCAACAGCTCCTAAATTTCAATTCAGGAAGGTGATTCAACAAACTATTAATCCAAAATGAACGATTATCTCCTTGAAATGCCAATGTATACAATGTGACATAAAAGTTCGTCATTGACCATTTTTCTCGTAAGCACCTGTATCAAATTGCTTCAAATTTGCAACGAAATAGTAAAAAATCGGTAAATTTCTTTACCCAGAACTTCCCTTGTTATGATTTTTTTCCATTTGTTAGGAATAGTGAAGTGTGGCCCAATTTAGTTCAGTACATAGTCAGAGTATATACAGGGTGATTCAAAAGTAAGCGTTATCCGTTTGTGGGTATAATCCTTGCGTAAAAATAAGACAGAAAGTTCCTATTAGCATGGGTCTGGAAATGATTCCTAGAGGAACTACGCCCATTTTTAAGGGGCACCCTAAAAACGACTTTTTCGCGATATTTTTGAAACCGCTTATAGTTAAATTTTGAAAATCGGTGTGCTGTATAAACATTTGATGCTGAATCTTATTCTGAATTCAGATTTTCAAAATTTTTGTCAGAGGCGTCACATACCGGGAAGGTTAAGGGTGAAGATAACCCTATTTTTTATCCTTTATTTTATTGCGATTTCGTCTAGAAATTATTAAATTTCAGACTTTTCTACGTAAAAAAGGTACCCTTAGTTGAATTCGCTAGAGCGTACCGTTTACGAGAGAATTGACTCTAAAAATTATCTGATTCTTCTATGTTTATTCATTAAAATTTAATACCGAGTAAGTACCTACCATAGATAAAACACACTTTTTTATTACCATAAATAAAAGTCGTCTGATAACGAAGGTAAGTTTTTTTTGCTTTCAGAAATGTTTTGACTGACAAACATGTGGTTAACTGTGACACAGTGACAGTGTATGTTAAATTTTTCACAATTTTACAATAATAAGGCATTGTTGAATTTGTACTAATTACCCATACCTAAAGAATTGCGTACAGAGGTTCTGAAAACAAAAATGGAATTTACCTATCAAAAGCAAACTGATATTCATATTTTGTTTGCGAGGGCTTTTGGGGATTGCAATGAAGCAAGGCGGGTGTACGAAGAGGCATTTCCTAATCGACGTGTACCCTACCGTTCTGTGTTCGCAAGAGTGGATCGTAACTTAAGGGAAACAGGTTAGTTTAAAAAAATTAACTACAATGGTGTCCCGTAATAATGTAATTACGTTTTTCCTTATGAAGTTTTCATAGACAGGAAGTTGTTGGACGATCGAGGAATGCTAGAACACTAGCATTAGAGGAACGAGTACTAGATCGTGTTGAAGAAGATCCCTCTCTAAATACGCGCATCATTGCAAGTGAAGAGGGCTCCTCTCAGACAACTGTATGGAGAATTTTGCACGAGATGTTGCTTTACCCATACCATATCCAACGGGTTCAGGCATTGGAAGCACGAGATTTTCATCTGCGTGTACAGTTTTGTGAGTGGCTTCAACAACAACGAGCTGTCGTCGCCTACGATTTTGAAAAGAGAATTTTATTTACCGACGAGGCCGGCTTTACAAGAAATGAAATATTCAATTTTCATAACAACCACGTATGGGCGGATGAGAATCCTCGTGCTATAGTACAGAGAGGACATCAGCAACAATTTAGCTTAAATGTGTGGGCGGGAATTATTGATGAGTATTTAATAGGACCCGCATTTTTACCGCAACGGTTAAATGGACAAAGTTACACACATTTTTTACAAACTGAATTACCAGAATCATTAGAAAATCTGCCACTTCAATTACGAGTAGAAATGTGGTTTATGCACGATGACGCCCCCCCTCATTTTAGCATTGTCGCTAGAGATCATTTAAATAATACCTACCCAAACCATTGGATAGGTCGTGGGGGACCAGTATCATGGCCACCACGGTCTCCTGACCTAAATCCACTTGATTTTTATTTATGGGGACACTTAAAACAACTAGTTTATTCCCGGCCAATACCTAATGTTGTAGTTTTGAGACAAAGGAAACAGGAAGGGTTTCAGACAATTAGAAACAACCCGATGATTCTATCACGTGTGCATCGCAATTTTATAAAAATATTAATAGCTTGTCGTGATGCTAATGGCGATCATTTTCAACATTTCTTGTAAATTGTAAATAAAATAGTAATAAAAAATGTAAGAGATAAACTTTCGTTTAGCAGTAATCACCTATGTAAGAAATTTTTGTTTATTTAGTATTTAGAGGCCTCTCTAAAAAAACATTACAAACATTTTTCTGCGGAAATGCGTCATTTTTATTTTTTTGATAAAATATTGTAGGCTTTAGAATAGCCGATAACAACGAATACTTTAATTTGTTTAACATTCTAAATATTATTCTGAGTAAAAGTATACAAGAATAAGTTTGCGGGCAAAAAAATTATTTCTAATTTTTTGAGGATTTTTTAAAATTATTTTTAGGTTAGGCTAGTTAACATAACATAACTTGACTTAATTCAAGCTAACATTACTAACCTAAACTAACTTAACCTCACCTCACCTACGATAAACTAACATACACAGTAATCTACAATACTTTATCAAAAAATGAAAATGACTTATTTCTGCAAGATTTTTTTTGCGGATCTACGGTTACAAAAACGTCTAAAATGTAAAACAAAAACATGTTCTTATGTACCTGATTTCGGTTATTCTAAAGTTGGGAAAATGAAAATGGCGCATTTCCGCAGAAACTTTTTTGGGATTTTCTGTTTGGAGAGTCTTTTAAATACTAAATAAACAAAAATTATCTTGCATAAGTGATAAACGGAAGTTGAACAATGGTAGGTAAACGATTAATTAAATGTTAGATGCAGAATTTTAATGAATAAACATAGAAGAATCAGCTAATTTTTAGAGTCAATTCTCTCGTAAACGGTACGCTCTAGCGAATTGAACTAAGGGTACCTTTTTCACGTAGAAAAGTCTGAAATTTAATAATTTCTAAACAAAATCGCAATAAAATAAAGGATAAAAAAAATAGGGTTATCTTCACCCTTAACCTTCCCGGTATGTGACGCCTCTGACAAAAAATTTTAAAATCTGAATTCAGAATAAAATTCAGAATCAAATGTTTATACAGCACACCGATTTTCAAAATTTAACTATAAGCGGTTTCAAAAATATCGCGAAAAAGTCGTTTTTAGGGTGCCCCTTAAAAATGGGCGTAGTTCCTCTAGGAATCATTTCCGGACCCATGTTAATAGGAACTTTCTGTCTTATTTTTACGCAAGGATTATACCCCCAAACGGATAACGCTTACTTTTGAATCACCCTGTATATGTTACGTATACTGTCTTTTCATTTCTATTTGTTCCATCATATTGGATTCCTGCCAATATATTACCATTTTCTTTCTACCTATGCCACACTTGACTTTTGGGCATAATAAAATAAATTTAATAATAGTTGCATCCTCAGGACACAGATTTAATATCCTACATGAAACCCATATTATCAGTCTTTACCTAGTCCGTTGGTCTGCAGATATTTCCTAATCCCAAAAAATACACCACTCTAACAACAAGAAGATCGTTAGCGAAAACCATTTAGAAACTTAATATGTGGGAAATATCTGCAACGGAGTAGGTAAAGACTGATAATATGGGTTTCATGCAGGATATAAAAATCTATATGTGTCCCGATAATGCAACAATAAAGTTGCGAAACGTCAACAATTTAAAAAAAGCCTTTTGTTTCTTTACTGGATCCTAACCCCAAATAATACACCACTCTAACATAACTACAAGAGGATCGTTAACGAAAACCATGGAAACATAATAGCTGGGAAATATCTACGGACGAACGGAGTAGTAGTAAACATTGATAATATGGGGTTCATCCAGGATATAGAAACTATATGTGTCCTGAGGATGCAACAATAAAGTTGCGAAACGTCGACTACTAAAAAATAGACAAATAATACAAACAAATAATACACCACTGTAACATAACAACAAGAGGTTTGTTAACGAAATCTATTTAGAAACTTAATATCTAGGAAACATCTGCGGACCTACGGAGTAGGGATATAGAATCTATATATGGGTCCTGAGGATGCACAAATTAAGTTCCGAAACGTCGATAATTTAAAAAAAGACTTGTTTTTTTTCTTCATCTTAACCCCAAAAAATACACCACTCTAACATATTTTTTTAACATTGTTCAGCCATATTAGATTTTTACCAAAATATTACCAGGTCATCCTCATATGACCCTTAATTTTTGGTCAAAATTTGAAGTCAATCGGGTAAGTAGTATTTAAGTTATGTTGCGAACTGACAGAGAGACCGACAGACGGACCGATGGATTTGATAAAACATGTTTTTTGCATCTAGGGACGTTAAAACGTGATTATATGTAAAATCTAGAGGGTGAATTTTTCACGATTACAAAATTTTTATTCGCCCGCAATTTTGTTCCGCCATCTTGAATTAGTAACTAGTTTTACTAGTTAAACATTATACCACAATTAGTTATGGCACACAATTTGCAATCATTAAAAGTAGCTTCTAGTTTTTTTATTTTGTGGCGCCATATTGGGATTCGTAACAAAATTTTACCAGTTGATTCCAACATAATAATCGACAAATAGCTTTTACGTAATATTTTTTCTTAACGTTTCACTAGGTCGCCATTTTGTTTTTGCCATACTCAATTTTTATCAAAATATTATCAGATCAACCCATATAACTCTTAACTTTTTATCAAAATTTGAAGTCAATCGGGTTAGTTCAATGCCGCGAACTGATAGACAGACAGATAGACCGACAGATAGGCCGACGGAATTGATGAAACTTATTTTTTTGGCAAGCATTTCGGCGTCAGAGCTGTGTGATGTGTGACCATCAAGGATTAACAAGCAATTTCCTGCAGGTTTATGACGAATAAATTGTTCTCTTAACCACCGTAAGAATAACTCAGAGTTTATGAATGATGATTTTTTATTCATAAAGACCTTAGAGCCTGAGGGTAAACCATCTGAGAATTCCGGTTTTTTGTTAACACCTTTAAAAATTCAAACTGGCGGAATATAATTTCCACTTGCGCTACAACACGCAATTACCATTACATTTTCCCCTCTTTCCTTTGATGTGAGCAAGTGTACATCCTTACTTCCCTTTGTGGTTATAACTTTTCCAAGTTTATTCAGCAGTTGGACACCCGTTTCATCCATATTAAATATATGAGACGGTTTTTCTAAAAGGTCATTTTCTGTCATCAATTTTTCCAACAGATTAAAAAAAATCCTACATCCTCTCTGTTCATACCACGAGCCCTAGACAATGAAAGACCTTCTGCTTGTCTAACAGAAAGTTCTGGATTTCTTTCTAGAAAATACTGCAACCAGGCAGTACCATTATGTCAGAAAACCTGTGGTGCAAGTTTAATTTTTCAGCAAATTTGTAAGCGATTATCCGAACGGTACTTCTATCTGGAGCGAAACCGGCTGCTGATAATCTCTGAATATCCGCTACTAATCTTTTTTCATTGGCGTTGCCCAACACTCCTGTAAATAAATTAAGTGTATTAACAATATTGCTAGATCGTTAGAATTTTTAGATTCTCCTTATTATTCCCCTTGCAATATGGATCTACTAAATTTAAACCTTTTTAGTGAATTCGGGTGCAAAAGTTTAAATAGAAGAAGAACTGTAAATCCCAACGAAAACTTTGACTTAACCGTCTTACTATTCTTTACAGGTAAATTATTGTTGTTAGTTTTCTATACTGTAGGGCTATATCTGATTCATTTTATTGCAGAAAACCATGAACGATCAGTTACTCATTCAACGATTTATTTTCAAAAATCATTTGGCATAATTCAACAAACTCTTCATCGTTATAATTATCACCCATATAAATTTCTACCCGTTCATGGTCTGACTGACGAACAAAGATTACTTTTTTGTAAAGAAATTTTAAGATGTTTGTTAATAAACTTTTTACCGTTGAAGCTACATTTACTACTTATGATATGTTTAATCGTCACAATAAACAATTCTGGGCGAAGTAGTCAAAATTCAAGGACAACGAAGTTTAAATGTTTGGAGAGGCATTCTAAAAAGTAAGGTTATCGGACCAATCTTTTCCCGTGAATGTCTTACTGTGTCAGATATCTGGAAAATGATATAGAACAGCAATTAGCTAACATTCCTTCAAATCTGATATATACGTTCATTTGACAACAGGATGGCGCTCCAGCGCATAATGTTTTAAATGCTACTCAACTTTTGAATCAGAATGGACATATAAGATTGCCAGCAAACAGTCCAGACCTGACGCAGCTTGACGTAATTCTATGGGGTTATCTAAAAAACAAAATTTACTACAATAGATCCGAAAATATAGCTAGATTGGAACAGATAATTAGGGAAGAAATTGCAAGATTAAAGGAAAATCATCCTGATTTTATTTTTAACTGCACTAATCACAAATTGTTACAAAATATTGAGAGGTGCTTCGCCAACCAAGAAGGATATGTGAATAACTAGAATTTATGGTTTGTATTTTATTTGTCATTTTTTCATTCATTTTATAAATTTTTATTTAGTATTTATTGTTCATAATAAAATATTTCTTTACTTTAAAATAATATTAATAACTTTTTACATTTTACACAAGTTTTCTTAAACACGATTTCACCTAAATTAACTAGAATATTATATCTAAGTCGAGTATCTCAAAGACTAACGGTCCAAGTATAGACATATCACATTTGTTTTAAGAGGATAATAAGAAGAATCTAAAAAATCAAAAATATAGAGGGCATTTTATTTAAAAAACCCAAAATTTGTTATGGTACTATATGCATATTCAAAATTATTTTTTCTAGAAAATTCCCTGAGATCCATACAATTTTTGTATTTTTTATTTTTTTCTCTCTGCAAAAATAAACCCTGAAAACAAGTGGCGAAATATAAATGATGACCCTGTACAGCATATCCTGCCTTTTAAATAAATACAATTGAAAAATTGAAACTGAAAACATTTTGAAACGCAAAGATCTGCAAAAATCCTGGATTCTAATTACTAGGGAAATAAAAAAGAATATTATACAAAGACAGAAAATAATATTTCTCCTAAACTTCAAAGTAAATCACAGGGAATCCATGCAATATTATTCCTGCATCCAATAAACAGGAAACAATGCAGCAGCAGCGGACGGTGCGCCGCACGCCAACGGAAAGCAATTACACACTCTCCTGAGTCTGGGCTGAATCAGGAGTGGGATGACAGGACCAAGGAAGAATACAGGTGAGATTAAGTTTGTAGGACTAGAGGCAGCCATTTATTATTTTTAATTTCAAACGCACAAAATAATTAACAAAAGTTAAATTGATAATAATCGAGTTGACCATACACAAACACACTTACTAATGAAACTGCGTTAATCGGAGCTTCATATTGTTCCTATTTTTACCCTACTAGATCCCCTTCTTTTGAGTGAGGCATCAAAAGATTCATCTGTCACGCAAGTGTTCCTAGCTAGAATAAAAATGGCGGAAGTAATACGTCATTTGGTCCAACATGAAAAAATAAATATTCGTATAATTCATGAAGAACCCACTAAGACAATTTTAAATATATACATATGTTATTATAGTATACAGTTTAAGTTAGATTTTCTAGCATTTGGGTACATTTTGGAATCAAATGGTGCATTGAAAAGTTGTAGAAAATATAATAAGATTTGTAAATTTCTTTTGTTTTTGATAAAGTCTTAATGACTTTTTAAAATAACCAGGCGGACGATAAAGAAATCTCATTAGTATATCCTACCAATCCTACTAATGTAGAAACAAAATTTAAGAGTAATTACCAGTCATTGTGGTCCTACATAAATTCTAGAAAATCGAACAACCCCATGAATATTGTTAACTCATTTGCAAACATGTTTAAGGAATCTTTTATAACGTCTACTGCTATGATTCAAACACTAGTCACGTTTCAATTTTATTGTTTAACATAACGCCCGAAGCCACTGAAACTGCCTGTAAAAAATTAAAAGTTAAATTCACCTCTGGGCCTGATCTTATCCCTTCATATATTGGGCGGGACTGTTCAAGTGCTTTTGTCAAACCTTTGTCAGTTATTTTTAATTTATATATACTAAACTGCACTTTTCCAGATATATGGAAAGAGTCAAAAACCTACCCAATCTTTAAAAAGGATGATAGAAAACTATCGACCTGTTGCTATAATATTCAATTTGTCATTAACACACATCTTTTTACGTAACTCCTCTTCTAGTTGACCAACAGCTTGGTTTTGTATCCGGTAGGTCGATTGTGGCAAATGTACTATTACACAATAAATGTCTGAGAGCCTGGATTGTAATACTCAGATTGACGTTATTTATACTGTTTTTTTTTAAATTATTCGATCCTCTTGATCACGGTATCCTGTTTACTAAATTATCCAGTTTTGGCTACTCGGGAGACTTGGTTAAATTTTTTAAGTTATCTTTTAAGTCCCAATTTGTACAGTATCCTGGTCATATTTTAGACACGTTACGTCGGGGGTTTCCTAGGAGTCTGTCCTAAGTCCCCTATTTTTTAACTTCTTTATAAATGACATTTTAAAATACCTCACACCATCTGCTGCAGATTGGCACCTTGGCCCTGGAAACAAACATAGCGTCATGTTTTGGTCGATTCTCGACAAAATGGTGAAGGAGTAATCCTTACCGTTACTGGTTTCGTTTTATATGTATATATATATATATATATATATATATATATATATATATATATATATATATATTCTTTTCTTCTGTATAACTTAATATTTGCTGTGTATCTATCTCAATAATAGGGGCGACTGGCTTGTGGGGATAGTGTAAATAAATAAATAAATAAATAATACCCTCTGTTAATTTACGTTCAAATTAAAAATATCGTATCAAATATTCAAAAAAATGTAATTTTTTTAGTTTTTATCCCATAAAGGTCTGTTTTTTGAGAGCATTTTGAGACAAAAAAAAAATTAATAAAATATATGATAAAATTTGGTATTGGTCAGTGTCTGCTCAAAATGACCGGACGAATAAAAAAATGGCTTTTTACACACAAATAGTTTTTCTCGTGAAAATTTAGCTCCAAACTTGAAATTTTTACCTTCTTACCTCTTCATTCATTTTGTCTTATAGCAATTTTCAGTGAAACTAATTTTAGTTAACAAAAAAAAATGTTTTTTTAAAGACGCGATAATACTAAGTGGCTTACACTCTTTTGAAGAAAAGGTCCTATAAGGATTTCTTTTCTATCCATACTCTTTCAGAACCTTTTTTCTTTTTGTCGAAAACTTGCACCGTTTGGCCACCAGAGGGGGTTCAACGGACCCTTGTTTTTGACCAAAAAATGACGTTTAAAATAAAAAAACAATATTTCCCAAACTTCGATCCGTTCATTTTCAATGGGCTTCATGAGACCGTAAAAGAAAACGTTTCGTAAAAGTTACAAATCGATATTTCATTTTTTTTAGGGGTTATTGTGTTTCAAAGTAGATTCTAGAAAATAAATAACTAATATAGGAAAAAAATGATACGAAGATACGTTTGGTACCATTCGAGAGCCCCAGTGTGCTTTAAAAACGACACAAATTTTAAAACTGTATCTTAAAGGGTTTTTGAGATATAGCGACCGAAAGGTAAAATTGCACAGAAAATACGATTTGCTACCATACCGATGATCACGAATACGGAATTTTAAGAATAGTAAGAACGATATAACACACGCCGTGTCGAGTTGCCCCTAAAATAGTTAATCAGTTATTTAATTCCATCGCATTAAATCGAAAAATACTAGATTTCTAGACACCCTGTATTATAGAGGGGCGATATGTTAAGTGTATTACCATTCCTGCTTTGCAGAAAGTTAGCTTTCGTTATTCCTGCATGCACGTTAGGCAGGTAACAGCCGCCTTATTGATTCAAAGCGAAACAGTTGAATGAGCTGTCAGGCGCGCGCTTGATCCATGAGCCGACAGGTGGAAATAAATACCAACGAGTTACGAAAGCTAGACACCTATAGTAAAGGTAATTTAATTAATGCTAAATAATACAATTCAGTTATTTATATTCTACACAAAACCTAACCAGCAAGAAACAATCACATCCCAGGGGGCTTGTTCTTATGTCAAAAGCTTATATATAAGTGAATTCTTAGAAATAATTAGATAAGCGAAAGAAAAGGGAAGACGAAACATTCTTTGAACGCTGGTAGCCACTATACATATATGGAACGGTTCAAAAATTAACACTACTCTAAAGTTTGGTTAGATTTCATTATTTCGATTAAAAGTGATAAACAGCTAAAAAAACTTCTTTCCATAAGTTTATAATGAGAGAGAAGAAAATTCTTCCACAATCTACATTTCTGTAGATGGTATCGAAACTACGCTATTCCGGAATATTGGAAATAAATGAACCACTATTTTAACCGTCATGCAGTAACAAAAGTGAGCAACATAAGAACTCTATACTATAGCTCTACCAACTTGTAGCAATCCAGGGAACAGCAGAAATTGATATTTTCATATCAAAATTATACAATAATGATAATCCGTTTGATGGACGGTTTCTCATGATACCGTATTTAAAGAATGAAAATATTAAAAGGATAGCAGGAATTTCAAGACCAAAACTGCATTTCAATATGAAAAATACATTAACGACGTTTCGCCTTCGGTTACACAAGGCATCTTCGGGGATCTTTACTCCTCGAGACCTGAACACTGAATAAATGGATTCAGTGAGATCTCTTCACACTATTAGAAAGTATACGGATAGTATTTTTTTTCAAAATTATTTCAATGACTATAGAAGAATTTACAGGCAACTGATAAGGTTGGCAAAGAAACTATATTATAGAGAAAGAATATCCAAAACGCACATAAGTCTAAAGAAATTTGGAGAATAGTAAAAGACTTAACAGACAACAATATGAGTAAACAAAATACTGTAAATATCAATCCAAATACTCTCAATTCTTATTATTATTTAATAGCTTCCAATCTCTCAAGACATGTTGGATTGGATGGATGGATGGATGGATTTAGAGGAGTGACATTACAGTAGTTTGAGTCGTACCTTTCTGACACAGATCAATTGGTGAGAGGTCACAGTGGAAATTCGAAGAGGGCTAGATTATCAAGAGGTGTTCCTTAGGGTTCGGTGTTGGGGCCCATTCTGTTCCTCTTATATATTAATGACCTTACCAAAATTAACATACAAGGAACTTTTACCAACTTCGTTGACGACACGACAATTTTGTCACAGGATCTATCTAAGATTAAGCAATGGTGCCAAGCAAACTTCCTCTGTTTTTCAACACATTTTGACTTTTAAGACACACAAAGTCTTGGATGATTAAACTAGAAATAAGACACAAAGTCTCGGTCTCAGTCAAAAAGAGTATAATACAGTTACAAGTGTTTTGCCTTTTCAGGCATCATCAGATTTCTAATTGAAATTGAATTGAAACTTGGTCTCTTAGAGAATATGGACGCTTTCTTGCAGTTACTCTTGGAGTTACAGGTTATTGAAAATAAATCTGTTTTGAGATTTTTGGGCAATTACATTGATGAAAAACAGAAATTTGAAGACCATATTTTAGACCTAAATAACAAGCTGTCGTCTGGATGTTATGCTATACGAGTTATTTCCAATAAACTTGGTATATGTATGGCTAAAACTGCATATCATGCTTTAATTGAATCCACCTCCAATAAAGAATAGCTTTTTAGGGGCTATCTAGCCAATACTTCTGTATTCAGAGTGCAGAAAAAGGCAATCAGATACATGTGCATATATTTATAGGTAAATGTGGACACACTTGGTTGCGCCCGACTGCACCGTTGTCAAGTAAACAATAGAGGGGACTATAGGGAATAGGCCCTCTGTCTTTATTTGGTGCTTTCTTACCACATTTAACTATTTCTGTACTCTCAAATGCATCCAATAATCTATTATTAGATACATTTTTAATCAACTTAAGATTATTTATTCCTATTTGGTGATTGTTTTCTAAAGCGTGTTGGGCAACGCTTGACTTTTCTGTTCTTCCATATCTTAAATGTGCCATGCGTTCTTTAAAACGAATGTTTATGAAGCGTTTAGTTTGCTCAACATATTTTAGATCGCAGTCATTACAGCTAATTTCATAGATGCCACTCCTCTCCTTCAAGTCGACTTTGTCTTTAGGGTTTCCAAGGAGATTTTTTAAACTGTTCTCCGTTTTGTAGGCTACTCGAAAACCTACGTTTTTAAATACTTTTTCTAGACCACTCGTATATCTGGGATCATATGGGATTACTATGAACTTATTGGCAGCCTCAGGTGCTTGAAGAGTAGTGGCATCTTTTAACATTTTCTTATGCTTATGTCTATTTACTAATTTATGTACAAAATTACCATTATATCCATTACTTTTAGCTATATTTTTAATCCGATTCATTTCATTGTTAAAACGTTCTTTACTTAATGGAAAATTGGCTAATCTGTGAGTTAAGAAATGAAATGCTGCCATTTTGTGTTGGCGGCAATGAAATGAGTCGGATGTTATATACCTATCAGTATTAGTAAATTCTCTATAAATATCAAATTCTAATTTATCGTTATTTCTAATAACTAACGTGTCCAGAAAAGGTAATTGCCCATTGTTCTCCTTTTCGTACGTAAAACTAATAGAAGGATATTTATTGTTTAATGTTTGTGTTTGTGTTAAAGTGTCCAAACTTTCTGTTTTAGTATCAAAAATAGCAAATATATCGTCTACGTATCTATACCACACCCTTGGGAAATACTTGAGTTCTTTTTTGAACTGGGTTTCTTATCTACCCATAAACAAATTTGCAAGGAACGGGAGATAAGCAATTGCCCATCGCAGTTCCCTCAAGTTGTTTATAATATTTATTGTTGAACTGAAAAAATTTTTATTCATACATAATTTTGTAAGAAGTAAATATTCATCAATAATTTCTTTCTTCAAATTATTGATTTCAAGTAGTTCCTTTAGGTACTCTAAAGCTAGTGGTATGGGTACACTAGGAAACAATGGGCTTACATCAAAAGATATTAAAATTTCACCTTCTTTTAAATGAACATTCTTAATTTTATCTAAGAATTCTAACGAGTTATTAACCTCAAAGTTATCGTACGAGATATTTAATCTGCTGAATTCTTCTACTAACCATTTTGAAATATTGTACGTTGGTGATCCAACAGCTGAAACAATAGTTCTCATGGACTTCCCAGGTTTATGAATTTTGGGAAGGCAATACAGTTTAGATAACTGTGGGTTACTATATGTTAGTTTAAATTTTAGTTTATCGGACACAAGGTTTTTACACTATTTTAAGCTATTTTTTACTTCTGTTATCATTTTTGATAACGGGTTCTCAATTAAATCGTAGGGACCAGTTTGAATCAAATGGTCTACTCTTTCAAGATAATCTGTTTAGTCTAGTATAACAACCTTATTTCCTTTGTCAACTTTTAAATAAAAACATTCTTTTTTCTTCAGTCCCTGGATAACTTCAGTATTTTTACGCGAAACATATTTTGACTTGTTGTTAACGTTTTTTGAGATTTGATTTCTGCAAGCCTCTCTAATGAATCCTTTAGTTGACCTTGGCACGTATTGAATAGAACTTTCTATATTCTCTATAATAGTTGGTAAACTATTTTTTACTGGAGGCTCTGCAAAATTCAAACCTTTATTCAAAAGGGCATTTTCTCTATTATCAAAGGACTGAGAAGAAAGGTTTTCTACAATGTTCTCGGCTTCCGAAGAAATTTGTTTTTGTGGTTTCAACTTTCTCAATTTGGTTTTAAGTAAACACATTTTCTTTAAAAATTTGGCATCAATAACTACGACCATTTTTCTTGGAAATCTAACCATTGTTCAAATTCTAAATTACTAAGTTTATAAGTGAGTTTTTTAAATAATCCGTATGCTTCAATTTCAAGCATACTTCGTTTGCTATACAGATTTTTAATTTCTAAATCTAGCCACTTTTGTTTGGCAAAAGATTCAACCTGCCCAGTAACGGGTGATTGTTTAGGGATCTTGACTGAAATGAATTTAGGGAAAACTGAAAAAGACTTGCATGCTTTTAGAAGGATGTTAGTTAGGACTTAACATACTATTTGGAAAACGTCGACGGAATCTACGACTTTTGGTTCTGTAATAGAGAGAGAGAGCATGGCCTTTGTGGTCCATCCACCTTCAAGAAACTGCTTACTCAGTCGAAAACTGGGTATAAAAATAAAAATTTATAGGTATACAAATAAAATGAGACTTCAAAAAAAAAAATAAAAATCTGTCTGAAAAACTTATTAGTAGGGAGACTCAATATTTATTATGAACTTAAAAATATTTTTCCCTTAGGATATACAGGAAATATGGGGTAAAAATATACCAAATTTAAATAGCTTCCTCCCTTCAAATGAAAATATTCAAATTTAAAGTCTGATCCTTTTAACTTGTCAATTTAGCCTTCGACAAAGCAAAATAAAAATTCGTTACTCCGTTCAAATAAGATCCCGAAAATTGGTACATTTCCCCGCATTGATTTGAGAATTTTGAGATGTATATTTCAATATCCTATTGAGGCGTTTCGCTCAATCTTGTTATCTCCATCGACAGAATATTTTATTTAAGATTTCATCCTTAAAATGGCATATGTGTGTTCAAATATGGGATGCGTTTGCCACATATTTCTTTTCATTTATAAATCGAAGGGGCATCCTAAGTAGACAGTTTCATATAGCGTGTAACAAAAGTAAGGAAACGAAGGTACCTATTGCCTGAATTTAATGAACATATGTACACTTAGATAAAAAATAATGACGGAAGCATTGGCGAGTTCCGCATTGATGCCAAGTTTGCCATTTTATATTTTCATTTTCAAAAGGTTAGGTTAGGTTTGGCAATGTCAGTTTTGTTGATTTACAAAAATGGATCGTTTAATTGAAATCTAAAGAATTGAAATTTTAATTATACTGGGTTATGGGGTTAAATGTTTTCTCACAGTATTTGGCCAAGTATCAGGAAATAAATGGACAACATACTTAGTTTCATTAATTTATTGTTTGTTGTATTAGGTTTCTTTTTGTCGTTGAGACGCTTGTTTCTCTTGCAGTAGCAAAATGAGTAATTATTGTGCTTTGCGGTCTGCCAGAACGTACAGCATCTTTTACCTTTCCAGTTATTTATTCAATTTCTGTTAGTATATTTGTCATTAAAAATATTACAAACATCTTGCAGGTTTCGCATTCTATTCCCATAACCCAGTATAATTCAAATATCAATCGGTTTCATTTTTGTAAATCAACTAAACTGATATTGGTAAACATATCAGGCAACCTTTTGTGTGCAGGTGTTTTAATAAAAAGGTAATACATTAGGTTATGAATATCAGACCCTTCTTTTCGCAAAAACTGTTGACTTTCATAAAAAGAGCTCTTAATAAAAAGTATTGAGAATGCAGATTTTAAAAAAGTAATATAAAATAGAATATTCTATATATTTTTTCCTTTTATAACAGAAAAACCGTACTCTTGCAGCAATGCAGAACTGGCCATTGAATTCGGCATAATTTCATACCTAAGGGTATAGTCACAGCCTGACTTTACTTGAGAAAGCCGTGAACAAGGAAATCTGGCAACATGTATTCAGATCGACGGATACACGTTTAGCATGCGTTTAGCCATATGATTTACGTTTATTGACCTGTTGTGTTGTGTTTTCGCGAATAAATCGGCTGTTTTGAAATTAAATACCGTTTAGTTAAAGATTAAAGTTGTTAAAAGTGTTACTGTGTGAGATTTTTAAGTGACCGGGACAATTTTTTCCGTAGACATTACGTAAAAACAGAAATATTCGTGGATGAAAAATCGGCGGTGCCGGTGGTGAGGTTATGTTTTCTTAAAGTAAATAGCGGCAAATGAACTTGAAATTTTGTGGTGCCTTTTAAAACATAATCTAATCTTTTGAAAGTTATTGTTAGTGTGTTAATCCTTTGTGTGTTTTAATCAAAAATTACTATGCCAAGTCCTTGTTGTGTGCCTGGGTGCAAATCTAATTATAAAACTTCTCTTGATGCCGGAGAACCAGCAGAATCTGTTTTTACCTTTCCAAAGGACAAAAACCTTGAAGCCCAATGGCTTAGGAATATTCCTAGGGAGGAATGGTCACCCTCAAAATATTCTGTGGTTTGTGCTAAGCATTTTGTGGAAAGTGACATTATTAGGCAGGAGGATTATCGCTTGCCAGATGGATCAAAGCAAAAGGTACCTACTAAAACTAGACTAAAGTTAAATGCAGTGCCTACTATTTTTCCTAATTTACCAAATTACTTATCAAAAACAGTCCCTGTTCCCCGAAAAAGTCCTGCTGAAAGAACTAAAGAAATGCTAGATCGAAGCGAACAATTAAATAAAGATTTTGAACATTCTGACCTAATTATAAACTTTGACGATTTGACTACAAATTTTACAAATAGGATTATTTTAAATAAATCTTGGAACATTAAGATTGTAAATGACTCTAAAATTTTCTTTTATACTTTAGATTTTTCGTTGGAAGATTCACAAATAAACTGTGTAAATATTGGTAATCAGATTTCAGTAGGTTCGGACCTGCAAATCAGTGTTTTCTTAAATAATAATGAACTTTCTTTTAATGACCTAATATGGATTTTACCAATAGATATGAAATTAACTAGGTGGTCTCAACTGGAAAATTTACTTTCTCGTTATAAAAATAAAGGTTCAGACTCGGGTTCAGAAAGGATGAATAATTCTCAAAATTACCTAACATATCTTGAAAAGGGGATTAAAGAACTAAAAAAATCATTGATTTGTCTTTCATCTGAACACGAGTCTGGACACTATGAGTCCGATGAATATGATGATATTTATCGCATATTGGCACTTTTGGTTGATCAATTAAACTTGTTGGTTTTAAAAAAGAAACGCTACTCAAGTGAAACAATAATAATGTCATTTATGTTATATACTATCTCTCCTTGCTCCTATGATTTGATGGGAGGGTACATAAATCTACCAACTAAACGTTATCTTCAATATCTCTCATCGAATTTGGATGTATCGCCCAATACACATTCTAATAACACTATAGATTGTGACAAAAGTACCACAAATTACCTAAATATTGTATCATCCTCTTTAAAGCCAAATGAAAAAATTGTAAATCTATTAATTGATGAAATTTATATATCTAAAAGGTTGGATTACAGGGGAAAAAATCTTATAGGTGTAGCTTCGAATGACAGTTCTTTGGCTACTACCGTTCTAGCATTTATGATAGTTTCTGCTTTTGGAAACTTTTCTGAAATAGTCAAGCTACTACCAGTTCACAACATAAAGGGTAACGAAATGGTCCCTATTACAAAAAATTCAAAAAAATGGGTTTCAAGTACTCGATATCATAACTGACAACCACAGAATTAACCGATCCATGTTTTCTAATCTAACAAGCAAAAATTTAACTACTTTTTTCCCCAACCCTGATATACCAGAAAGTAAAATATTTACTAGCTTTGATTTTGTGCATTTATTTAAAAACATAATTAATAACTGGCGAAACTTAAAAAACGTAGACAAAACCTTTGTTTATACAGATTTTGTCAATTTTGATGTGATCAGGTATGCAAAATATAATGATATTAAGTGTATATATGAGCAGGAGAAAGACCTCGTTGTAAAAAAAGCTTTTAAACTTAACCATAAAACAGTTTATCCCAACAATTTTGAGCGTCGAAAGGTTTTTATTGCGGATAATGTATGTCATTTTTCAACAATCGCAGCTTTAAATGACTTTGGTTTTAAAGACACAGCATCTTTTCTTGAAATTATCAGACATTGGTGGGATATTGTCAGCAATACCAGTGTTTTAAGGGGTAAAATAAAAAGAAACGAGTATAGCGATCCCATCTCTAAAATTGATAATTTTTCTGTTAATTTTTTAAGAAAATTCGTTACCTGGATTGATTCTTGGCATAAACTTAAAAACAATAATGGTTGCCTTACAAATGACACATATTCTGCACTTCGCCATAGTACAGTTGTTTTACTAGAGATAATTGAATATTCATTTTCAAAATTTAATTTGTTGTATATTTTACCAGGTAAATTTACCACTGAAAAACTCCAAAAAAGATTTGGTAAATACAGACTCCTTGGAGGTTGTAATTACAATGTTAGCTTTGATGATATTTTAAATGCCGAGAAAAAAATTAGGCTTAAACATATATTTAGAAGCCCTGGATGGTAATTTTTCTTTAGCTGAGATTAAAAAACAGGGAGACAGCTGTATTCAAGAAAATGATCTTGATTGGACAATGCCTCAAAATACATATTCATACACTGACAAATTTTTGTTTTTACTTGAAACTGAATACCTAAATGAATATGTAATTGACAAATCAGTACAAATTTATATAGCCGGTTATGCCGCCCATAAAATCGCAAAAAAAATTGATTGTAACATATGTGTTTCTTTTTTTGTTGAAAGTAAGGGAAGTCTAATTCACGACGAATACTTTGATTGCCTACAACGTGGCGGTCTAAAGGTTCCTACAGAAATTGTTAAAGACATTCTGTTCCACATGTGTGCGATTTTTGAAAAAATTATTAATGACCCAGCTACTGAAACTAACTTCTTAAAAATGACAAATCAAAAAGCTATCCTGTGTGACCTAACTAATTTAAGCACTAGACAACATGATGGCTTTAATGATTTATACTCGCAATGTATTTGTGGTAACGATAACAAAAATATGTTCATTATGATGTGTTCTATATTTGCAAACATTCTGTTAAATAATTATGTTAAAAAAAGGAATAATAAAAATGCCACAGAAAAATCGGAAAAGAACGAGTCAAAAAACAAAAAAAGGAAACTGAATACGTTTAGTAAATAATTAATTAAAACTACCCAAGTGCAATTAGTTACCAAATCTCAAATGCAATTACTCTTACATGTATTTTTGTTTGTATGTTTGTAATTTGTAGAAGAATAAAAAAATAAAAAATAAATAATACTTGTTTCTTTTTACAAAAATATAACGTTCCTATGCCTTGACTTATGCACATTTATTACTTATATAAATTAATTTGTTTTAAAGGTTTTAAATATTAACTATACCGATTTAATTATTTTACTATAAATATCAATAATATTTACGCCATCTTTAAAGGTTAGTACAGTATGTGTGTTCCAACCTTAAATCGACCCTTAAATTAATTTAAAAATACGCGGGTCGATAGCCAGTATCCAGTATGCAGCCCGTCGTGCTCGCTGGAAACCGATCTGAATCTCTTCCCGGTTGCGGCGTTGCCAAATGTTTGTTCACGGCTTGTTCAAGTAAAGTCAGGCTGTGGTATAGTCCGACAAACGATAAATGGTTTTGACTAAGTAATACCTATACAGGGTGGTGCGACCAAGATGGGGTGGACGATTGTGGGCAAACGGAGAGGAATTTGAAAAAAAAGAAATTGGGATATGATTGATAGTCAAGAACGCTGTGTTTTAAAATTATACCCATTATACAGGGTGGTCTGAAAAGTTCGTGGTGAACCAAACTTGTGTTTTTTTAAATGGGACACCCGGTATATTATTATTTTAGTTGATTCTCCTATTCGTTACGATCATTTTGATATGAGGTTTGTTGGGTCTAAAATTTATACCAAGGGAATGGGACGATGTTAAAGTGGAAAAAAAGGTTATACTCCGGCCATTTTTTGAAAACAATTGAAGCAGGTATGGAAAAACCAAATATTCTATAAAATGTATTGTATCTAGGATTACAATAATCGCTTGTAAGTCGTTCAAAATTATTCACTGTTATACAGGGTGGTCAAGTTTTGCAAATTTACCTTGGATTGAATTTTTTTAAATGGAACACCCCATATATTTTACTGTCATATTAAAGATAACATCGCCAGCTTTCAGAAAATACCCTATTTGATATCTTTCTAAGCAACAGTTTTTTAGTAAATTAACCGTGAAACCAAAATTTACTCATTCTAACAGAAACGGTATTATTTACGTTGCTTAAAGTAACTACCTATAATATAAGGAGGCCATGATATAATCATATATGAAAAGAAAGATTGACATTCTTGTCAAAACCGCAAAGTATCAAAGAATTGGCATCAATTACCATTGTTTTTTGACGATAAGCCGAGAAATTGTTAAGTAACAATAAGTTTGAGTACTCCAGAGTTGATAAACATGACTTTTATGTTGGGCGAGTGTCAAAAAAGCCCTTTACTAGCAAGCAGGGTTTATGCGGTACGATATCCCAATGCCGAAAAAAAAACCAAGACCTGAAGCTTTTGCAAGTTTATTAGAGAGGTTTCAAGAAACAGGCAATGTTGCTTCTAAGAAACGTAAAGTAATTAATAAACCAGTTACCAATGAAGATAATGCTTTGACAGTGTTATTAACAGTGCAAGAAAATCCACACACAAGTACCAGGGAAATTGAGAGAGCTACTGATATTGAACGCACTAGTATTAAACGGATTCTGAAACAACATAAATATCATTCCTACCACATTGAATTACACCAAGAACTGTATGATCGCGATTACGTCCAACGACAAGAGTTTTCAATTTGGTTTTTAAATACAATTTGGGATAATCCAGGTTTTGTAGATAGGGTGCTGTTTTCAGATGAAGCAACTTTTAAAAGCAACGGCTTGGTTAACAAACATAATATGCACTATTATTCAACCGAAAATCCACATTGGATTCGTCAGGTGGACCATCAAAATAAATGGTCAATTAATGTTTAGGGAGGTATAATTGGCTCTCATGTTATAGGACCATATTTCTTTGAAGAGCATTTAACGGGAGCAGTCTATTTAAATTTTTTGAGAAATGAGTTGCCCGTATTGCTCGAAGACTTACCTCTAAAATTCCTTATGGTTCCAACATGATGGAGCACCCCCGCATTACCATAGGCATGTAAGACATTTTCTCAATAATTGGAAAGGAGAGCATTGGATTGGGCGAGGTGGACCAGTTAAGTGGCCTGCGAGGTCACCCGATTTAACGCCACTAGATTTCTTTTTATGGGGACATGTTAAAGAAGAAGTTTATAAAGAGGTTCCAACCACAGTGGAAGATATGAAGTTGAGAATAATAAGCAGTTTTCGCAACATTTCAGACCTGATTTTGAGAAAAGTGAAACTTTCATTTATGGGTAGACTCAAAATGTGCCTTCAGCAAAACGGTGGTTTAGTTAAACATCTTTTATAAGTTTTAATTACATTGTTTTTGTTGATTTATATTAAATTTATTTTTTTTGTAAAAAAGATCTGTTATTAATACTGTCAAAGCATTATCTTCATTGGTAACTGGTTTATTAATTACTTTACGTTTTTTTGAAAGCAACATTTCCTGTTTCTTGAAATCTCTATGATAAACTTGCAAAAGCTTCTATCTTGTTTTTATTTCGGCATCGCATCATCAATGAACAATATTTATTTATTTACTGATGACAATATTCTGACACTTTGCTGTTTTGACAGGACTGTCAATCTTTTGTTCAATTTATGATGATATCATGGCCTCCTAATATTAAAGTGTCAATTTTAACGTGAATTCAGAGTAATTTGTGTTAAAATGAAGAAATTTTGATTTCACAGCTAATTTACTGAAAAACTGTTGGTCAGAAAGGTATCAAATATGGTATTTTCTGAAAGCTAGTAATGTTATCTTTAACATGAAAGTAAAATATACAGGGTGTTCCATTTAAAAAAATTCAATCCAAGGTAAATTTGCAAAACTTGACCACCCTGTATAACAGTGAATAATTTTGAACGACTTACAAGCGATTATTGTAATCCTAGATACAATACACTTTATAGAATATTTGGTTTTTCCATACCTACTTCAATTGTTTTCAAAAAATGGCCGGAGTATAACCCTTTTTTTCCACTTTAACCTCGTCCCATTCCCTTGGTATAAATTTTAGACCCAACAAACCTATCAAATGATGACAAAAATATCAAAATGATCGTAACGAATAGGAGAATCAACTAAAATAATAATATACCGGGTGTCCCATTTAAAAAAACAAAAGTTTGGTTCACCACGAACTTTTCAGACCACCCTGTATAATGGGTATAATTTTAAAACACAGCGTTCTTGACTATCAATCATATCCCAATTTTTTTTTTCAAATTCCTCTCCGTTTGCCCACAATCGTCCACCCCATCTTGGTTGCACCACCCAGTATACTTTATGCCTGCTTGTGCATCTGTTTTGGCTGGCGGGGTATGCGGAAGAACAGATTTTTTCATCCGATTTTCAAAAAGCTCACTTGTCATGTCCTGATGGTAGTCTAACGAGCAGTCTTTAATATTTTTTGCTGAAAGTATTGGTTAAGAATCTTGCCAACCTTTAATTGTGTCATGGGTGTCGAACCAAGTCTCATCTAAATAGTAAATATTTCGGTTTTCCAAGCTAGCAGTGAATTTTTTTGTGAATTTGCTAATAACTTTTCTCGCAATCGATTGTCTTGGTCAAGGAATCGACGCGTGGTAGACCTTGGAATGCCGGTTAATTCCACTGTCCTCTTAATGGTAGCTTCTATGCCCTCTGACGCTTTTAGAAGTCCTGCAGACAAATATTTGAAGTATACTGAACATTTCTTTATTTTACTGCATATAAATTTGAGTGAATGCGGTTTGAAGCTTTGCATTAGTATATGAGTTATTATTGGCGGATGTGTTATAGTCAAAGATACTGTAAGGAGTCTCAAAAGACGTCATCGTATGAACATAATTGAAGAAAACAGAGATTTTTTCAAAATTCAAATTCAAAATACATTTATTTTAACGTTTTACACAAATTTGACCAAAAATAACAATTTAACTTTTGTAATATTTGTATACAATTTACTATCTAATACGACAAATATTATGTGATTAGGGTAGATTGCACATTTAAGTCTCACAAGTAGCTTGTGTCTGTGCAATCTCTCCTTCGCACAGGGAAATAAAGACATTTAAATAAACTAAGTACTCTTGTTATAACACTATAATGCATTTTACATACATAATCATTATGGCAGTTTGAACATGGAGGAGAAAGCAGTGAAGTGTGCTCTTTGATATAATAACAGATTTGAAGGATTCTAAAAAAAATAATAATATGCGGATATAGTCCATTTATAACTGTTCGTTAAATAAAATTTTATAAATTTGATTCGAGTTTTCCAGAATAAACATTTTAGCGTTTAATTTAAATGTTTTTAAGGTTTTAATTTCCTTAATGTTGTGAGGTAGACAATTAAATAATTTAGGTGCAAAATAAGCTAAACATCTCTGAGTATGCGATTTATAAAATCTAGGTATATGCAGTGTTTGATTTTTAGCAGATCTGGTACTGTAATTATGTGTTTGTAATTGAGAAAGGGATGGATTCTTAAATAAATATTTATAATAAACATGAGTGAGCATAAAGGGACTTTATGTTTAAAATATTTGTTTCTTTAAATAATAATTCACATGAATATTGCGAATTGCGTTTATATAATATTTTAAGAATTTTTCTCTGGCAAATTTCCAAATGTTTTAATATTGTATTAAAAGCTGATCCCCAGATCACAATACAATATCTCAATAATGACACTACGTATGCATAGTACACTATAAGTAACAGTTTTCTACTTAAAATATCTCTAAGTTGATAAAATTTATAAAATAGTTTTCGAAATTTTGTAATTATATAGTTAAGATGTTCAGTCCATTTAAAAGTTTTTATCAAGGTAAACACCGAGATATTTTGTGTTTTCTACTCTGTATATTGATGGGCAATCAGTACACTAAATTTGATTTATACAACCCGAGAGATGTATTTTGATACTATTTTTTATAGGCTGATCAGCTATGCTTGTAGAGAAAGTCATAAAGTTTGTTTTATTGACATTTAGGGATAACAAACTAGCGTTTAGATATTGTTTAATAATGCGAAGCCCATTCTCTGCCTTTTGATGAACGCCCTCCCATGTATTTGCTGAAAAGAGTATAGCCGTATCATCAGCATAGCTCACAATATCACCATTCACATTTAGATCTTTTAGGCCATTTATGTAAATAAGAGACATAACAGGTACCAAGTACAGTACCCTGGGGAACTTCGGTAGTTACTATCCGAGCTTCACTAAGAGTCTCTCCAATTTTTACTTTTTGTTCTCTATTTAAAAGATAATTTTTAAACAAATTTAGGGGCGCACCCCTTATTCCAACATTTTCAAGTCTTTCAATAAAATTTTGGTGACACACTGTATCAAAGGCTTTGGCAATGTCCAGAAATATTGATATTTAAGTTATGCAAAATTTTATTTGTAAGATAAGACACGGCATCTTCAGTACTTTTTTCTTTTTGAAAGCCATATTGTTTGTCAAAAATAATTTTATCCTTCTCCAAAAAAGCCATAAGCTTATGTTTTACACACTTTTCAAAAAGTTTAGCAATATTACTTATAACAGATATAGGTCGATAATTATTTACATTTAAAGGATCACCGCCCTTAAAAACCGGCGTCACAATTGCTTCTTTCCAATCTGACGGACTTTTAGCAGTAGAAATTACTAAGTTCATAATATGCAACAGGGGTTTTAAAATGTAAGCATGTGTGTTTTTGATAAGTTCTACGCTTATTGAATCTGGACCTGGTGCAGAATTATTTTTTAAGGAATTTATACTTAAAATAAGATCTGATTTAGAGATAGGATCTAGATAAAATGAGTTTTTATAAGTTTTTATATTATATTCTTTATCTTGAATACTTTCATTCATACTTCGGCCAATGTTAACAAAAAAAATATTAAACGTATTTGCTATCTGATACTCGTTTACAATAACAATACCAGAGTTATTTTTAATTTTCAATGAACTTGATTTTTTTTAACGTCACTCGGTGACGAATAGAGTTTAATATACCTGCAGTCATCCAGGGCTTTAATTTTCGAGATTTGCTTGTTATTTTATCAGTTTTTGTTGATAAATTAATGTATTTTTTAATAGTAGAAACAAAGTTCAAATAACAACTTTCAGGATTTAGGTTTTCAGAAAAAAATATTATTCCATGGTTCTGTTGATAAATACTAATTTAATTGGGCATAGGAAACTGTCCTTTTAACAAAATCTTTTTTTTTGTTTTCCAGCTATAATTTAGGTTTAAAGAAAGACCCACTGCATAATGATCTGTAAGAGAAGTTTGCAATACAATAGGGTTACTCTGAAGATTTTTCAGTCAATTAAACTTCGACTCAGCTCGGTAACTCTAGTTGGTTTGTTTATACATGAAATATATCCTCTTAAAGCCAAAATATTTTTATATTGATTTACGATTACATCAATTTATATTTATGTCACCCAATATTATCTCATGAGAATTAAATTTGTGGTTTGTTTCTAGATACTGGTCAATATCCTTTAAAAATTGTGTAAGATTTATTGAAGGAGGTCTGTAAATTCCTGTTATGCTATATGTTAGTCCGTCTATCTCAAAAGTGCATTTTAAAACACTGGTTTCAGAGAAATTTATACATTCGACGTTTGGTGCCAATGAAATCTTAGCATAAAGAATTAGACCATCATTTTTATTTTGTTAGGAATTGTTATAAAAAAGATCCAAACCTTCAACATTGAAATTATTTACGTCTTCTATGTTCCAAGTTTCAGATAAAATTAATATATCCATATTTCCTACCCCAACTTTATCTAAGTATAACAATAACTCATCAAAGTTCTTCCTTAAATTGCGAATATTAAAATATAAAATGTTTAACTATTTGGCACCCTCGAAAAATACAGAGGCCTCCGCAATGTCCTCAAGCACTAGCTCCTCCTCCACAGTCAAGTCGCCATCCGTCTCAAAAAATGAAAACATTTTCCTTTTTTTTTTCTTTGTAAAAAGAAACCAAAAATTTGCCTGAGGAAAATATAAAAAAAAAAAATAGAATGAATTCTCAACATTAAAATAACTTAAATAAAATTTGTAAGTTTAAGGAAAAAAAATTGAATAAACATTAAATTTATCTTTAACTGAAAATAATATTAGTGTCACATACTGTTCAACAACAATTTTACCTATTTTTTATAATATAAATAAAAATCATCATTTTACTATTTCTCATCTTCGATGAAAAAAATATATATTCAAAATAACTATATACTTCCTTTGCATATAAATATAAGGCAACAGATTATTACCTCATATTGCCATTAGGAATTACATAAATCATTTAATTCTTCTAAATCATTTATAATTTTTTTTCGATTATTAATATTGACAAAAATATTACCTCGATATGTAAAAACATTAGTTTTTCCTAGTTTTTGTAATGCGGCTAGATATAAATTAAGCTGTTTTTTTGTTAAATCTTCCACTATAATATAGATAAAAAAAAGTCTTTTAAAAATAATAAAAATGGCCGCCAGTCAATAGCTGACTTCCAAGTACTACAAAAAAAAATGGGTAACTGCACCTATTTTGGAGTACATTCCAAAACTGACTTGTATGGAGCAGCGATCTGTTAATGTTCTTAATTTTCCTATTGTTAGTGAATCTTCCTTCACATATTTTGGGCATTTGATTTTTACATAAATTTTACCAATAAATTATAAGAATGGGTATTATTTGTAATAATTTAATTTTTCGAATTAAGTTTTTTTACATTTTTGGAAAAAGAAAAATGTTGCCCCTTATTGATATTGATATAGCGAAAAAATCGTTTTAAGAAATTTATCAATAGAACCGTTTTATCGCTACATATTACAGATAAAATGTTTAAACATTTTTTTAGCTCCTATTCAAAAAACAGTAATTTGGGTATTTAAACAAAATAATAATTTTTTTATTTGGAGATTCAGACATTTTTAAAACTACCTATTTAATGTGATTAGATACATCTAAGAAACAAAAAAAAAAATATATATATATATATATATATATATATATATATATATATATATATATATATATATATATATATATATATATATATATACTGGGTGATTCACGACCCACTGTACATACTTATGTGGTATATAGGGTATCCCTAGGGTATATTGAAATGGATATTTAAATTGATTAATTCGGCTTTATTACTAAGATACAGGGTGATTTTTATATTTTGGTAAAAATTTGTTTACCCTCTATCTCCTAAACGGCTTAATCCATTTTTTTTAAATTTTGTACACAAACACTCTTGGTATATCATAACTTTTTGACGTTTGAAAAGTATCAAAGTTCCAGGGCCGTATTCAGCCAATTCACACAGGGGAGGGGGGCTAGTTTTGAGACACCCTGTACATCGGAATTCGGTATTTTTGAATTTTTTTCTTAAACTACATTCATTTGTGAACAATAATATGTCGCCATCTTGAATGGCACACTAAAGGTTATGTACGAAATTTAAATCTTTAGATAGTACATACCCCTCTTTTTTTAGCGGTATCTGTATTAAAGCTTTTAACTAAGTATAAAATTATTTCAATGATTGACTTTAAAAAAAAATTAAACTATCTCTACTAATAAAACACAGCCTTGTCGAATTAATTTTTATTTTTAGTGGCCCAAAAATATCAAAATCTACCCTAACACAATAACGCCTGTCTAACGGTATCTCTACATTTTTGTGCACGCTTTTGTGAATTGCAATTGAGTGTTGAATCATTTACATTTGAGGTTTTTGTCTAAATGCTTGACTTTTAAAAAAATTAAACTATCTCTACTAATAAACCAGTTAATTTCTGTTTGAGTCTTTTTCGCCTCATCTCTTATCTAATGCTCGAGATCGTGATCATTTATCGGCTACAGTAAACATTTATCTTTTTTTATTTTTGTTATTGTATACAAATTACGTGTAAGAGCTTGTTTTTTTTATTTTTTTATTTACCTTTATTTTTTTCGTAACCTTAAAACCTACAAAAAAATACAAATTCAATAAATTTTAATACCTAAAAATAATAAAGTAAGCCTTGGAATTTAGACAGATATTTTAAAAATGACATTACGTACATACAATTCAATCATTTGTGTTTGACATTGTTAATTAAAGATTTTTTATTTGAATTTTCTCTTTGCAAAAAGTTTGTACGTTTCAATAATTGTAAAAATGCCGTTATTTACAAATGCTGAGTACGCAGACATCGTATTTGTGTACGGATTTTGTAATGGTAACGGCAGGGCTGCTACAGAAGAATACAGAAGACGATTTCCAGATCGGAGAATTCCAAATCACCAAACGTTTGCCGCAACCTTTAATACATTGCGTGAAAAGGGTAAGTTTCCCTCAACCGATCTTCATGTTGAAAGAGTGGGTGCTAATAACGTGGTCCAAGAAGAGAATATTCTCAACCTTGTGAGGGAAGATCCAACCACAAGCACTAGGCGAATTTCCGCCCAATTAGCGATACCGCAGACAAGAGTATGGAGAACTATAAAAAATGAAAACTTATACCCTTTCCATGTACAAGAGGTACAAAGATTAGAAGAAGGCGACTACTTGCCTAGATTAGCATTTGCTAGGTGGGTAATAAATCATCGAAGAACTATTTTTAGAGCACTATTCACTGATGAAGCCCAATTTACAAGGGGCGGAGTCTTTAATTCTAGAAACTCTCACGTATAGGCAGATGAAAACCCCCATTCGTTGCGATTGGCCAATTCTCAATGAAAGTTTTCAGTAAATGTTTGGTGCGGCTTAATAAATAATCATTTAATTGGACCACATATTTTCCCTCAACGACTAACGGCTGTTGTGTATTTGGACTTTCTACAAAACATTTTACCGGGCTTATTAGAAAATGTAAATTTAAGAGGCATATGGTTTCAACACGATGGGGCACCTGCACATTTTGGAATTGATGTTCGAAATTATCTCAATCAACAATTTGCTGATCGGTGGATTGGACGCGGAGGACCACATCCTTGGCCAGCTAGGTCGCCAGACTTTAATCCAGCCGACTACTTTTTGTGGGGGCATCTAAAACAAAAAGTTTACAGTGTTCCAATCGAAACTAGGGATCAATTAATATATAGGATACATTTTTATTGCGACGAGGTTAGACAAAACCCTCAAATGATTCAGTCAATCATTGAAATAATTTTACACTTAGTTAAAAGCTTTAATACAGATACCGCTAAAAAAAGGGGTATGTACTATCTAAAGATTTAAATTTCATACATAACCTTTAGTGTGCCATTCAAGATGGTGGTATATTTTTGTTCACAAAATTCAAAAATACCGAATTTCGACGTACAGGGTGTCTCAAAACTAACCCCCCTCCCCTGTGTGAATTGGCTGGATACGGCCCTGGAACTTTGCTACTTTTCAAACGTCAAAATGTTACGATATACCAAGAGTGTTTGTGTACAAAATTTAAAAAAAATGGATTAAGCCGTTTAGGAGATACAGGGTGAACAAATTTTTACAAAATACGAAAATCACCCTGTATCTTGGTAATAAAGCCGAATTAATCAATTTAAATATCCATTTCGATATACCCTAGGGATACCCTATACACCACATAAGTATGTAGAGTGGGTCGTGAATCACCCAGTATATACATATATATATATTATATATATATATATATATATATATGCAGCACATCGGTAAATGGTATTTTGTTTTTTGCTCGTTTATCTTTTCAATTCCGTCGTCCGATTCACAATTTCCAACCCACAGTCTAGACATTTTAAAAATTACTAATAATACCTCACAGAAAGATTGTTACTCTAAAAATAAATAACATCACTAAACACCGCTAACGCCACAGTTCAAATGTTTTAATAATAAAAATAAACCACCGACCTGTACTGAGAAATGCTTGCAAACCAGACCTTAATTGCTTTATTGGGGCTCAAAAACTATCTGATCGTTATGATCCCGGCAACTTCATTACCATTTATTGTGTGTCGGACTATACATATCTTCATTAAATTCAGGTAAGCGTTACCTGATAGATCTCGCCGTTTCCTTACTTTTGCTACGCACTGTACATATACATACGGCAGCAATGCTCTAAAAAAATCCACTGAGACCTTATTTGACAACTAAAAATTACCGAGAAACAAAACCAAATGATAGATAAGTACCATATATAAAGTATTCCTTTTCTACTAACCTTCATATTCCTATTAGTGACTACGTTTTTTGAAGTGCATATGTATCGTAGAGAAATTCGCCTTTGCGAGAAGATCCTAATCAAACTCATCTCAAAACGCTTTATTGTCTCAAGAAAATAAAAATCTTATTGACAAAGTACGAAAAAGTTCAGGTTCAATGCAACTCTATAAATTTCTATTAAAGTATATTGAAGTATGCCTTTATGTGAATAACTACTACTATAGACTAAAATGACTCAAATGGGTAAGTGAGATAAATTTAAAAAACGCATACAATTACAAAAAAATTGAACAAAGTAACATTAAAAATAAATAACAAATTTTCTTATTTTATATGCATTTTTTGGTTCTTAAATACTTAGTACGCGTTCAAATAAGTCAGTAACTTAGAATATTTAAAACGTTTGTAAACATGTAAGTAAACTCATACAACGTGTAACTGTTTTCCATATTGCGGTCATTTTTGTTTCATATTCGACCGGTCCTGAAACAGTAAAATTTCAATTTTTACAAAAAGTTCAATTAAGCTAAAACAAACTGTCAGATTTGACTAATTTTTTAAAATATTGTACAAATTAAATAAGGATTGAAGAATAGCATCGAAAAGATTTGTAAATATTTTTGTTAACCATCTAAAAATCTTGACCTCTTAGGCTTACTGCAAGTATATTTAAGTAGGTAGGCGGTAAAAGTAACACATTTTAATTATCAAAAAAAATATAAAACCATAGAAAGGTAAATAATAACAGATATAATATAAATTGTAGTATAATACAAAGTGTCTCATAAAATGCCGAACAGTACATACGAGAACTGTTGCGTCACATTCCACCTGCTTTTTCATAATAATTCTAGTAATAGGATATTTTATACAAGTGATTCGATAAATATTTGCCTTACTTTGTTTTAATAACTGTGAGATATTATCGAAAATACCAAATATAACAGTAATATAAAAAACAAATTGTAAAAATAGGTCAACCATCTTTTCATTTTAGACTTAAAATAGTTAAATTGAATTGGATAAATAGAGAAATTCTAATACTTTCAGATTTTCAAAATTAAAAAAAAAATGCTTTTTGTTTTATATAGCATAAGAATATAATAGATTATATTTTTAAACTTAATTCTTGTTCTCGACCTTGGACGTATAGTGAAAAATTTTTATAAAAAAGCCATTTAATTATCATTCTATCATTCCGGTTTTCTAGTTACTAGAGCATTAAAAAATGTACAAATCGGCCTGCATAATAATGACTTTTTAGTGAAGTTTTATCTTAACATTTAAAAAAGTATAATGATATTAAAGTAAGTGAAACCTAATATTACATTAGTCGCATGGTGTGTCTATAGTTTTAGGGGCCACACTGTATATTTTTTATTTACAGTAGTTATATACAAGGTTCGTTCTATAATTAATTGGTCCCACTTTTACCGATTACATAAATATATGCTGCTAATAAAAAACGTGTATTAAAATTCACGGCCACGGTAATGTCAGCCATTTGCAAATACTTTTGATACAATTTAATGTTTATTTAAATTTTAATAAACGTATTAAAACATTAGCCAGTTCTGACAGTTCGTTTCAACTTAATAATGTCAATAAAAGCTTTTGATCAGGATATCGAGACCTGTAACATAGCAAATTTTCAGGAAAATTCACTGAAAGCCATTTCCCATACGGATTGTGCGGGGTCCTTTTTGGATTTATTAGCAACAACTCGAGTAAAAAATACTTTTTATTTGTACTTAAGAAAAAGGTTTGGAAGAAGACATCCGTGACACTCTGACACTCTGCAGCTTGCTTGCCCCCCTCGAGCGGTACTATTAGCAAAAAAGTCTACAATTATATTATTCCAGTGACAGCCTCCAAAACTGCCTGTCGTGACTCGGCTATTTACTAAGCAATCAAACATGTAGTATTTCGTTAGCTTTAGACACCACTTGAATTGTTCCCCAATTATAAATAATTAAATAAACTTTAATTAAGGTATGTTATCCTGTCAGCTACGTATATCGGGTCTCCATTCCCATGCTATATTTGTTTGTTGTTCGGAACAGCAGAGCATCTGTTGTTCGGGAGTTCTGACATGATCGCACATTTCCCTGCCCGAAGCTTTTGATGGACCGAATGACCGAGGGCTTACAAGCAGGATATTGTAGCGTGCAGTAGGATATGTTTCCACAGCCTCAGGAACTTATTGTTGAACATAATAGTCTGAGAGCCAGTAATTTTTTTATTAATCTTGCTTTTATATGGATGTGACTCGTAGTAATGAAAGTTGTGTAATTTGAATGTTACGGATGTCATCGCTTGATAGTTAAGTTGTAGAATTGCAATGCTAGCGAATCCAATTATCAAAAATTCAATCAAAATTGCATTAAATTGAGTTGGGAAGATTAGTATTTATATATCCAGAACGATGTAACAGGAACTTGTTCTTAAAACTTTTAATCAATCCTTTCTAATAAAAAAATTAGGAACAAAAAATAAAAATCCCTGGTTTACCAAGGGACTAAAAGTGTCTGAAAAAAATTTAGGATTTCTATATCAGGTGAGGAAACACTATTTTAATGATTTAATTGTAAATTTCGTTAATATATATTGAGGGAAATATATAGACACTTACTAAAAATGGCGAGAGAAATGCATTTTAGAACAAAACTAAAGCTAATTGGAAAATAATAAATAGTTTAAGAGGGAAAAATGATTTTTCCCAGACAAAAATTGAAATTGAGCCCAATCAAATCAACAAATTTTACTGTTATGTTGCGCAGAAGCTAACGACAAATCTGGATAGCTCCACTGATCCTCTTACTTATCTACATGATATTTATCTGACACATTTCCGTTATCTAATACCAATGTCGTAGAAGTTAAAAAAATAATTTCAAATATAAAAAATAAAACTCTTCGGGTCTAGATGGTCTATCGGTAAAAATATTGGGAAACATCCCTGAATGTGCCCTTCAGGTATTAGTAAGAATCATAAATCACTTATTTTGCCGTGACATCTTTCCTAGTTGTTTGAAAACCGTTTGTAATACCTGTATATAAAAGTGGAGAAGTTAGTGATCCGACAAACTTCCGCCCGAGTTCCCTATTGTCCACACTTTCAAAAGTGCTGAAAAAGCTTGTAAAGGTTTGAATTATGAACCTGCCTACGTTCAATGTCTTGAATACGGTTCAATTCAACAATCCCAGTGCACCGCTGATGTCGCATTTTCCTTTCTAGAAGATCTTTACCAGGCCCTAAATGGCGAAGAAGGGATGGCGTCAGTGTTCTGTGATTTTTCAAAGGCATTTGACTGCGCTAATCACACACTTCAGGAGAAGCTAGCTCTCTAGAAGGACGCAAGTAGTACGTTGGAGCGACAGGCTTTCTGAAACTGAAGCAATTTTGTTATATATATATATATATATATATATATATATATATATATATATATATATATATATATATATATATATATATATATATATATATATATATATATATATATATATATATATATATATATATATATATATATAAATGACTGGTGTTAAATATTCAAAAGTTTTTTGCCGACAATACTACGATTTTTTGGCTTGGCAAAATAGCAGAGAATATGAATCGCATGATTTTTCAAGATATTGACTGTGTTAAGAAGTGCTGTGACTCTAATAACATGTGCTTTAATATACAAAAAAACTAACATATCATCATTTAAGACTGCGTTTCTTTCACTAGAGCTAGACGGTCAGACATATGAAACCAAAACACATGGCAGGTTTTTAGGCATCACCTTAGACAATGAATTAAAATTTGGAGAAGATATATATCTTTTAAATTCAAAATTGGCGTCTGGATGCTACACTTTGCGAGTTGTGTCAAGTGAAATGAGTTTTTTTTCTTCAAAAATGGTTTATCATTCACTAATAGAATCACGGATCAGGTTTTGGATTGCGTTCTGTGGTTCTGTGTTCTTTAAAGACATCCCTCCAAGCCTCTCTCTCTTTATATCGTCAGAAGTTTTGTCGTTGCCCGTTCCCAAATCAGCTTTGATTAAAAATGCGCTAATATATGAAAGCTTGAAAATATGCAATCACCTACCCTTAAATTATAGAAGTGTTGCAGACTTGAAATTTTTCAGGAAAACTATTTCAAAGGTTTTAATCAGCTTGGTGTACTACAGTCTTGTACTCTTTTGTTTGTTTTTAACCAAAACTTTTTAACCAAAATTCTTCTGATAGCTTTCTTAGTTTATTTTTTTGATGTGATTATATTGTGCATGTCACATATATAACACTCTACTTCTTATATTTTAATTTATCGACTTTGATATGTTTTTACACAATATCATTTGTTTTTGTATTTTATAGTTTAAACTATCATTAGGAAGGGAAAACTATATTACTAATGTATGTATTTCTCAATGTGTTTACTGACTGCAGTTTTATTTATTTGTTTGTTTTTGTAATTTGACTAGGTTTTTGGCCTTTTTATTTTAACTGTTTAGATGTTATTCATGTTCAAGTACTTTAATTACTATGATTGTAGTTAAGGGTGTATACGTTTAGCATAGTTCTTTTCTTACTGCTTTGTCAACAAGATGTCCTCTTAGACAATGAAGCATATTTTTGACTTTTCTTGTTACGGAGTCTGGAAGGTTTATTTTGAAAGATAGAAGATGTTAAAGATGTTGAATACAAATGTTTTAAGTTTTTATCTGCACCGCCATAATTTGCAATTTACAAATGGAAAGTAAAAAAATGAGCATCGCCTTTGCTACTTTAAATGGAACATCTTGTATAATGTAGTTCAATTAAATGTACAAGAAAGATGTCTTATTAAAAAAAAAAAGAAAAGTTTTACTTATTTATATATTTGATAATTTCTTTATACATTTTTTTCTACGATCTTGTCAAAAATATAGTAGTTTACCTAATAAGTGCGGAAAGTGCTACTTTTTCGCATGCAATTGAAGTTCCTCAGCTACGCGTCGTTCGGCCATCAATCGCGTGCGGTCAGTCATTTTACGCACGAGTAAGGTACACTATTTTTTCTACAAGCGTGCGGAAAAACCCAAAAGTTAAAAAGAATCGTTTATTTATATCAAATACATAGTCATAAATTAATTATTATTAACATGAATAGTAAACGTGCAGTTTGTTGCATTTTGTAAATTAATTGCAGAGGATAGATTTTTTTCCAAGGAACTCGGGGACTTGTAAGTTGGGTTTGAATTTTCCAGTTCTCTTTCACGAGTACTTATTGTTGTAATCGTAGCCGAGAGGGTAACTTTTTGGTTGGAAGAGGCCGATTTGGTAGACTGCACTGGTGAAAGATGGTGACTAGTGGAAGGAATGGAATTGAAATTCAATACTTTATTGAATAGGTTCTTTTGAAGACTTGTTGAGCTTTCTAAATAACCTTCTGCCACGGTTGAAGATTTCCAACCTCCGAGGCGTTTGATATTTGTTATTTCTTCTCCGGAATCTGCAAGGATTGTGGTGGCTGAACGTCGGAAACTTTGTATAGTTCAGAATTTGGGAGCTTCAGATAACCTGAAATATTTGATGGCATTCTTTTTTCCTTTTATTTTAAACTGAATCTTTCTTAGGCGATAAAAATATTTAATAATTTCAAAATTTTCCTGACCTACTTTCCCGTTAGCAAACCTAATGCCGTATAAAATAATCCTCGGATTCTTTGCCACATTACCACAGATTAGATAGAAAGAATACTCAAAACGCGGCAGTTTCGAGCAGTAATTGCACCTTACCTGTAATTTGGCCTATTATTTTATGTTTTATGAAAACATGATTTTCATTTGGTAAGGAATATAGGACAAGTACTGTAACAGATATAGATTTGATTTACACTTTTTAAAGGAATGTAAAATTAAAAAGTTCTGTAAGTATGGAATATTTCTTGTCGTAATGTTTTCAACATGTAACACGTGAGGTATATCCCCTATATTGCTAAACATTGCGTTCTTATTTAGCGATAACGATAGCTTATAGATAGACGCAAAGAATGGCAAAATCTGTAAACTTTCGATTTTAAATAAGACTGAATGTTTCAAAAAGGGTTTTTCCTTAATAAACAACGTAATTGGCGCAGTCGGCAGGATAGTGAAACGTGCCTAAAACACGTTTTTTTTTTTCTAAAAATATATTGACTAAACCTACAAATTTTGACAGTTCGAGTCCTTTGAAGTAAATATTACCGATCTAAGATAACTTTAGTGAACGCTCTGAATTGAAGAAATTCCAAGAAATTTTAAGCCTACTGGAAGTAGACAGTGCCGATCTAAGGTGACTTTCACGGTGCCATCTTCAAATTTTGGGGAACCAGCTAGGCAAAAGAAACGGGACAAACAGCAAATCAACAAGAGACCACTGGAAAGGACAAGCATCGCCTAAGCAGCTCAACACATCGCCACTGGGGAGAACAAATATCGCCAAACCAGTCTAGCAGTAAGAACCTAGTTGTAAGAAGAAGAAAGAACAAATCAAATGAAACTCTTTTTTCTACTATTATTACGGTCCTAAGCCCAAGGAGGCAAAATACCACAAATTAAATCAGAACCCTGGCATCTTACAATACAAACTAGAATATGCTCAGGAAACGAACAATCACTGGGCGTTTATTCAAATATTTGATATTAAAGATATAATTGAAGAGTGTAGATTTTTAAGTTTAAAATATAATATGTTATAAATTACATTTGAAAAATAAAACTGATTATAATACGGAATATTACAATTCTATAATAATTATTAAAAATCAAAACCAAAAAACCCTACGTCAGATAAACGAAATATTATCCTTTAAACAAACCAGACATAAACGTGGTTTAATTAATGAGTTAGGATTCATGATTGAATGTATAACAGGAAATTTGGATGAAAACGATGCAATTCTAATAAATAACGAAATAAATGTTTTAAAACAAAATCAAAATAATATTAAATTGTCAATGGATATAGTCAAAAGCAGTGTTATCGTGCGGGTCATACGATTTATCAACGACAAACTTTTTAAGTTTGTTATTCTTTTATTACGTGTAATCATATCCTCCGGAAGATGAGTTAGATAGACCTATGATATTTTCATACGAAAAAAGAGGATAAACATATAAATACCAGCAGTTGCAAAAATCTTTGAGCGAAGTCACTTCAAAGTCAGATTGACAAGTCAGTAACAAAATGAGTAATAGAAAACAATTTTCGGATTTTTTGCATCCACAAGCTAAAAAAATGGTCTAAATGAAATATTACGAAAATGAAAATTCACCGGCGAATATCCAGGAGACAGTAGCAAAAGCTCTGGGGATTGGTATAAGGACTGTGCAGAGAATTGTTCATGAAAAAAAGCATAATTTACTACCTAAGAAGATTAAGAAATGTACACGACAATGTTCGTAATGCAATTTACGGTTTATACACATCAAAAACTAATAAAACCCTTCAAGTTTTAAAAAATCGAGGTATATTGGAAATTGGACTAAAATCGTTGTCAAAATTAATAAAAATGTTGGGTTTTCGATATAAAAAGGACTGTAATCGAAGATTTTTATGCGAGTTGCCACAAATAGCAAGTCAGCGTATCCAGTTTTTCAAAATTTAGAAAAGTGTTATTTTTAGACGAGACTTGGATATTTTCTAATGGAAGTGGTTCAAAATCTTGGCAGGACGGGTCTGTAAAAAGTGTCAAGAGAAAAAAAGGTTGTGGGACGGGAAAACGGTTCATCATTTTGCATGCAGGTTCTTCAACAGGATTTCTCCCAGGTGCAAGTTTACTGTTTTCTTCAACATCCAAAAGTATGGACTACCATGATAATATGAACTATGAACTGTTTGAAAAGTGGTTAAAAGAACAACTGATTCCAAATTTAGATGCTCCATCTTTAATCATTCTGAACAATGATTCTTATCATTCAAGAATCTTAAATAAATAACCTACTTCATCCTGGAAAGAAATCTGTGGAACATACAGAGAAATTAATATGGCATTGGTGGAATCGAGAACGACTTCTAGATGTCGAAATAGCACCAATGATCATTGCGTCATTTGAGGACGACTCAGAAGATGAGGACTTTTTAAGTGATGATGATATTTTTTAGTCTATAATATTAAAAAGTTTCTAAAGGATTATATTAGTCTTTGACGTGTATAAATCATAAATTGCATTATGAATATCCATTCTTGCGTTGTAACTTAAGACTTTTGCCTTTGTATTTTTTGGTGTACATTTCTTAATCTTCTTCGGAAGTAAATTATTTTTTTTTTCATGCACAAGTTTTTGTACATTCCTTATACCGATTCTCAGAGCTTTTGCCACTGGCTCCTGGATATTAGCCAGTGAATTTTAATTTAAAATTTTTTTTATTAGATTTGGCACTATTTTTTTGCTTACTTTTTTAGTACATTTGTAATTTTGTAGGTAATAAATAAATAATTATAGAATACTTGTTCAAATTTTAAAGCGTGTTTATAATAAGTAATTTTTTTTACTAATTATAAGACAAAATTTGATATATAAAAATCGGTCAAATCGCTTTACCAGAAACTCTGGGCTAACCAAAAATTCAGGCTATATATATATATATATATATATATATATATATATATATATATATATATATATATATATATATATATATATATATATATATATATATATATATATATATATATATATATATAATGTGTTTTCATTCCGGGTGTACATCCGTTCACTACTGTCGTTCTGAAAAGAACAGTTTTGCTGACGTTTCGCCAAAATCACATTTGGCATTTTCGAAGCTTTCTTTCTCGCGTCCGAATAGAGACTGAAGTGTTGGTGACTGCGACGCTTCCTTTTATACCCACTCGGGGCCGAAGGTTATATCTGCGCAGGCGTTGGTCGTTATTTATGTTTTCCGGATGGTGCTGTTGTTGTTGCGCTAATTGCGCTTGAGTTTTTGCGATTTTAGATTTGTCGATTATTGTCTTCCATACTGTTGGTAGTTTTAGTGATTCGTCCCTTTTATTCAAATCACCTTGTTTTTCAATTTCTATGGCTTCTCGGATTATTCTGGTCTTATAATGTTCTATATTGGCAATCTCCCTACACCCATCGAAATTTATTTTATGGCCGGTTTCCTGATGATGTAGGAATAAAGCTGAGGTTGTTTGTTTATTTCTGATGCTGAGTTTATGCTCTTCCACTCTTGCTGATATTCGCCTGTTAGTTTGCCCTACGTACAACTTTTCACAGTCCTGGCACGGAATGCTGTACACTCCGTGGTTTTCCAGTTTGATTTTATCTTTTGGGTTTCCGAGTAGTTTACCTATAGTTGTTTGTGGCTTGTGTATTGTTTGTATGTTGTGTTTCCTCAGAATTCTTCCGATTCTGTCTGTTGTGCCTTTTACATATGGTAAGACTACTCGTTGCTTTCCCGGTTCATATTTTTTGTTGTTCGTTGTTCGGGAAACCTGTGCATTAATAGCTTTCTCTATGGTGCGATTTGTGTAGCCATTTTTCTTTAAAGCACTAGATACTACCTTAACTTCGTTTTGTCTCGTCTGTGTTTCAGTTAGTCGCATGGATCTAGATATTAGAGTATTTGCCACAGCTTGAATTTGTGCTGGGTGATGATGTGATTTTGCATTTAAATATCTGTCTGTATGTGTTGGTTTTCTATACACGGTGTATTCGAAATGTCCGTTATGTAGTTTTGTGACCAAAACATCTAAAAATGGTAGTTTGTTGTTTTCCTCTAGCTCTAGAGTAAATTGTATTCTGGGGTGGATTGAATTTACGTGAGTCAGAAATTTTTCGAGCTCTGCATGACCATGTTGCCATATAATAAATATGTCATCCACATAACGAATCCATAATTTGGGTTTTAAACTTGCTTTCTCAAGAGCTTCTTTCTCAAAGTATATCATAAATAAATTCGCGACTACTGGTGATAGCGAGGACACCATTGGAGCACCATCCATTTGTTTATACATTTGCCCGTTGAAAGAAAAATAAGTATTTTTGAGGCAATGCTCCGAGAGTTCTATTATATGTGCCTGGAAATCCTCGTTCATAGCAATCTTGTCCAATGCTTCGTCGATTGGAATACTGGGATATAACGATTTGACATCTAGGCTTGCTATGATATCGTTTTTTTCAAGGACGATATCTCGTATAATTCGAGTGAAATGCTCCGAGTTTTTTACAAATGAATCAGCTTTTTCTACAGTTGGTTGCATAATTTCAGAAAGGTATTTCTCCAGTTTTTGTAGCGGCGAATTAACAGCACTAACAATAGGTCTGATAGGCGCCCCTGGTTTGTGTATTTTTGGTAAACCATAGAGTTTAGGACATCTGCTCGACTTTTCCCGTGGTATGATTTTTTGTTGAATTTCGGGGTTTATTGGTGAACTTTTTATTTTATTTTTAGTTGTTTTTTCTAGGTACGTTGTCGGGTCCCTTGGAACAGGCCTATAACAATTGTCTTGTAGGATATCCTGCATTTTTTGTACGTAATCTTGAGTATTCATAACCACAGTTGCGTTTCCTTTATCTGCTGGAAGGATTGTGATGTCTTTATTTTTTCGAAGGTTTATTAGGGCCCTTTGTTCAGTGGCATTTAGGTTTTGTCGACGAAGCATTGGACAAGATTGCTATGAACGAGGATTTCCAGGCACATATAATAGAACTCTCGGAGCATTGCCTCAAAAATACTTATTTTTCTTTCAACGGGCAAATGTATAAACAAATGGATGGTGCTCCAATGGGGTCCTCGCTATCACCAGTAGTCGCGAATTTATTTATGATATACTTTGAGAAAGAAGCTCTTGAGAAAGCAAGTTTAAAACCCAAATTATGGATTCGTTATGTGGATGACATATTTATTATATGGCAACATGGTCATGCAGAGCTCGAAAAATTTCTGACTCACGTAAATTCAATCCACCCCAGAATACAATTTACTCTAGAGCTAGAGGAAAACAACAAACTACCATTTTTAGATGTTTTGGTCACAAAACTACATAACGGACATTTCGAATACACCGTGTATAGAAAACCAACACATACAGACAGATATTTAAATGCAAAATCACATCATCACCCAGCACAAATTCAAGCTGTGGCAAATACTCTAATATCTAGATCCGTGCGACTAACTGAAACACAGACGAGACAAAACGAAGTTAAGGTAGTATCTAGTGCTTTAAAGAAAAATGGCTACACAAATCGCACCATAGAGAAAGCTATTAATGCACAGGTTTCCCGAACAACGAACAACAAAAAATATGAACCGGGAAAGCAACGAGTAGTCTTACCATATGTAAAAGGCACAACAGACAGAATCGGAAGAATTCTGAGGAAACACAACATACAAACAATACACAAGCCACAAACAACTATAGGTAAACTACTCGGAAACCCAAAAGATAAAATCAAACTGGAAAACCACGGAGTGTACAGCATTCCGTGCCAGGACTGTGAAAAGTTGTACGTAGGGCAAACTAACAGGCGAATATCAGCAAGAGTGGAAGAGCATAAACTCAGCATCAGAAATAAACAAACAACCTCAGCTTTATTCCTACATCATCAGGAAACCGGCCATAAAATAAATTTCGATGGGTGTAGGGAGATTGCCAATATAGAACATTATAAGACCAGAATAATCCGAGAAGCCATAGAAATTGAAAAACAAGGTGATTTGAATAAAAGGGACGAATCACTAAAACTACCAACAGTATGGAAGACAATAATCGACAAATCTAAAATCGCAAAAACTCAAGCGCAATTAGCGCAACAACAACAGCACCATCCGGAAAACATAAATAACGACCAACGCCTGCGCAGATATAACCTTCGGCCCCGAGTGGGGGTATAAAAGGAAGCGTCGCAGTCACCAACACTTCAGTCTCTATTCGGACGCGAGAAAGAAAGCTTCGAAAATGCCAAATGTGATTTTGACGAAACGTCAGCAAAACTGTTCTTTTCAGAACGACAGTAGTGAACGGATGTACACCCGGAATGAAAACACATTGTATTTTTCCATCCGTGAAGGAGTAAAAATCTACACATATATATATATATATATATATATATATATATATATATATATATATATATATATATATATATATGCTATCCTTATCTCTAAATAAAAATCCTTGGCATTATAGGGGATGTAACTCCTTTACCTTTTGATGAGCATATAAACTAAAAGTTTTTATGACCTAAAATTATTTGGAAATATTTAATTGATTAATTTTAAATTACTATGTCATTTATTTGATCTATATTTTTAGGTTGTTTAATATTTCCCTTAGATCATAAATACTTGTACGAAATATATAGTATTATAATATTAAAATTACATATAATAGAATAGTCTTATGATAATATACAGTATTACTTAAAAGTTTAGAGTTTTCAATTTTTTGCTTGTAAGTCATCCAATTTTGCCATATTTATAGAATTCGTTTTCAAGCGTCTTATATTATTATATACAGCTCTATTTGTGGAATTTAATTTAATATTAGGTATTGGTACGTTTAAGTATTCATTTCTTGAGTTTTTATAGCTCTTAAGTATTACGTTATTCATTTTAATACTACATCTACTTAATTCAACTAAATAAGTTACTATAATAAAAGTAACTTCGTTATTCATTACGTAACTTTTTTATATTTGAGATTTTCTCATATTTTATAAATTTGGTTCAAATGGCAATATTTGAATTTAAGTGTTTTTAATCAGATTAATTTCTGATAACAATTCTTGAGGTTGAATTATAGTATTGTGGAAATTATTCAGTTAGGCAAGAGATATAACAGCTTCTATATTCTAATATATCATAATTTGATATAACATATATTGTGGTAGAATCGTATTGTTTGATTTACTCTAAATTCTGGGATATTTTGATTATGAAATATATTTTTAGAGATTTCTTTTTATAGAATTACTAAGTAAGATAATTTGTTTAGTCAAATGCGGTCTTATCGTGCGGGTCCATAGGTCACCAACATTATGAATCAAATCAGAAATTAAATGCCGACGGACTAAATAAGAAAATTCGATAAATATGAATTTGGTTAAAATTTTTTGGTTGGCAAAAACAAAAATACACAAAATGGCAAGCGCCTTAATAAAGTCGGAAGGCGGTTCGAATCAGTGAAACAATCAGGGTATGTTTTGTTTATACAGCCACTTAATGAAAATGAGATTTTTTTATCAATCACCAAACATTATAAGCCCCGCTTGACCTAAAAATCTAACCACTTATACAGTGTCATTTATTTAAATGCGGGCCACCACTGTGCAAAGAAAACATGTTTTTTTTTTGTATTGTGATGACAAAAAAATTTTATTTTGCAAAAATATTATACACTTTTGTTAAAAACACAAGATAATTAGTTATTACTTCCCTCGTGAGATTTTTTCAGATCTTTACGTTTAAGGGTCTCTAGATGCTGTAAAACATGTTTTCTCAATTCCGTCTGTCTGCAGGTATGTCTGTCCCTCAGTCTGTCCGTTCGCGGCATAGCTAAAAAACTACTTATCCGATTTCTTCAAATTTTAGTCTAAAATTAAGAGCCATGTATATATATATATATATATATATATATATATATATATATATGTATATATATATATATATATATGTATTTAGTCTTAGCATTATTTGACACTATGACAATCGTCTATGAGGAATAATAAGAAGAAGAGATTAAGGTTAGGTTATGTTTTGCGCCAAATATTTGTTTGTGTCGGCTTTTTAGATTTTAGATCCGTTTTGTGAGTTATAAATTTATAATTATTGACTCTTGTTTGTTGCTAAAATTTCCATTATCACTATAATAATTCGAAATGGATGACGAAGATGACAACTTTAGTGATAGTGAGTCTAAGTCCCATGATGCAGATGCAAATAGCACACCTAAAAAACGAAGAGTGGATAGGCAAAAAAACGATTCCAGAAGTACACAAATATATGGGAAAAAGAGTATATCTGGCCGACAAAGAGTCAGAAAATAGTTCAAACGCAAAATGTAAAATCTGTGGAGTAACTTTTACTATTTCTTCGGCTGGAATTGGACACGTAAGTAAAATTATCATTCATTATTCATTATGCAAGTGTATGGTTGATTAGAGGGTATTGTGAATTTTGTTCTGTTCATGTGGTTGATGGTCTGTCTATTTACTTACCCTGACTAGTGAATTAGTGATTAGTGGTGATGGTGGTGGTGGTATTGGTGGAGCATGTTTTGTTTACAAGTGAAGCAACACCAACAAACAAACATGCACAAATCTAAAACTGAAGCAAAAAAAGCAAGAAAGGAGTTCTCGATAAATTTCTTACACGTACAACGTCTGCTTCTTCGTCTGAAATATCTGATAGAGAAAACATTAGTGCTGCTGTACTAGTTCTTACATACCACGCTGTGAAACACAACTTATCATATAACAGTATGGACTGTACTGTCATTATGTAGAATCAAGTGCTGCAACAAGTATCCGTTTGGCTAGAACTAAAATGGAGGCTTTGGTTACGGAGGTGTTGGGGCCTTATGCGTTACAAAATGTGATAGATGATCTGAATACTAAAAACCTTTATTTTTGTTTGCAGACTGATGCGTCAAATAAAAACAATATTAAATTGTTTCCATTGGTGGTGCAATACTTCACAACAAAAAATGGCATTGAAAATAAATTATTAGATTTCTATGAGAACAGCAACGAGTCAGCTGATGGCATGTTTCAAGCTATACAGGAGTCACACAAATTCTAATTCTGGAGTTAACCACTCTTTATTTACTAACATGAAAGTTAATTCCTCATTTAATAAAAGGTAACTGTCATGCACACATAGTGCATAACAGCATGAGACACTCCATGAACTTCTTGTCATATGACATTGAAAATGTAATCCTGAAAATGTATAGCCATTTTTCACATTCAGCTGTGAGAAGAGAAGATCTAAATAAATTTGTTCAAAGTGTTGATGGTGAATTCTGCGAGCTTAAACGCCATGTGGGGACCAGAAGGTTGAGCCTTTTACCTTGTATAGATACTGTACTTTTAAACTGGAGACCAATCAAAAATTATTTTTTAATTTTAAGAGAAGATTGTTCTAATATTTTGCAAAATTTACTTTTATTGAACAACAGTGATGTGAATTATGATTTTATTGAGATTTATACGCATCTTTGCAGTCATATTTTAAATCTATTTAACAAAACTGTCAAATGCCTTGAAGGTAACTGTATAACAATATTGGATATTTCCAACATAATGAGTACTCTCAAAAAAGAATTAATTAAAAGAAAGGAAGATATGTTTTTTGGATATGAAACAATGAAAATGTTAAGACTTGTTGGAGACAACATGTGTGAAAATTTGATATTATTTCTTGACAAAGCCATATGCCATTTGGAGAAGTGGTTCAATTTGCAAATAATAACTTCCTGTTTTCACTGAGTAACTTCAATTTACTGTCACCTATTCCATATGAACGTTTTGAAAGTGCAATTGAAGCATTAGATCTGCAAAAACTTCTAATAAATATGGACAATATATATTCAGAAACAATACTTCTGAATGCAACATATGAAAAAGTAATGCAAAATGATAAAGATTTTTCTTTATTTAATTAACAGCTCAAAATGGGCAGTACATATTTAATCGAAGTGAAGATTTTCCAAATATTTTTAAATTTATTGCATTTATTTTGTCCGTCCCTGCCACTTCAGCATTCACCGGGAGAGTTTTTTCTCTAATGAATGTGAAGTGGAGGGACGAGAGGAATAAAGCATCACTTAATTTGATTAAAAGTAAGTTAATTATATATTTCAATCTAAAATTAGACTGTAACGAGGCTGCAACAACCTTTAAGAATAATAAATATTTGTTAAATGCTGCAAAAAGCAATAAAAAATATGTTTTTAAAAAAGCAAGTGAAAAATAAGTAAATAATCTTTTTTTATGTTGTGTACTTTATTTATTTTCTGCCAAAATGAAAAAATACTTTATTCATCTCAAAAAAAGGTGGTAACCCTAGTTACAATTCACAATTCTTTAAAAAGTTAACCTTAAGATTTTTTAACGGTGAAAGGCTCTTTCGCTAGACGTCACAGTACGCGAAAATTCTTAAATGTAATCCAGACTAAAACGAGGTTAAGTGGACCCCATTTAGAAATCACCGTAGCTGCATTTCTGCAGCCTAGCTAAAAGGGTTCGGATCCGAAAAAAAAAATAAATAAAAGGGCACCTTTTCACTGTCGCTTCAGGAAATATATTCTGAATTTTTTAGTGTCCTAAATAGGGCACCGGTCATAGCGTGTTTTGTTCTCGACGTAATGAATAATATGAAAGCGGATAATTCTTCTTTGTTAAAATATTTGTCTTGGCAAAACATTTAATATTCCTCTTTTATTCTCACGCTTTATGCAACATCGATACCTAATAGAAACAAATGAGGCCCATGTTCCTATATTACTTTTTGCTAATATCTAAAAGATCAAAATACAAGAGTTCTAACCACACTACACCACAACTTGTTACGTTCTGGACGCGCGTTTCGCTAACCAAGTTAGCATCATCAGCAGATATATAAACTTAGTTTATATCATCTGCTGATGATGCTAGCTTGGTTAGCGAAACGCGCGTCCAGAACGTAACAAGTTGTGGTGTAGTGTGGTTAGAACTCTTGTATTTTGATCTATCTTCCACCACAGGTTCCAGTGTTAGGAATATCTAAAAGAAAGAAAATAATGTATGATTTAACATTTAAAAAAATATTTCAAGTCGGTCTGTAATTTGAGGAGATGTTGTAGAATAGTAAGAACATTGGCTCCTCCCAGCGTGTCCACACTTTGAACGCAGTCGTGAGGCTCAGTAAGAGCCTCCAGGGGGCTTTCATTGGTACGACTCCATGGCTACGACCATGAGGTCTTATCGATGGGTGGCCTAGACCTTTTTAAGTGATGATGATATTTTTTAGTCTATAATATTAAAAAGTTTCTAAACGATTATATTAGTCTTTGACGTGTATAAATCATAAATTGCATTATGAATATCCATTCTTGCGTTGTAACTTAAGACTTTTACCTTTGTATTTTTTGGTGTACATTTCTTAATCTTCTTCGGAAGTAAATTATGTTTTTTTTTCATGCACAAGTTTTTGTACATTCCTTATACCGATTCTCAGAGCTTTTGCCACTGGCTCCTGGATATTAGCCAGTGAATTTTAATTTAAAATTTTTTTATTAGATTTGACACTATTTTTTTGCTTACTTTTTTAGTACATTTGTAATTTTATAGGCAATAAATAAATAATTATAGAATACTTGTTCAAATTTTAAAGCGGGTTTATAATAAGTAAATTTTTTTATTAATTATAAGACAAAATTTGATATATAAAAATCGGTAAAATCGCTTTACTATATATATATATATATATATATATATATATATATATATATAGAGAGAGAGAGAGAGAGAGAAATCGTTTCTCAGTTATCTCCAATCCTTTGCTTTTATTTATAAGCTATCCTTATCTCTAAATAAAAATGCAGTGCTTGGCATTATAGGGGATGTAACTCCTCTACCTTTTGATGGGCATATAAACTGAAAGTTTTTATAACCTAAAATTATTTGGGAATATTTAATTGATTCATTTTAAATTACTATGTCATTTATTTAGGTAGGTAGCAATCCTATGCACCCATTTCAGCACGCTTACAGGACGGCCATGTCGACGGAGACGGTGCTTCATAGTCTAGTCAGTAGACTGGAGATGGTAGTCTACTCCGAGGAGATGGCTCTGGGTGTGGTCTTGGATATCGAAGGGGCGTTTAACAACACCACCTTTGACTCCATTAGTGAGGCTGCTGAGAGTTTTGGCGTGGATAGGGCTGTAATTAGGTGAGTTCGCGTCATGCTTGAAAGCAGAATCATAACATCTTCTCTTGGGAGCGTGACAGTATGCTCGTCCGTGGTTAAAGGATGTCCGCAGGGCGGAGTTCTTTCTCAGCTCTTGTGGTGCCTGGTTGTGGATGGGCTGCTTCATACTCTCAACGAGAGCGGAGTTTATGCTCAAAGCTACGCTGATGATCTTGCCATAGTAATAGACAAGTTCCCAAACACCATTATAAGGCTCATGCAGAGGGCTTTGGCCATGGTGGAAAAGTGGTGCCAAAAACACGGCCTGTCTGTTAATCCGAATAAGACCGAAATGATACCATTTACCCATAAGAGAAAAGTGGACCTTGAGAGGCTCACCCTCTTTGGGAAAGAGTTGAGACCTTCCGGGTCGGTAAAAAATCTTAATAGACTCCCGACTGACCTGGAGGGATCATATTGAAAGGATCACAAAAAGGACCACAGTGTGTCTATGGGCGTGCAGATGGTCCTTCGGATCAACTTGGGGTTTAAAACCTCGTATTGTGCATTGGCTTTACACGTCAGTTATAAGGTCAATGATCACTTATGGCGCTCTTGTGTGGTGGCCCGTCACTCGCAAGACCACATACAGAAGGATGCTTGACAAGCTCCAGAGACTGGCGTGTCTGGGCATAACTGGAGCAGTAAGAACCACACCGACCCGATCTATGGAGGCTGTTCTGGGATTAAGTCCTCTGCACTTGCTTGTAGAGGAAGAGGCTCGGAAAGCTTCTGTTCGTTTAAACGACTGGGGTCGTTGGATACACAGAGACTGGATTTTTGGGCATACGCGAGTTTGGACTAAACTGATCAGATCAGACCCTCTCCTAGCAAGGAGAGATGCCATTATTCCGGTCTCAATTGCCTCTAAAAGGTTTTGTGTAATTGTTCCTGAGAGAGAACAATGGAGGGATTCCTCCCCATCCTTCCTCAAACCGGAGGGCCTTGTCTGGTTTACAGATGGCTCTCTAATGAAGGAGGGATCTGGGGCGGGAATTTATGGGGAGAGTCCCAGGGCAAGAATTAGTCTTGCTCTTGGACGGTATGCGACTGTATATCAGGCTGAGATTACAGCAATCTTGGACTGCGTACAGGAAAACCTTTCCAGAGGATACCATGACGAGCATATCTATATATGCTGTGATAGTCAAGCCGCGATTAAAGCTCTGACCTCGAACAGGGTCAATTCGCTGCTAACACTTGAATGCAGAAGAGCCCTAGAGAGGCTGTGTGAGTCCAATAGGGTTAGTCTCATTTGGGTGCCTGGCCATCAGGGCATTGGGGGTAATGAAGGGGCGGATCAGCTGGCTCGCGAAGGTAGCAACACTGCTTTCACTGGGCCGGAACCTGCTCTTGGAATTGCTCCTTCAGCTGTCAAGGCTAGGATTAAAAATCGCACTGTCGAGGAATTCAGTGCTGAATGGCACGAGCTAGCAGGACTCAGACAGTCTAAGGTCTTCATATCAGGCCCTTATAGCCGTTCTGAGTCTAATAGACTTCTAAATCTAAACAGAAGTCAACTTAGAACTATTACCGGGGTCCTAACTGGACACTGGCTAGAGAAATATTACCTGTATAAGATTGGACTCGACAACGATCCATACTGCAGGTTTTGTGCTGAGGTAGATGAAACTACCGAGCATCTAGTCTGTCGATGTGACTCTTTAGTCAACGCCAGACTGCTTTGCTTGGGTGACACCTGTGTGGAACCCGAGCTTGTGGGACGTGCGCGACCAGAAAGGGTCCTTTCCTTTCTAAAAAGGAGTGGGCTCTTAGCCTGACACGCCTACTTGGGGGGTTAGCACAATGGGCCCCAGTGAGCCTAAGTGCTGCCCTTGCCGGGCTGCCCATCTATGTCTATGTCTAAGAACATTGGCTTCATTTAGTTTTATAAGATATCGATTTTTCATAAAGTATATGTAAAGTTAACAGAAATTGAATTTTTACCTTAAATATCTCGGAAATAAATATATTTTTACACAGAAAATGTTGCCTGGTTTTTTCATAAATTCTAAAAAATTGTAAAATATTGGTCATTACATTTAAAATACGATAAATCTTATTAAAATCTTATTTTCTTTTATATTTATCACTTTTTTATATTTTATCATGGTTATTTTAACTTGCCTGCTATAACTTTCTTATTTTATAAGGTATTAAAGGTCTGCAATGTTAATTTGCATTGAGCCCCTTGAAGATTTCGGCTCTGAAGCACTGCTTATTCACGCTATATAGAATCTACGCCACTGTCATACCGCGCTCCCGTGGAGTTTCACCATAGCGGCATACAATTCATCGGGAAATTTTGCTAAAAAAATAAGGGTCATATTGGGATGATCAAAAAAATTATTAATAAAAAACTACTTATCCAATTTATCTCAAATTTTGCACAAAAATCAAGTATTATTTAGGAATCAACTGGTAAAATTTTTGGAAGAATTCAAAATGACGGAACAAAATGGCGGCTTAGTAAAATATTTAAGAATTCAACCTTAAAAACTACCTAATGGACTGATTTTAAATTATTTGCCATAAATAATTGTGGTATACAGATGAACTTGTAACGATGTACTGTCGTGCGTTACGGTCAGACAAATTATCATGTTAGTAAGTCTATATTTTTTTAAGTAAACACATTTAGTATTTAATAATTTAAATATTTTATTGCTTACAGACCTATATTGCGCGTATTAAATTTTTCTAGATTCAGTTAAGCTTGCGGTTGGACATAAATAGGCTAATTATAATTATTGTGTATATTTAAATTGTTATATCACTATATTTCAGTATTTATTTGACGCTAAGGATGCATGAATACTTACATTTCAGTGATATCATTTATTTAGTTTTTTTTGGATACCTACGAATCTCCCTCGTATTTGGATAAATTTGGCAGCCAATAGGCGACACGTTGTTCACTGCGTGGTGTAGACTAGTTTTTGGCTTTCCTTGTTCCTCTTAAGGCAGATTTAAAAATGCGTTCTTGTCGTACACTCAATATTGCTTACTTCGTTGGCGAATAATTGCATGTATGTCGTTGATCATAATAATTACAAGGGGATTTGATATTTAATATTATTATCGTTCAATTGGGAAGATAACATAAAGATTAAAACTTATTTTCTCTAGTTATTTTTCTGTTAATTTTGGTTTGTTAAATTATATTATTTATATAGCTTATAATTAATTGAGTTAATTAAATTGCTCTAGTATATATTTAAGCAATAGTTTTTCTTTTCAATTAAAATCATCTAAGACATACGTTTACTTTGGGGTTTTTATTTGCGCCGTCAGCCCAGCAAACCTGTGTTGACTATCCTATGTTAAAAAAAGGGAACCTTTTTTTGAATTCTTGTTTCTCTGCTAAACGTATTGCTTTCACGTTTAGCAAGCCATTTTATCTTCAGAACTTTGTGCAAGTCGGAAGCCGTTTTGACGGGTCAAACTCTTGAAACGTAATTTGTTAGTTTTTCCCAGAGTTACATCAGTCAGGTAATGCATTAAAATTTGTAATTACATTATTGATTATTTAGATTGATTTGTTCAAAATTTAAGTGTGAATTTTTGTATTAAATTTTTATATTATATTACTGGATTTCGAGATCACGCCATGCCATGCTGACGCCTATTTTTTTCTTTTCCTTTCGGCTCTACACCGACTTGTCCTTTTGCCTTGACTTTTATTTGCCTACAAACTAGTTTTTTTTTTAAAAAGACTATTAAAATTGAAATCTAAAATTTCATATCATAATTTTGTCTCATCCATTTTAAATTCAGTACTTGGATTTCTGGATAAGTTCTTATAGCTAGACGCCTAACTAGCCGCCTTTAGAACTAGCCACTAGTTGCTAGATAATTTTTTGTTGTCTACCACAACTATATATTTAGGCTTGCCTAATTTAAATATTGGATAGAATTCCGATCCCAATTGCATCTTAAATTCAATTTTGGTTCCGAGAAAATAAGGTCATCCCGGATACAATTCGTCATACATCCTGTTCGAGAACCATTAAGGGAGAAGAGTAGGTAGGCGTTAAAAGAACTGATGCAGCCTTGGGCCGTCCACAAAGGTCGTGGGTTCTCCACCACGTGGCGCAGCTATTAAGAGTTTTGGTGAGAAATTTCCATTTTTTTTATTGTCTAAAAATGTTTATTAGTTTATTTCATCCGAAAATTTGAGTAATTCATTATCTTAACAGTGTTTAATTATTGGCCAATTAGGGTACATATAATTTAATATTAGTGACCGTAATTTTACAAATTATTTCACAAGAATTTTCCTTTTAATTATTGCTAATTATTTTTAAATTATTAAATAATTCCCCTGCTACGTTGATTTTGAACATTTGTCTTAGTGTAATTTAATTATTTTGTAATAAATTTGGTAACTTGTTGTTTAAATAGGTTTTTTATTTTGGTAAAGTACAGTTAATAATTTCGGAAGAAGGATTTTCCGTAAAGTCTGACTTATAACACGGCAGCACATTTATTTCTTTTTTTTATTGCGGATGGCGCCCTTTTAAAAATCTTACTTAAGCTCCGTGTTATAAGACGTGTCTTCTGAAAAGTATACTGTATGCATTAAATTATCGAAAAGGACAGAATGAATAATTAAATTAGTTAAAATAACCCCGCCTGTCAACTCATGCCAGAGCCGGCAAAAGGAGCTGTCGTGCCTAGGCCCTTTTAAGAGGTTTGCCTAGTAAAATTATGTTCGTTAAAACACCCATACGTTACAAACTGGTAAAACTGTGATGTGAACAAGATGGCGCAACAAAATTACGTTTTAGCGTCCCTAGACGACAAAAAATATGTTTTATCTGTTATTTCACGGCATAGCTTAAAAACTACTTATCCGGCCGGAATAAGAAGATGGTGTAGTGAAAAGTTAAAAAAATAATAACTGAAAAAACTACTTGTTGAATTTACATTTTGGTATGAATATAAGATAGCAAAACAAAATGTCGGCTTTATAAAATATTTTAAAAAAAAATTGTGCAAGCATTATGTGTGATATAGATAAACTGGTAAGTTGTGGTACGAATTCAAGATAGTGGAACAAAACAGGGGGCTAAAATTTTTTTTAAAAAATAAACGTGAAAAAAATCTTTTTGCAGAAAAATTAATTATGACTATCAATAGAAGCCTTTATTATATGTTCAATAGTAATTTCGGAACGTCATGCATTGTTTTATACACATTTTTATTGTACTTCCATCACCATGGTGATGCACGGGTTTGTTTTAACAAAGGTGGCGTTGACCGGCGCACAGTGCGGCGGATTGGAATTCTAGCAAGACACAACCGATTAGTGATAAATATAGATAGTGGACATTTCAAGTAATACGAAAATGTATAAATATTTTCGTTATCGTGCAAATTCATTTATTTATAGTTATTTTAATACCATCCAAATTCAGTTGTTCTGTGTTCAGCGAGGCAGATGCGAAAAAATCACGAATTTTCAAGTACAAATATATTCTATTTCAAAATCAAAATATGTTGCGTATTGCCAAAGGTATGTACTTTCATACTGTATGTATATTATTCTTGAAAAACGGCCGTGACTTTATTCTAAAGATATCAGAGTTTCAGTTTTTTTTTAAATATCGATATATTTAATGAAGTCGATCTTTTGAGTTACCACTAGTTAACAATTCTTATTAGGAAATTTTGATGCCTCATTGTCTCTAGTTTCTGGTGAGGTTTACTTTTTTAGCGAGCGTTACCAAATCGCTGAGAAAAATCAACATTTATTCGCTAAAAAGATTCAAAGTTTTCTTTTTTTCTTCTAAAATTATTATATTTGAGTAGAGCATTCGTGTTACCAACAAGTAGTGACCAATTTTAATGAAACGATGTTTATAGTTTCTGGTGTTGAGAAATAGTTGTTTATGCTATAAGGGATGTAAGTAACAGTTACCAGTCGAGGACGTGGACGAGTCTGCGCCCGAGCGATAGCGAGGTCTGGCAAAAAAGTTTGAGACTGGTTAATGAACTTACATCCCATGTAGTATATAACATTTTTCCCCTTCCTGTATTGTATGTTTACAAGAAAATACTGGATATATTTTTGGATATTTATTATCATTACATTCGATAGCATTGTCATTAAATTATGAAGGCAGCCGTGATCCGTTGCCAGAGCAACATAAGCAGTTTTTATTTTATCAACAACGTCAAGTTGACAATTCATAGCGAAAAGTTGGACAAAATGGATGTTTCATAGAAGAATCAGCGAATATTGCTTGTTTATCTCTACTACTGGAAAAGTCGAAAAAAAGGTATGAAGCAGCATATAAATCCTTTAAGAATTGGTCCCAACTCAAGACGGCCACTGCAGTCTCAGGAACCTTGTTTTTGGCGTATTTCCACGAAAAAAGTGCTATATTGAAGTCCCCATTAAGCTTATGGTGTGAGTATTCGATGTTGAAGCCCACCCTTTCTATGGAGGAAAATATAGATATTTCTAAGTATCCAAAATTTCGAGCATTTTTGAAAAGAAAAAAATGATGGTTATAGACCCAAAAAATCGAATGTGTTTAACAGGGAAGATGTGAATAAGTTCATGCTTGAAGCCCCCGATGATATATACTTATTGATGACGGTCGTAGTCGTAATGGGAGTTGCTGGAACGTGCCGTTCTAATGAACTCTATGAAATGAAAATGTACAATGTTAAAATAAGTCAAGAAGTCATAATTGTGACCACTCCTGACTCCAAAAATGGAATGTCACGTACATTTACAGTGACAAAAAGTGACGACACTCAGGTTTGTCATTTCAAAATAATTCAAAAGTACATTGATACACGATCCCACATGACGACTATTAATACGCGCTTCTTTATGCAATATCAAAATGGAAAGTGCTTAAACCAGCCTGTCCGAAAAAATACGTTTTCGTCAACTTCAAGTAAAATTGCGAAATTTCTAAACTTTAAGAACTTGAAAATGTAGAAGAACGTCGGCAACTTTATTAGCAAATACTGGAGTTGATGTAATAGCTATCAAGCAGCATGGTGGATGGAAATCCGCTACTAGGAAGTAGCCAATAAAATTTTCTACAATAAGACCCAGCCTCAAGTCTCTTGCAGTGCTTCAACAGTGACAGAAACATTGGTTAGAAATTAAGGATCTGTGGAGTCAGAAAATGTAATACACATCGAGAAGAAACTAGAAAACGTGTTTCCAAATTTTGTTAATAATTATTACAATTGTACCATTAATATTAATTTCAATTAATATCACCGGATTTCTGTAATATGTTGATGAAATCAAAAATTAAAGCTACTTATAATAATTTTAGATTATTATTTCCTTAGGGATGTAAGTTGACTTATATCCTGTCGTTAAGGGCAACCAATACCTTGTTGAGTAACTTTCATTTACGTCGGTCAAAACAGTGTCAAAATAGGTTGCTTACAATACAGGGAGGGGGGAAAAATATATTTTTAGGAGTCTTGCACCGGTTTAACCGCCAAGAATTTTTTGAAGCCCTCAAGGAAAAAGACGTTTTACAACCAACGTCTAAGTCCAGTTTGAGCGTTTTGTGGGAGGTTGTGACGCAGTTTTTGGATGCCAAGTCTCTTAATCACGACGAAAAAAGAAATGTTGAGACTCAGCTGCGCTCATTTTCTATTATTTTATATCGAAAGTGAAAAAAGAGTAGCTTTCCATTGAATTAGTTTTGCAAATGCAATAAGTCGTGGCTAGAAGGCATACTCTTAGTGACAGGTAGTTCAAGCTTAACTGGCGGACGCCCAAAAGTTTCATTTGAGTCTGCCAGCACAAAAACGAAACAAAAACTAGTTAAGCCGTTACTAGATTGCTCAAACTGGGTTTTGCTACCACAATGAGCTCTAGGTCTAGTGGAAGCAGGGATGCTGGTTTAAAAAAAAATCCATCGGCACTGAATTGAAGAAATCACTGAACGAAACTGGCCAATTTTCTTCCGACGAAGCTTTAGCTTTATTTACTGATCTAAAATTGACACAAGCTCATTACCAACTTCGTAGAAACGCGTTGAAATCAAAAGATCTTAATGATGCATTGCCCAGTTACAAGTATATTCTTGCAACTAAGACAAATTATTATCCAAATAGCATAGCAATTTCAGAGAAGGTTTCAGAGGTCGATCTTCAATCTCTACTAAACCATACTTCACTTATTACGGGGCAGTCCAAAAATGCAATATTTTAAAATTTCGTTCTGTATTTCAGAAACTAAAAGGGCTAGGGAAAATCTGTGTAGGGCATTATTAGTTTCATAAAAAAGTAGCAAGTACTGTGAGAATCGTATCTTTGTTTTTATACATATAAAGGAGAATCCCCGTATAACACACGAAAATGGGACACCCAGTATATATCTGGAAACAATTTTAATTAACTTTTCTAATTTATAGCCTGCATGTATTTAAAATTTCGTTTATTTATTCTATGACAATTTAATGAGAGTCTAAAAAGTAAATATCGCTCTCATCAATATCCAGCCAGAGCCGCTTTTCGAAAAAAGCTATCCGGGAGGATAAATTTTGATTATCCGAAGCCCGAGGCGAAATACGGCGGGCCACAGAAAGGTTACCTTTCCTAAATGTCGGTCATTTATACACGTATTAGAGCGAGACAGGAAGACAAATACTGGGCTCGTTTTCATTTGTCAACGGGTAAGAGCTCTTTTTGTGAAAAGTGGAGTCCGAGTTTTAAAACGCTTGCTCGCGCCCTCGGGAATCCTTTATATATATTCATTTTCTGCCCAGAAAATTTCAATTTTAGCAAATAGTATCTTTATATATTCAGGGTGGTCCATCCCAGCTCCCTTCTTCTGTAGCTCACGTATCATTTGACTCATGAATTTTAAATTTTGCACAACTCATATGTATATTAGGGCGCATTTTCTAAAAATATTTTTGATTATACAGGGTGACCCAAAAAAGTGTGACGTCACAAAGACATATTTTTTTTAAATTAGATGACCTATATTTTTTGCATATTTAGATGGCTTCCATAGTTGTTTACATCATCCTAAAATTTTATTGGATTCGATCGGTAAATAACCGCTTAAAAAAATTAAATATGAAAAAAAGTGAATTTACACCACTGGTTAAAAAAAATTATAAAAATTCAAATATTGCCTCGACATAAGAATTAAAATGAAAGTTCATTAAATAAGGTTTGACAATCTCGCTGACCAAATTTAAAGAATCTAAATTATACAGGGTCTGCAAAATGAAGTGTCAAAATTACCAAACTTTAAAGTGCATTTTCTTTCTTATTTTAAACGTCAACCCTATACTTTTTTCATTGCAATCGATGCGTAATTGAAAAATAAAAGTTTTTTGTAAATACATCTTTATTAAAATTTCTAACGTATTAAAAGATATTCGCCAAAAACTGGTAAAGCGTCCTACTTTAGCAGCCATTTTAATGAAAAGTAATCCAAGGTGGCTTAGATTATTAAAATGAATGACGTAGAATTCAATCAAAATGACAGGAGAGCTTTTTTGACAAATTTAAAAAATTATTTAGTTTACAAACGGGTTAATATTGTTCTTGATCATAATTATTACAAAGTATTGCGTTATTTTGTTCCAGTAGTATAGTTTGTTCATTGTGGTTATAGTTGTTTGCAGTTTATTTCAAGAAGTTATTTTTTTATGTAGTTTGTTAAGTTGTTCACGTTTTGCATAAGTATTTTTGCAATAAATTATACCAAAGAAGAGCTAGTAGATATGATTTTTGTGTTGGGAGAATCTCAAAAAAATAGTTTTTAGGCTAGTCGGATATACGCGGAGCGATATCCGGAACGAAGACATCCCGATAAGAGAAGCCTGCAAAACTTATTAGATAGATTTATTCAGACGGGAGATGTCGAATACTCAAAACCTAGTAGAAATAGTCCAGTTCAAACTGATGAAAAGGAACTGGATGTGCTACTTCATATCACAGAAACCCCTTCAATTAGCCAAAGAGTAGTCGCCGATCTAGCGAATGTTAGCAAAACCACCGTTCAACGTGTTTAAAAAAAAATCATTTTCATGCCTACCATATTCAGCTTCACCAAGAGCTTTATGAAGAAGATTATGAGCATCGGATAGCGTTTTGTAACTGGGCACAATCCAAAATCAGAGCAAATTTTGAGTTCTTCGATAAAGTGCTCTTCTCAGACGAGGCTACCTTCCATAAAAACGGATTTGTGAATCGCCACAATTTTCATTACTACTCCGATCATATTCCAAGACATTTTCGGTAGATCGATCGACAGCACAGATGGTCTATTAATGTGTGGGGGGGAATCATAGGAGATTTTATTATCGGTCCTTATTTTTTCGATGGGCATTTAAATAAGGACATGTATTTAAAATTCTTACAATATGAGTTGCTTCGTTTATGTCAACATCTACCCAGACCCGTAAAGGAGGGCATATGGCTACAACACGACGGCGCTTCAGCACATTATTTTTTACCGGTCAGGCACCATCTTGAGGTAGCCTTTCCGGATCGGTGGATCGGAAGAGGAGGGCCAATTAGATGGCCACCCCGTTCACCCGACCTCACTAAGCTTGATTTCTTCTTATGGGGCTATATTAAAGAAATCGTTTACCAGGAGCCCCCAACAACACCTGAGAACATGAAGCTGCGAATTCAAGACGCATTTCGACAGGTAACACCCGCTATTTTAAGAGGAGTGGCAGCATCTTTTCATACTCGTCTTCGTTTGTGTTTGGAAGAAAACGGAAGACACATTGAACATAAGTTCTAGTGAAAAAATTAGATTAAATATAGTTGAATTTAGTATAGTGTAAGTCTCAAATGTGATACTTAAATAGTAAATTTTTAATTTCAATGTCAAGATAAATGATAAATTATAATAAAATTCAATATAAAAAGAAATAATTTAAAAATAAAAATTTGCGATATGTCAAAATTGTCTCTTGTCATATTAATTGAATTCTACGTCATTCATTTTAATAATCTAAGCCACCTTAGATTACTTTTCATTAAAATGGTTGCTAAAATAGGACGTTTTACCAGTTTTTGGCGAATATCTTTTAATACGTTAGAAATTTTAATAAAGATGTATTTACAAAAAAGTTTTATTTTTCAAGTACGCATCGATTGCAATGAAAAAAGAATAGGGTTGACATTTAAAATAAGAAAGAAAATGCACTTTGAAGTTTGGTAATTTTGACACTTAATTTTGTACACCCTGTATAATTTAGACCGTTTAAATTTGGTCAGCGTCAAACCTTATTTAATGAACTTTCGGTTTAATTCTTATGTCGAGGCAATATTTGAATTTTTATATATTTTTTTAATCAGTGGTGTAAATTCACTTTTTTTTACATTTAATTTTTTTAAGCCGTTATTTACCGATCGAATCCAGTAAAATTTTAGGGTGATCTAAACAACTATGGAAGCCATCTAAATATGCAAAAAAATATAGGTCATCTAATTTAAAAAAATAAGTCATTATGACGTCACACTTTTTTGAGTCACCCTGTATAATCAAAAATATTTCTAGAAAATGCGCCCTAATAAACATATGAGTTGTGCAAAATTTCAAATTCATGAGTCAAATGTTAAGCGAGCTACAGAAGAAGGGAGCTGAGATGGAACACCCTGTATAGTGTATATTCGTCTAATGCAGCACAGCTGCTGTGATATTATTCATTTGATGATCGACGACGATGCCATTATGATCCTCACTTGGGTGTCGTTATAATACTTACCATTATTAATTCATAATAGCCCGTTTTTTTCTGGTCTTTTAAGCTAAATTAAATCTATAAAAAAATAAAACAGACTTAAAAAAATCACTCTCAGAAATTTCTCATAGGAGATGTGGCGTATGGTCTTTGGAAAGAAAATATGATTTGATGAGCTGATATTTTAAAATTAATCTTTCGGCCGCTAGAACGAAACTCAACCATCTAGTAGGCACATGCCTGACTAGCTCAGATCATTCTGTGTGGCGCTATTCAAAGAATTTCTTAAGCTCTGGGATTTTTTAGACTGGAACTACTAAATTCATTATAGCATTTGGTAATAAATCTTTCTACGTGGATGTGCATCATATTCAACCCATGTTTCATTGCATTATGAATAATGTGACACTTGCATCCCATAGGCATTTATTTTCGTTAATTTAATGAAGATGCTCTGGTTTTACCAAAATTCACCTTTTTTCTGCATTGTCTGCAGAAAAAGCTGTTATGCTACTTGCAGATAAATTGCTTTCTTTGATCAAATTGAGTAGTTTAGAGGCGACACTGGGCGAAGATTCGTCAGATAATTCAAAAAAAAAGAAAGAAGTTTCATGTGAACATCAGTGTCCTTTTTGAAACACTTGACAACTAATGGCAAACTTTGCTTACATAAGCCAGACAGTACAACCGGTGAATGATTTACTCATTGGTTCCCGAAGGAGCGCGAGATTACATGACGGAAATAGTTTTGACTTTAAAAATGTTTCGGAATCTGATGTATATCAGGCTTTTAGTAGGATAAAGTCTAAAAGTATAGGCATTGATAGTTTGAGCTACAATATGATGTTATTTCGTATTGATCATATCATTCTCACCAAGTTGTTTAATTTGTGTCTGCAGACTGTCAATTTTCCAACTTTGTGAAACACCTCCATTATTAAGCCTCTACCTAAGAACCCTAGGTTAGAAACCTTATCTGAATTGAGACCAATTTCTCTCATACCAATTTTTGCTAAAATGTTAGAATTACTCGTTTGCTATATGATTAAGGACTATTTGTATCGCAAGAATAAGAGTTCAGTCTGGTTTTTGGAAGCGTCATGGTACAGCGTCAGACCTCACTAATATTACCACCAATATTGCAAGAAACACGTTGCTTCGTCTTACTTGATCATACCAAAGCATTTGACCTAAGTAATCACCAAACGCTAATTGCTAAGTTATCATTTTTTAGTTTCTTTGAACAAGTGTGTTTTGTGGTTTTCTAATTACCTTTCATCTCGAGTGCAGCTGGTAGAGTTGAATGGTGCAAGATCCGGGGCCGTAATGACAGACTCGGCTGTACCTCAGGGAAGTGTCCAGGTCCACTCTTGTTTAATATGTACATGTCGGACCTGCCTAAACCGGTTAGGTCTTGTGCAGTACAACTCTATGCTGATGACACCCAGCTTTTAGCCCAGCTGGGCTATGCCACAAGTCAATTTAGATTTGGAAAGAATATTTGCCTGGTCTGTTGATCATGGTCTAGTACTGAGTGCGAAGAAAAGCAACTATTTAATATTGGGGTCCTCTACAGTCAGAAATAAATTGTATTATTATAACTTTATATATTTGCATATTGATGGGTCTTTGTTGCCATCTGTTAAGTCTGCGAGAAACCTCGGGCTGGCTTTCGATGTAAATTTAAATTTTGAATTACACACAAAGAAAAACTTACCTCAGTGTATATTAAACTAAAGAGCTTATATATTTTTCAAATGCATTGTGCCAGAAAAAACTAAACTAATGTTGATTGAATCACTGATTTATCCACATTTCTATTACTGCAGTGTAGTTTATTTTAATTATTTAAGCCATGAATTTCAAAGAAAAATTCAATTAGCCCAAAATAAGTGCATTCGCTTTGTGTATTGTGTAAACAAATTCGATCATATAACTCCAACATATGTTCGAAATAACATTCTAAAATATAAATATCGTACAACACTTCATTTTGGTGCTTTCGTTTCTAAAATATTTAATTCTAGATGCCCGGAATATCTCTTGAATCATATAATTGCCAGGCAGGATATACATCAACTGAATCTTAGAAATATAGTTAGATTTAACATACCTCAACATCACACATATAGCCTTTCAGGCAGTAGAACTACTTAACTCTGATGTTTTTAACTTAATTATTGGAAACTCATATTCTTCTTTCAAAAGAAAACACTAAAAAATGACTATTTCAAGAAATGCAACAACAGAGTTGGGTTGGTTAGTCATCAATGCTATTTAATTTTTTTTTGTTTTTTGTCAATCATATTTTTATTATTTTTTTTGAGTAGGTGGCATGCAAGAACGCCCATCCTTTATGTAATTGTATTGTATAATTTATATAATAATTGCATAATAAACGTCTTTTCTTCTTCTTCTTCTTCTTGAATAGTTCCTAAAAGAAAAAAAATATCTTAATATCACTGAAAATATCATAGGTACATTAAATCTTAATACTTTTATTTGACGCATCTGTACTTATTGAAAAAAAAGAGATTATCTTTTAGATCATCGAAAACAGACCTCACATATTTTGGACGATTTTAGTGGATTTTGTTTTACCACAACTATATTTTTCAGCTATCTTCGAATCTCGAATCATCTTGGAGAATAGTATTCCTTGACAATCACCGGAAACATAACCCACACTATGATTAATCGTGTAAAAATTTCAGTAACCTCGGCGACAGTAATCAAACCTTTCTCTACTTCATTGTCCTTACTTTTCGTGAAAAACGATGTTATTCTTCTACTACATGACGGTTTCGAAACATTTTTGTGTTTATCGGTTTTTATATGTTTTTCAACATCATTTTTGTCGCTACTTATATTTTTTCCTTTTACCAACCATTCGTAGGTTGTTTTCCATTTTTTTCTGGGGGCGCCCTAAGCTCCTCTTTGTTTGTCTTGGTCTCCATTCGGTTATTTTTCGCGGCCATCTCTCTCTTAATGCTGGACTGGCTAGCCACATAGCGTGCCCATCTCCATTTCAACTTTATTACTACAATTTCTTTAACTTTTGTTCTTCTTTCCTCGTTGCGGATTCTGTATCTAAGTGAAATACCAAAAATTGCTCGTTCCATTGCTCTTTGGGATGTTTTAAGTTTATTGGTATAAAATTGTGTAAGCGACATGGTTTCAAGTCCATAGGCGCTGACCGGCAAGACATACGTATTATAAACTTTGGTTTTCAAGTTTATAGGAATTGCATCGTTTTTGAGGATATGGTTTAATTTTTCAAATGCAGCCCATGCTAGACAAATTCGCCTAATAACCTCAGCGCTTTGGTTCTCTTTACTCAACTTAATTGTGTAACCCAAATACACGTATTCGTTTACATTTTCTGAGAGATGGTTCTCTATTGCTATATTGACAATTTCGTTGGTCATTATTTTCGCCTTACTATAATTCATTCTCAAACCTATGTTTTCTGAGGCTTCGTTAAGTTGTTGTAGTATCTTCACTGTTACTGACACTACGGTCCTAAATACGTCTTCTAGCGCTAGCGTGTTTGGGCGAGATGGTTTACTCCTCGATGTAGCTCTATTCTGTTTGTTTTTGTCGAGTCGTCGATTTTCACATGCATCGATGAGTTTTAATACCATAGATGCTTTTTAGTACCTGTGTATATCTAGAGTCGATCCATGCACTATATATACTGCCTATATTTCTATCGAGTCAAATGCTTTCTGAAAATCGACGAAAGCATTGTGTATTGGTACATTATATTCGGTGCATTTTTCTAATAGTATTTGCATCGTATTAAGGTGGTGTATAGTGTTGTGTTCTTTCCTAAAGCCGGGTTGCTCAACAGGTTTGCAAACAAGCTTTGCATTAACCCGATTTATTATTATTTTAATGAATAACTTGTAGAGATGGGACAGAAGAGAAACGGGTCGATAGTTTTTTATGTTCGTGTTGTCTCAAATCCTTCTAAACACCTTTCTTGGCTTTTCTATTTATTTCTCTGAAGTCAGCTGATGGCCGGTCTCTTCTATTTCTTGCCCCTTTACTCAAATTGATTGTATCGGAGTTCAGTTTTGATTTCCTGTGGTGTTTCTTGTGCATATTCTTTTCACCGAAGTCTATATTCAGTTCGTGCGATGATACTGGGCTTATGTAGATTTTTTTTCTACCAGTAGATCCAACAGAGATATCAAAGATTCCAAATAAGTCAACTTATATTTTTAATTAACCAAAAATTTGGATGACACTCAATCCAAATTAAGTTGAACTCGTATTTACCTACATTGCCATCTATTATACAATATCGTATTTACCTGCACTGCCATCTATTATACAATCGCATAAGCCTTGACTAAGCAAATGCTGTGTTAATCAAATTTCTTTCGCGTATAGAAGTATGGAGTTTTAAAAATCGACAATTCTTGAAACTGGGCTCGGCGGGACGCGGAACAAATCCAATGGAATCAGGACAATCCCGTCAAAATCCCTAATTCAGAGTCATTGCATTTTGTAACACTTAACCAACTTCGTGCTTGACCCAATGTAGTGAGAATTTCAAAATTAATTTTTATTATAGAATTACTTGTATATTTAATTTTTGTTTGTCAATATTGAAAAGTTATCAGTGATAGCTGAATTCAAAATAAAAGATATTTTACTATTTCAGAGAGTTAATTTTTAATTTTCTTCTGATAAATACATGATCCAAGCAAGATGATTCTTGTAGGATTATTAATTGTGGACATACATCCAAAGTGGTTTAAAAGAGAAATGTAAGATATGACCTGATTATCCATGTGATCACATACGTTAATAATAATATCCCCTTACTAGTATATGAATTTGTTTAGGTTGATAGTCCAAAAAGTATTGCTGAAGGTCTTTAAGAAAATTCCGTAGAAATATTGAAGGAGGTCTATACATGCAGAGTACTTCAAAATGAACACAATCAGTGTTAAAATTTTCTTTTATGATGCTTACGTTAGACCTACTTATTTTGATGCTAGTAATCTTTACATTCAAGTGTGACTTAACAAAGACAATGATTCCATCACTTTTATTAATCTGATAATGACTAAAACAAATACTATAATCAGGAGTACTATATTGCACATCAATAGATTCTTTTATAAAAAAACTCTGCATAATTCGTGGAAAAACTTAAGGCAATACATTTGGATCCCGAAGATATTTTGGTCATTCTCGATGTAGAATCACTATAGACAATTTCTTGTTGATGACTTGATTTCCGTTATATATCAGACATTTTGGAGCATCATGGTATTGATAGATATACAGGGTTATTTATATTTTACTATATGTTCTTATTTTATTTATATAGTTTTAATTCTTACTATTCTTGATTTAGTAACTTTTTAAAATTATTATTTTATTAGTAACTTAAGAATTGACGACAATATGTACTATCTGTATTTTTGGTAATATCTATCTATACAGGGTTATTCACGCAACCCGTTCATTAAAAGTTTTTGATGATACCATTTAGATAAAAATTTCAAATTTTGGGATTAATGTAAGGTCAAGGGGTACTTCTTTTTTGAAATATTTTCAACCTCCTGTCACTTCCGGTTTAACCGGAAGTTGGTATCAACTTGCTTATTTTAAAGGGAACACCCTGTATTTTATGATATTTTTGGATTCTACTTTTAACGCTATTTTATGTACCATGTCTTATACCTAGGTTCAAGCGTTCTTAAGATACTTGACCTTGAACCAAAAATGAGCCTTTGGGGTACCAAATTTTAAAATCTCTCATATTTTTGTAAGTTTTGTAGATATAATCTTCATATTTTGCGGATGATCGGTAAATAATCTTAGGTTTGTATTTTTTTTATTGAATTTGTCTATTCTTATACAGGGTGTCCTAAATTCAGCGGCAAACATTCACATTTTCAAAGCCTAACTCTATGCAATATCAAATGTAGAATTTAATTTTCTATCGAACTGTATTAAGGTTCCCTGTACCTATTCGTAACCATTTTCGAAATAATCAGGTTTTTATCTATCATATGTATTTGCTAAATGCTTACACCTTCCCGTAGTAAGCCATGGAAAAACAATTGTTGTGCTTTTCTATTCAACATGACAGCTGATTGCTGAAGAGGATAAGTCAGTCATAATTGGCTCTGACAGGGAGGCCATAGTAGCTTGTAGGTCATTGGCACTGGAGGGCTCTAAATTAAGCATGGAGAAAACTGCAAAGAAAGATGATTTTTTGCAGTTTGATCCAATGACTCCACCAAGAGTGCGGCTGTCCCAAGATTCGGATAAAGCAAATGGTCGCTATATATTAGCCAGATTAAGGGATCCTTCCTTACTAAAGACCTTAAGGCTATTTCTTGCTTATCTACACGACCAGCCATCTAGTGTGTGTTTTGAGGGGCATACAAGTACTAGCATTAAATTATTGCTAGCTTCAGAAGGCCTTCCCAGTGACAAGGAATCCCTGCGAAAGCTGTATTATCGTTTCCACGATGCCTATGGGATTGGTTCATCTGAAGTGAACTCAGACCTTGCAGCGTATAGATCTTTCTACTCCTCGGAAAAAATTTTACGGCTCCAAAAAATTCGTGAAGGTACTGGTAAATATTATTCTAGTGGTTCACCATCAAAAAGTAAAAAATTTTTAGTCAATATGACGCGAAAAGAGGATCTAGCACCGTCTAAAAAATTGACCAATAGCAATTTTAATCTTTTTTTTCTTAATATTCAGTCCTTAAGACATAAAACAGACGAATTATATCTTTTGTTAGAAGAGCTAAATTTTCCAGAAGTCATTGCCATCACTGAGCACTGGCTAAATATCAATCAACCTGTTTTTATTAAAAACTATACCACAATTGCCAGATTTAATAGAACTAATTTAACTCATGGAGGCACCATGATAATGTCTTCAAACAACGATTTTTCCGAAATATCAAAGTATAATCATTTATTATCTGAAAAAGTATTTGAATTTTCTATCGTTTATCACAATACTTATGACCTTTATATTATTTGTATTTATAGAACACCTGATGCTGATGTGCAATTATTCTGCCATAACCTTTTAAGTTTGCTCGAGTCCCTTCCTGTAAAAAGCAAATTAATCTTATGTGGCGATTTCAATATTGACTTTTCCAGTGTGTGTGCTGCTCAGGAATGTCTTCAGTCCATCTTTGAGTCATTAGGAATTGCCATGCACGTCAACTCACTAACCAGAATTACTAAGACAAGTGCCAGTACTATAGATTACGTTGTGTCTTCTTTCGATCCTAGCTCCGTCGAATGTAATGTCTTAAGTCCAGGTTTCTCCGATCATGAAGCAATTTTCACAAAATTTTCAATTACATCCAAAGCCAAAAATTCCTCTAGACAAGTAGGCCGTATTTTTTCGGTTAGAAATTTCATTAATTTCAAACACCTATGTCAAATAACTGACTGGGACTCTCACACTTATGATGTCGACACTGAATTTTCTCGTTTTATAAAAACTCTAACTAATATAGCTTCTGAATCTTTTCCTCTTAGGCCTATCAAAAATAAAAGAAGTAAACCCTGGTCCACTAAAGGTTTACGTATATCTTCTAAGAACATGCGGTCACTATCTCATTTAAAGAAATTTTCGGACAGTGTCTTTTTTCATAATTATGTAAAATCATACAGAAAAATTTATCATAAAACTATTAAACCCGCCAAAGATATTTATTACAATAATAGACTTTCTAACGCCAAAAATGTAGCTAAAGAAACCTGGTCTATCGTAAATGATTTAAGAAACAAAACTCCTTTATCCAGCACTATCCTTACCTCTCCTGAGGACCTAAACAATTATTTTGTAAATGTAGCCAAAGATTTGACTAAATCCGTATCTCAATCTAATGACCCAATTTCATATCTCTCTAATCATAGGGTAAACCTGCACAGTTTCTTCTTTTCACCAGTAGTTTTATCAGAACTTCGTAGTACAATTAATGATATCAAAAATAAATCTTCTTCGGGAACTGATGGGCTTACTTTAAAAATGTATTCAAGTCTGCCGGAATGCACACTGGAGCATCTGACTACTTTGATAAATATGTCTTTCCAAAATGGTACTTTTCCAAGCTGCCTTAAAACTGCAATAATCATACCTCTTCACAAAGGAGGTGTTTCAGAAGAAGCTTCGAACTATCGCCCAATTGCACTTCTCCCTACGCTATCTAAGATCATCGAAAGACTGGTTAAAAAAAGGCTTTTATCATTTCTGTCTAGATATGAAATACTTACAAAACATCAATTTGGATTTCTAAGTAACAAATGCACAAGCGATGCCATGTTTTCCCTTCTTAATAGAGTTTACTCCAGCCTAAACAACCATCACGCTACGGCAACAGTGATTTTTCCAAAGCTTTCGATTGTGTGAATCATAATATATTAACTAACAAACTGCAGTACTATGGATTTAGAGGGGCTCCTCTCAATTGGTTTAAGTCATATCTTAGCAACAGAAATCAAGTTGTGAAAGTTGACAACAGGATGTCTTCTTGTAGGCCAATGGAATATGGAGTGCCTCGAGGCTCGGTACTAGGCCCTATCTTGTTTCTTCTGTTCATAAACGACATGGCTAATTTAAACATTAGTGGAAAAATATGTCTCTTTGCGGACGATACCAGCTTTACGTGGAGCCACCCAGATGTCACGGACCTACATAGGATTGTATCTAATGACCTAATCACCATTAAATCCTGGTGCGATTCTAATCTCCTATGTTTGAACATCTCTAAAACGAAAGTCTTGTCTTATAAAAACACGCTGCAACCCTTTGACCTTAATGGCACCACTATTGATGTCGTAAACTCTGTAAAATTTCTAGGGCTTCTTGTAGATGATTCTTTAAAATGGGATCCACATATCGACGCTTTATCAAGGAAGTTAGGTTCTGCTTGCTTTGCGTTAAGATCTGTTTCCGAGGAGCTTAGCTTTTCTACCTCTAGAACTGTTTATTTTGCTCTTGTTGAGTCGCACCTCAGATATGCTATTCCATTCTGGGGTACATGTTGTGCGACTCAATTTGATCGAATTTTTATACTACAAAAAAGAGCTGTTCGTTACCTACTGAGACTTAACAGTAGAACTCACTGCCGAGATTTCTTTAAAAGATATAAAATACTAACCCTTCCTTGCTTATTCATTTTGGAATCGGTTTGCTTAATTCGTAAGCACGCACCTGCTCTATTAGAGAGACCTTCTCACAACTACCCTCTCAGAAATACTGAGCACGATCTCTATCTTCCAACCCCACACTCAGAGTTAATTAAAAGATCAGTAATCTACAATGCAAAAAAAATGCATAATCACCTGCCATTTAACATCAAATCCATAATATCTCTGACTTCATTTCGCAAGGCTTTGAAATCATTCTTACTGGAAAGAGCCTTCTACACCGTGAACGAGTTTTACAACACATATTTTATCCTTATGAACCCCTAGTGTGATAGTTGCCATTACCAACCATTTTTACCGAACTTTGTATATGTATTTTTTTAATTGTTTCGTACTTTTTTATTTTTTACTTTGCTTTTTTATTTTTTTACATTATATTTATGAAAATGTTTATAACATAGTACGACTGACAAAGTACATTTCTAATGTACTTCTTTTAGGATTCTATAATATTAATATTCTAAATTCCTGATTTAAATATTATTTTTCTATAATATTTATGATGTGTTTTTGTTTTGTTTTGTTTGCTAATTTTGATGTTTGTAAACTATTTTTTTTACAACAGCTTTGTCCACAAATTTGTAAAATTTTTTTGACAATAAAGCATTTATTTATTTATTTATTTGAAACTTTTAAATTAAAATAAAATAACACTCAAAAGCTGATATTCTCAATTTATTTTATATTCGCGGAGAATGTTACAAAATATTGGAGAGAACGTGCCATGTTGTTAATGAAAAACATCCTTATTTATCGCCAATGAACAAGAGAAAATTGAAGAGGATTGAAACGAATTTTTTTCGTTTCGTAAAAGTTAAAGTTATAAAAAATGTAATAAATTGTTTACATTATTTTTAACCATATCTACTAAGTTCGAGACTGTTCTAAACTTGTTTTAGTGAACTTAAAAATTATAGCAATCTAACAATCAACAATAAATAAATAAAATAATAAAATTGAATTATAACAAATGTTCTATATGCTGTCCGTTCATTTGAAGACACATTTCAATTCTTCTTCGTACAGTTGCTGTGGCCCGTTGAATTTGTCCGTTTTCTAATTCGGCAAAAGCTGTTCGTATCATGTCCAGTAAATCTTGTTGGTTATTTACTGGGGAAGCATAGACTTTACCTTTGATAAATCCCCATAAATAAAAGTCTAGGGGTGTTAAATCAGGCGATCGCGGGAGCCATCTCCAAGGGCCATTGGGACCAATCCAGCGATCTTCAAAAATTCGAGATAATTGGAGATAAACTGCAGCGGAATTATGTGCGGGTGCCTCCAGCTAATTGATACCAATAATTTTGCAGCTCACCAATAGGAATTTCTTCTATAAATTCAGAAACCATCCCTCGTAGAATTTCCAAATACTTACCACTGTTTAAATTGTCTTCATAAATACAGTACCGCACCTGATCATTTAATACTATACCGAAAACATTAAAGCTAAACCTCTCTTCAGAACGCGCTTCGCGTAAAGCGTGCGGATTTTCTGCTGCCCAGAAATGTTCGTTTCTTCTCTTTGTTATTCCTTCTCTAGAAAATTTCGCTTCATCGGTCCAAAATATTTTTGAAAGGAATTGAGGGTTCTCTTGAATTTTCAAAAACATGAATTCGCAAAATTCTACTCGTCGGACGTCATCACCAGGTCTCAAGGCTTGCACGTTTTGGAAGGAATAAGGGTGCATATGATGTTCGCTCAAGATTCTTTGGACAGATGAAGAAGAAATTCCCAAATCGTTTTCTGCAGACGGTATTGAACTTTGCGGGTTTGCGTGGAAATAAGCTAATGTGTTTATTACGTTATCCTCGGCATTTGTCACTGGTTTCGGAACATTTTTTGTAACTAACCTTGCCAAAACGCAAAAAGTTCGTTTTAATCCTCTTGAATTTTGACTTGTTCATTGGCGGCAAATCAGGGTGGCGTTCATTAAACACACGACACGTTCTCTCCAAAATTTTATAACATTCTCCATGAATATAAAATAGATTGAGAATATCAGCGTTTGAGTATTCTTCAATTTTGATTTAGAAGATTTAGTTTATCACAGGTTTCGATAATTTTTTTTTTCATGGCTCACCATTGAAACATGTAAACATTTAAGCAAATACATACAATATTTTTATAAAACCCAATTATTTCGAAAATGGTTACGAATAGGTATAGGGAACCTTAATACAGTTCGATAGAAAATGAAATTCTACATTTGATAGTGCATAAAGTTATAGGGTGTCCCATTTAAAAAAAACGGACTTTAGCGGCTTTGAAAATGTGAATGTTTGCCTCTGAATTTAGGACACCCTGTATAAAAATAGACAAATTCAATAAAAAAAATAGAAACCTAAGATTATTTACCGATCGTCTGCAAAATATGAAGATTATGTCTTCAAAACTAACTCATTTTCGGTTCAAGGTCAAATATCTTAAGAACGCTTGAACCTAGTTATAGGACATGCTACATAAAATAGCATTAAAATTCTCCGTAGAATCCAAAAATATCATAAAATACAGGGTGTTCGCTTTAAAATAAGCAAGTTGATACCAACTTCCGGTTAAACCGGAAGTGACAGGAAGTTGAAAATATTTCAAAAAAGAAGTACCCCTTGACCTTACATTAATCCCAAAATTTGAAATTTTTATCTAAATGGCATCATCAAAAACTTTTAATGAACGGGTTGCGTGAAGAACCCTGTATAGATAGATATTACCAAAAATACAGATAGTACATATTGTCGTCAATTCTTAAGTTACTAATAAAATAATAATTTTAAAAAGTTACTAAATCAAAAATAGTAAGAATTAAAACTATATAAATAAAACAAGAACATATAGTAAAATATAAACAAAATAAAATGGTCGTGGGACCCCAAGGAAATGTATAATACATTCTGTAAAGCAATATTTAAATGCTACAGTCAATATTTGTAGTATCACAGAAATTATTTTTCCAAATAAAGTAGCAAGTTGTGATAAAGAAAATACATAAAACAAGACAGGTAAAACGTAAAAAGTAACGGAATTGTAGACGAAAAGAGAAAAAGTATAATAAACAAAAAACAAAAAGTATATGATAAAAAAACACCTTGTAGACTAACTGAACCCAGAAAAACACAGTCAAACATTCAAAGTCAATTTGTCCGTTCTAGATATTCTCTTGTCGAATAGAAAGCTGTTTCTGTAAAAAATACCATTTAATGCTCGTATTTCGCGGGGTAAGAATTGAAAAAAGTTACCCAATTGTACATTGGTGAACTCTTATACATAGTTGTCTTGTGTCTAGGAACTTCCAATATGAAATTCCTCTGGTTCTATAAGTACCCAAACATAACCCTAAAACAAAGCTGTATTGCTATTCACATATACGACACATTTGTACAAATAAACAGAAGAAAAAGTTAGACAATGTTTGCAAATAAAGATATTTCGACAGCTTTCTAGTGAATCTAATCTAATCATTTAATATTAAATCACTTGCTCTACACCACTTATCCATATCGCTTCTGACTGCACGTATTTTTTCACTCAACTCGCACATATCAGCACTTACCACAATTGTGGTATCATCATTGTATACAAAATAAACAATAACGATCCGAGAACGGAGCCCTGCGGGACTAATTCAATAATAAACCCCGAATGCTCGTGTTATAAAGTTTGGAAAGCAAAAATCGCCTATTCACTGACAGTTCACAGTTTGACAAACTCGATTGATAAATCGAAAAACAGAGACACCACATACTTGCCCCGATCAATATTGTTGAAACTATAATTAAGAAAACTGAAAATTGTCGTCTCTAATGATCTACCTAGAAAAAATCCGTGCACACCTTTGAAAACACACTCAATAGCGATATCTGCCTGTAGTTTTCGATATTATTAGGATCTTTTTTTTTTGTAAACCAGTACAACATTAGAATTTTTCAATATCTTTGGGAATGTTCCTTTTTTAGGACTATGATTTATAAGATTAGAATTTAATTCAGGGAAGTATAAACTTTAGTTTATATCATCTGCTGATGATGCTAACTTGGTTAGCGAAACGCGCGTCCAGAACGTAACAAGTTGTGGTGTAGTGTGGTTAGAATTCTTGTATTTTGAACTATAACTTTAGTTTAAACAGCCTAAATTTAATACAGTCCTATTTGGAAAATCGGTACCAGACTGTTCGACTAGGTAGAGTGTCATCAGCAACTACATAGCTAGATATTGGCGTTCCCCAGGATGGAATTATGGACCCGGTGTTGTTCCTAATATATATAAATAATTTGCCTGCAAGTCAGCCATTGGCAAAATGTGTGCGGTTTGCTGATGACACAACACTCTACATAAAGGGAGACACTGAGCGAATTGCTGAGGTGGCTGAGTCACGGTCTGGGGCAGAGCAGTGGTTTAACTTCAATGAGCTGGTACTAAATCAAGAAAAGACCTGTAGAGTTATGTTCATATTAAGGCAAAATAACACCACAAATGCCAATGTGGATAAAGTTAAGTTTCTTGGAGTTTGCTTGAACCCCAAACTTAAATTGGATACTGACGTAGAAAGTGTGTGTGGTAGACTTAAGAGTAGTGCGTTTGTGATTCGCAATATGTATGAATGTATATCCAACGAAACCATTAAAACAGCATACTATGCATTGTTCCATAGCGTCATGACTTATGGAATCCCCAGCTCAGCACATACCTCCAGGATTTTTGGGTTGCAGCGGAAGGCTATAAGGATCATGACAGGATTAGGATATAGGGATGATTGTAGGGGTGCCTTTGCTCATCTGGGGATTCTTACTCTTCCATGTTCCTACCAGTGGCGGCTCGTGAGTATATTGAAGGGTACATGAGGTTAATTTTGTTTAAATGTGAATAAATTTCCATGTCACCCATGAGGTATTATTCTGCGACGCGTTGACCTTTTTTTTTTTAATGGAGGTCATCGCCAATAGCCCTACTAAACCATTAAAAACTAAAAAAATAAACTGTAAAAAAAGTAAATAAAAAGTAAACAAAACAAGTAAAATATGTACACCTATCACTAAAATATAGCGGTGATTGCGATAATAAAAACATAATTTAGTTTATTAAAACTTAAAATAAATAGTTGTATGAAATAAGATAAAAAAACTACTTTTTGTATATTAAATCTATATGTCTGTCTTTTAAGGTTGCAAATTTATCTATAATTTGGTCGTAAAAGTTTTGGTCTTCACTAAGTTCTGACAGTAATTCCTGCTCTATTGACATCATTGCTAAACCCGAAAGCCGTTCTTGTGTCATTGTGTTTCTTAGGTAGGTTTTGATCCGTTTAAGACATGAAAAATTTCGTTCGGCCGATACACTTGTTGCGGGAATAGTTAAAACTAAATTAAAAAGCTTATATGCTTCCGCAAAAATTGCTTTAAAATCTTTAAATAACAAAGCTAGACTTTTTTCGACATCTAAATTTGAAAATTGTTCATCCCTATACAATACAGAAAGCTCATTCTTTAATCTGTCTCTGTCAAAAATGTTTGGATAATTTTTTAATAAATTATTTAATAAGTCGTCTGGAAAGCATTTAACATATTCCGAATATTTTGTGCAATCGACTAAAGCAAAGAAATTTAAATTATTTAAATTTTCAAACCGCGTCCCTAATTGAAGAATTATACAATCTATTATTTCGAAATATAATATTTTATATTTAGTAAAAATATCAAAGTCGCTAGAACATTGCCCTCGACGTGTGTTAGTTGGCAGAATAGTGGCTTTTTTAGCAATATTGAAAAGTTCTTTGAAATGGTCCTCGTTTCTAAATTCAATAATTCGTTGCTTGGCAAGGTTTATTTGCGAAATGCAGTAATTTATATCTAAATGCTTTAACTGTAATATTTGAAACAGTACATCAGTGCAACTAAAAATTTGTTTATAAATATGCGTTAAAAGGCAAAATTCGAAATCATTAAAATGCTTTAGAAATCCTTTTGCACCATTAATAGATTCTGTTCCAGAACTTAAGTCATTAATAATAGTTTCAAATACTATAATTAAATTGTCCCATTCATTAGACACTAAGTTTAAAATTTTAGACCGTGTATACCATCGCGTTTCTACAGCTCGCGGAATTCTTTTACCTACTATCTGATTAAGCACAAAAGACCGTTTTGGTGATTGGTGGAAATAATTTGGTATTCCTAATAAAGTGGCAAAAAATATACGACTTTGGGTAATCAGTTTTGTTCCCTGTTGTAAAACTAGATTTAATCTGTGGGCGCAACAATGAGTAAACATAGCTAAAGGAGCAATAGATCTAACTTTTGTTTGAAGCCCATTTATTTCACCTGCCATAACACTAGCCCCATCGTAACACTGCGCGACCAATTTATTTTTAAAGTCATAAGGCTCTAAGCTGTTTTGTATTAAATGAAAAAGGCTCTCTGCTGTTCTATTATCGCTAACGTCAAAAAATCCTAAAAATCTTTCTTTTAAAGATCCGTTGGTCACATACCTAACTGTTGTCGAACACTGTGATTTTTCTGTTATATCAGTATTATCATCCGCAATTACGCCAAAAAAACAACAATCGGTGTCATTGATTTCTTTTTTTATATATTCTTGAATATAGTCATGTATGCAACCAATTAGTTCATTTTGTATAGTCTTAGATTGTCCCGTAAAAATATTACTAAATTTAGCACAATGTTCAGTAAGTTCGGCATTTCTTTTTATTAAGCCTGCAAATATTTCCTTAAAATTGCCACGGTTAAAAGAATCTGTTGTTTCATTATGACCTCGAAATGCCAAGTCCTGTTTACCCAAAGTAATAGTAACATCAATTAAATAATTTAATAATAAACGGTTTTTTCGAACATTTTCATTATAAACAATTTTATTAAGACTTGCATTTTCTTGTAGTGCATCCGCAATAGTCGCCCTATTTTGCTCCAATCTTGTAAGTGCTACCGAATTTTTAATATGCTCTCTTGAACTTTCATGCGATTTTACTGCTCGTGAAAAATTTTTTAAATCCGAATATCCGCCCCCTGAACTCCAATTATTTTTGACGCAACCTAATAAAATACAAGGCCAACAATATAAGCTTTCTTTATAAATACTTCCGCATAGCCACCTATAAGTTTCGTACCAAGATATTTGAAAAGTTCTTGAATATTTTTTACCTTGCCTCTTATCGTTAAATATTGCTAAAATTTTCGGCGTCGGACGGCTACCTAATATATGTTTCTTTTCAGAATCGCTTCTTCTTAAAAAAGGCGTTTCAATTAATGAAGCAATAATGTCGTGAATAGGATTCATTTCAAAAGCAAAAAGCAAATACAAAAAATGAAACGGTCCAACTTACCAAATCAAAACAAAACAAAAACTTACTCACGCGTATTTATTCACCTTAAAAGACAGAACGCCCTCAATCAGCGATTATCGCAATCTATTTCCTATTTCTTTCTCAGCCGCACGCACCACGTAAAAAGAAGCCGTTGGAATATTTCGCTAGTCATATGATTTAAATAACCAATAAAAGCATATCCAAGCTACAGATTTATCGCCTCAAGAATGCAATAGAAAACGCGTGCATCGGCAATCGCTATCCCGCTTTGTCGCAATCAGGTGACTCGCCTGCATCGGCACCGGCCGTTGATAAATAGGTCAGAAGTCGAAACTTTCCAAGCTAAAATTATTTCGCCTCATTCGAGAGCACTTTCTTTAGGAATGGGTTTGCACGGATTGCACGGTCGGTTTTTTGATGTGGTCAGAATTTATTTTCTAAAATATTTATTATGGGATTATATTTTGTTTTTTTTTTTAACGTTATTATGTTGTAAAACTGTTAAAAAGTATATTTCTAATTGGTAATAGATAAAAAGTTATATAAAAAAATTCTCTTTTCCTTTATTTTGGGGGTGAGGCGCGGCCTCAGAGGCCTACCCTGACGAGCCGCCACTGGTTCCTACATACTCGAAAGCTTGTTGTTTGTAAAGAAACGTGATGGATTTACCACCCATGGAGATCTCCATAACTATGGTACTAGACAAAAAAAGACTTGGTTCCTGCACACTGTAGGCTGGGAAAGTGTCAAAGTAGGCCTGAATATATGGCAATTAAGCTCTACAATAAATTGCTACTGTATTTAAAAGAGATGTCATTAAATGGGTTTAAAAGTGAAATTAAACTAATATTGACAAAAAATGTATTCTATAGCACTGACGAATATTTTAAACACAATTTTAACGCTGTCTAGATCTTGATATTTTAATTGTATGCAGTTCGACTGCGGTACCGTTCGGGTGTGCTTTGTTTTGCGTTCCTCGCAGTACGTGTGTTTGTTCTGTTTTGTTTTCGCTGTGTATTTTTGTTTCGAATTTTTCATTTTCTAAATATGGCTGAATACAAGTGTGACAACTGCCGTAAAGAGTTTTCAGAGAAAGACAAATACAATAAACTTCGTTGTAGTGGCGAGTGTAAACGATCTTTTTGCATGAATTGCACGGGCCTTGATAAGGCTACCACAAAAATCTTGATATTACAAAAATCAACCCACCTCCGATTTTTCTGCGCCCTGTGCGACTCCCCTAGTTTGAAATATCTCAACGATAAAATCACAAAGGTATCTCAAAATTTGATTCCACATGAACTTTTTGATTCAGTCGCAAACCGTGTATCTCAATTGTCAAGTAGTGTACCGACAATTTCTGAAATGTATGACATTTTAGTGAAGAGTGAATCCAGGTGGGATCTCATGGAGAAAAAAATTGACGATATACATAATCTCTCGAGGGAGTTTTCCGCTTACAAACCAGATATGTTATTAAAGTCTCTAAGGGATATGGAACAGAATATTTTCAATATTTCCCAAATCCTCTTCAACAATGCCGAAGAAGTGATAAAAATCCAAGTACAGGACTCCTCTTCAATTGAATTAAAAGCAGGTATTGCTAACATTAAGAGCAACCTAACTTGTGTAACTGACTTGATAAAGGAGTTATACTCCAAATATGAAAGCCAACATAAGTGTAAGCATATCAAAAATACATACTCTACCACCATACCCTTGCCTACACCAACTATGGAAACTACCTGCTTCAGCGCCTCTACACAAACTGAGGTAACACCTACGGATATTCCCAGTATTACTGAAGGCTCCAGCAAGCTGGCTTGTAATAATACACAACGGTGGCACTATGTAGTCGTAAGAAATCTTCCTGCAGGGTTTACGCCTAACAACATAGTTCACTACGTTTAGGAAAAGCTTGGGACTACAGAGTTTATTCGATGCTACCACCTAATCAATCATATCTCAAATATTGATTTTAAAATTGGAACTCAGTCAAAAAAGTCAGCTGAAAAGCTTTTAGACAGCAATCTATGGCCACATGGCGTAGTAATAAAACGGTCAGCTGTATCCGAACTTACAGAAAAATCTACACCGAACCTCCCACCTCCCTCCATACCGAAAAAACTGCCCACCAACTCGAGCTCCGTCAGTTCACTGGTTGTCTCCTCTCCAATTTCTCAAAAGGGCACTATAATATCTTCTGACAAAGAGGCCATTGCTGCCTGCAAAGCAAATGTCTTGTTGAGCGACAACTGCTACAGTCTTTCCAAGAAAGCTCCTACTGACCAAGAACCTATTTTTGATCCAATGTCTCCCCCAACAGTGAAGCTTACGCGAACCGAAAAAAGTTCTGATAACCGTTTCCTCATATCTAGACTAAGAGAACCAGCCATTTTAAAGGCCTTCAAGTTATATCTCGCCTTCCTGCACGACCAACCTGCGCCAATTCACTTTGAAGGGTTTACAAATACAAGCATCAGGCTGTTTTTGGCTTCTGAAGGCATTCCTATAGATTATAGAACCCTACATAAGATATATTTCGATTTTCATGCTAACATTAAAATGTACAGTAAACTGTACATTTTAATGTTATCTGTTTGGTGTACTGTCTATAATACTTTGTCTTAAATGTTGATTTGTAGGTTTTGATTATTTTTACTAATTTTAGCTTAGTGTTAATTTATATATATATATATATATATATATATATATATATATATATATATTAAATAGCATAGTGTTTTATTATATTTGTTATTATCTTATTTTTGACGTGTGTAAATGTATTTAAAATATGTATTGACACAAATAAAATGAATATGAATATGAATATGAATAAGATCTGTTAGCGGTTCCAATAACAAAAATTGTATAGCTTTTAACAATTTTAAATTATGTTCGTCAAACCCAGACGACTTAGGGGCTTTTAATATATTTATAATATCATTTACCTGATGCTTTGTCACCTCGTCAAGTCTTATTGATAATAACTTATTAGACCTAATAGAGGTTTGCTTTACATCTACTTATTTTATTTTCCAAGGAACTTTGTATAAACAATCCTCGAGGGCAGCAATGGGGTCTCCTCTATCACCTGTGAAAGTGAATATCTTTATGGAAGCCTTTAAGGATATTGCTTTAACAACCGATTCGCTAAAACCAAAACGTAGATATGTAGCTGATACTTTGATTGATAGTCCTCATGGAGAGGAAAATCTCCTCATATTTCTGAAGCACTTTAATCAACAACACGATTAAATGAAATAAACTATAAATAAAGAAAAACAATAAATCTAAAATAGAAATTGGATCTAATAGGGCGATTCCATTTCTAGATGTATTTGTTCTCAATGGAAGAAAAATGGTAAATTCGGTTGGACATTCTATTTCTATATTCTATAGAAAACCCACGCATATAAATAGATTCTTAAATGTAAATTCCCACCACCAACCAGCACAAAGAAGTCAGTTATTAACTCACTATTATTTAGAGCCATTTCGATTTGAGATCAAGATTCTCTAACATCTGAAGCTCATGTTCAAATCTCGTGGAAGATGCTTCGTGAAATCGAAAGCGAAACGTCCGATATACATTCCAATTTGACACGGTCTAATTTGTTCCTGTTCTATCTTTAATTTCCAACTGAAAACATAAGGAAAAATCTTAAAGCTCCGAATTTTTAACTCAATATCTTTTAAACCTGAATAATCAGTCCAAGGAATTAGTTTATCCACGACTCCAGCGCATGTCCTAAATAACTCACTAATAATCTTATAATTACATTTTTGTGCTTGTTTTTTTCTTTCATAAATCCGCAGGCCATCAAAAACAAATTAAAATTCGAAATATCCTTACTCAAGAAAATTTAATATCAGAGATTTTCTTTGGAAACTTGCTTAGATTTTATTAATTTTTCTTTAAGGAGAAATTCTTTTTCGAGGCAGGAGTTTTCAATAGAAGGAATTGTTTGCCTTTTCCTACCCACAGAGCGCCTTTGAGGGATATCTGGTAAAAAGGACTTTTTGTCAAACGGAAAGAGTAAAACATGAAATGAATGGATTTTATTAATTAGCGTAAAGATGTTTGTCTGGTTTGATCAATTAAATGAAAATTCGATGAAAACTTTGAAAAGGTAGCAGATTCGTAACTTTTATTTTCCCGTTAATAAATATTTCCTAAGCGGTTTACTGATTTAGACGATATCATATAATTTTTATTTCCAAGTTTCATTGGCTTTAAAAAACAAATGAATGGTTTGCTTTTTAGAAGTACCTGATTTTAATTTAAACTTTTTAGAGCATAGTACACAACTATCGAATTTTCTAGATTTGATAGCTACTTTTAATCTTACACATACTTTTAGGGAACCCACGAGAGTGACTACAAATGTAAGTACATGCATTGATAATTTTTTAATAAGTTCAAACATACAGTTTTCAGCATCTGTTGTTAATCTGGGCTTGTCAGATCACTTCTCTCAGCCTTTGAAAATAGATGTTATCAGAACTGAAAAAAAAGACACCATGTCAAGCTATGTTATGCGACGTGACTTTTCAAATAAAATATAATACGCTTTTTAGACTTTTTAAACAGAGAGGAATGGAATGATGTTTATTTTCGTGAGTGTTTATTTACTAATGTACCTCTTAGCAATAATAATATCGACAAAGCATTTATTGATAACTGTATACCACCTTGTATAAATACATTCGTTCTGTCACCCATATGTAAACAAGATGTTTTATCATTTATTGTAAAACTTAAGAACTCAAATGCCACAGGACATGATGGCATATCCAATAATTTGTTGAAAAAATGTGGTGTTGCTTTGTGTGATGTTTTAACGTACTTGATAAATCTCTCAGCGCATTATGCAATATTTCCTGAACAATTGAAGTTTGCAACTGTCATTCCACTATATAAAAAGTGGGATTCGAATAATTATTCAAATTATAGAGGAGTATGTTTGCTAACAAGCACTTCTAAAATTTTTGAGTTGAATTTGAAACATCAATTATTTCGTTTTTTTAATAAAAATAATATTATCAGCGCTTCTCAACATGATTTTACGGAATCACGCAGTACTGCAAGTGCCCTTTGCCACTTCCGATCTACAGTTGTCGATGTAATTGAAAAACACCTTCCTGTTTTGGGTTTATTGGTGGATCTCTCCTGAGCATTTGATATAGTTAGCCATGAACTATTTTTAGTAAAGTTGCATCGTTATGGCATTAGAGGACAGGCGTAGAAGCTCATGGAGTCTTATTTAAGTAGACGTCAACATTCAACAGTGTGTTATGGTGAATGGGATGGGAAGTGACTCATTGCCAGTAAATCAGGGTGTTCGCCAAGGTTCAGTCCTTAATCCGCTGCTATATCTTGTTTATCAAAAAGAACAAAGATCTAAAATTCCCGCAAAACTGGAGACCCATCAGCCTGCTGTCATCAATGGCAAAAATACTGGAGAAAATATTCCTCATAAGGTTACAAACATTCCTGAACACCAACAACATTATATCGGACGAACAATTCGGTTTCAAAAAAGAACATTCCACGGAACTTCAACTAACACGCCTCATAGAAGAAACAACAATAGGACTACAATGCCGTGCATCCACAGGAATAGTAGTCCTTGATATAGAAAAAGTCTTCGATAGAGTCTGGCACGAAGGACTCATCACAAAACTAAATGACACTCTTAATATTCCCCTACCAATGATAAAATTCATAGGAAACTTTTTAACAAACAGGCAATTCCACACAAAAACACACAACGAAAACTCTACAAATAAACCCATGCAACCAGGAGTCCCACAAGGCTTCCCACTATCCCCAATTCTTTACAACCTCTTCACCGCAGACATCCCAAAACCACAATTTTCTAAACTATCAATATACACAGATGACACTTGCCTCTTCGCTACATCTAAAAACCATGAACAAATACATAGGAGTCTCCAAAACCACCTGGACCAAATACAAGAATGGGTATCCCGCCGGAAAATACGCATTAACACAGAAAAAACACAAGCAATCCTCATAACCAGAAAAAGACAAGCATACATGCATAACCGATCACTTCAAGACCACGATATATCATGGGGAAACCACCTAAAATACCTAGGACAACAGACAACAGACTAACATTTGATAAACATCTGCAAACTAAAATATTAGAAAGCAACTCACTCCTCAGCCAACTACACCCAATGATTGGAAAAAAGAGCCAAATGACAAGAAAAAACAAACTGTTAATATACACAAGACACAATACACGATTACCTAATACAAAAACACACCAACATCATAAACACACTCAACAATCACACAAACCCGTTAATTACAGAACTCTTCAATAGACCAATAAACTTAAACTCAAGGTACAAAAACTTCAAAGCTCAAATCAGCAACCACAACCAAAATTAACAACAAAACATTTTTATTCTTATTTTTTCACCGCCATCGTCACACTCCCCCATCAACCCCCCATCCCATCCTAACTCCCCCCACTTTCCCCCCTCATTCAAATCCTTGAAAATTACCGAGAAGACGAAAATAAAAAAGCTACTTGGCACACTCATTCCAAAACTGTGCAAGAGTTCCCACAAGGAACTAGCATAAAATCAAACATCAAGTAGTAGTAGTAGTATCTGGTTTATTTTAATGATCTTATTTCCTACTTAAAGAATATTTCCACTGGTATTTCTGTCATATCATACGCAGATGATACAAACATTGCGATCATGGAAAAGAGTACAAGAACAGCAGATTTGGTTTATGATGGGATTATGTTGTGGTCGAAAAAGAATTGTTTGATTCTAAATCAAAGCAAAACAAATTTCGTTGTATTTTACAATAAAAAACAAAACAATGACATTTTTTTACTTCTTGAATTTGACATTGGTCATATTAAACCTTCCAAGTCCTCAGTAATGTTGGGCTTGGAAATTCATGAAAACCTAAGATGAGAAAATCATATGTAGAAAGTTAAGAAAACATTTTTATGGTTTGAAATCAATGTGAAGTTATTGTAGTCAAAATGCTATGATGTCGATATATTATTCTGTTCAGTTCAGTTCTTTTTTTTATGGCGCTGTCATTAACTATGAAAATTTGCCAGTGGTATATTATTCTAACATAAACCCTCACCTGTCGTAAATAAATTTGGGTTCAAGCTCGGACGTAACAAGAGTCTTTTTGCTTCAAAAGTATGCGATGCGAATTTTGTGTGGTCTTTCATGTACAGATTCGTGTCGAGATTATTTTAAACAATTGAAAATATTGAAAATTTAATTGACTGGATCGTTACTTGATGAAAATTCATTATCAAATAGATAACAAAACACTCAGTATGTTTTAAATTTTCACATATATTCACAAACTTGTGACGATCGTTTCGCTAACACTGTAGCTTCTTCAGACAAGAGGTACTTCTACTTACATTAACAGAAATGAACTAATTGAATTTCGAGACATAATAAATACATATTTTTTTATGAGTCTAAAATTATTGACCTATTTTTACAATACTGGGTCTGAGAGTTTACAGCTTTGCCAAAACCCAAGTGTTTTACGTAAATAAATTCAACAGAGTTGTTTATATTGTGCAAAATCTCAAATTCATCATTAAACGTATGTTTATTTTGTAATAAATCTGAGGCGTATGTGGAATCGGTTTTGTTTTTAATAAAACTTCTTTTATGTTGTTGAATCCTTTGTCTAAAACTTCTGTCTGTCTGACCTATATAAACTTTTGGGCATGACCCACAGTTTAATTTGTATACCCAGACATATTATCTTTTTGAGTTTTTTCTTTGTTGTTTTTTATGTATTTTCCTTCCGCTTGAAATAAGTTCCTATATATTTTTAATGATTTATAATATCATAGACATGATATTTTAATTACAATTTTGGCAATAAGTATCCATAATAATTTAACTCAAAATTACACTTTGCGACTAATTCTGATAAATTAGACTCTATGCATTGAAACTTAAAAAAAAGCCCGGAGTAACTAAATCATTCAAATACCACTTCCTTGATCAAGAAATCCATGTATAAGAATATGTACATGATATACATTGTCTAACCGAATAGTATGCACTGTTTAAGACCATAATAATCAGGCTTGGTTTTACATTTACAATTTAAATCCATTTATAGATATACTATCTATAAAAATAAATTTAAATCATGAAATTTGCCTTAATAATATATATATATATATATATATATATATATATATATACAGTGTGTCCCAAATTCGCTCCTCTATACAGGGATCTCGGCTCCTATTATACCTACAGCAAATATTAAATGGTGAAAGTTTTAGAGGAAACTTATTGGATTAGATATCCGTCTTCAGATTTACGATCGATCAATTGTTTTTGGAAATATCGGGGGAAAACCGAAAATGGCGGATTTTATTTTTGGCCAGTATATCCAGAACGGTAAATTTGACAGCTGTCAAAATGTGACATTATTCGGACATATTTTTAAGACAAATAAAATGGCGTATACGACACGTCTTCATTGTTTCTTGTTAACTTGCAACCCGCCTCAAATTTCATTTTTCTTAGGGCCGCCATATTGGATTTTTCGATTTTTGGAAAGAGCCTAAAATTTCTAGTCTAATGATATCTCACAAGTGCATTAAAGATTTTAGTATCATCGAAATATTACCCTTATTAGCTTAGTAATGTTAGCTTTCAATGCTTTTCTAAGGAGGCCATGATTTATCTGTAACAAAATTGTATTTTGACTTTGACGTTAAGTTAAATAGTTGAAAGTATCCAAGCTGTGTTTTAATAAGTAGTAGGTACGCTTTTATCTCAATAAAATCATAAATTGTCAAAACCTATAGAAAATGGCCGGCATTCCGTATTCAATCGAAGAAAAGGTTGACATGTTAGCTCTGTACTTTCAATCATATAGAAACGTCGACGTTATCTCAGCAAGGTATTTGGAGATGTACACCGAACGACGGCAGCCTCATAAAACCCAATTCAGGAAAATCGTAGTTAATTTAATTAACCATGGTGCCTTCGAACAACCTAGAAGCGGATACAATAATAACAATGAAAATCGAGATAGAAACATTTTACAAGCTATTAACGAAAACTCTAGTGCATCGGTAAGAACTGTAGGACAGGAAACAATGTGCCAAAATCAACAGTACAAAGAGTTTTAATAGTTTTTAATAGGCCGTCATCACTGGGCTGTGCAAAATCCTCACGAAGTGGCAGAGAGACGTCTACTGATCAGATTTGGAAGTAACGTTTGTGTGGGTGTGGGTGTGGGATCATTGGTAAGTTAATTTAACCGATCTTTTTTAAATAGGCACCAAATGATGGTCAAATAATAATCTTTTTTTTTTCGTTTAGTTCTTTAATGATATTTAGTATTATATAGTAGAGTATAATCTAATAAAAAAAAAGTGAAACGTTCTACTCTAGTCAGTCAACTTACTTTTTTGATATTGTATTACATTTTTATTCAATTATTTTGTATTGTAGTTTCGAAGAACCTATAAAAATAGAATTGAGTTCCATAAATGTATTAACACTTTATCTAAATTTTCTGCAGATTTAGCTAATTCTCTAAAATTATTTTGATTGTCTGAATTTAATGTTTTATTATTACCCGGGAAGCCTAGTTCTTGCGTTATGAAAAAAATATCATATTAATTAAGTGCCGAATTATTTTTCGATTTTCATTATGATTTATAGAAAGGCGTTCAGCTGTATTTCCGAATAATTTAAAATTTAAAGCGCAAAGGGTTTGTTCTTTTGATATTTTATGTTTTATTAAGGCACCGTGTACTTCTTTAAGATTATTATATCACTGAAATAAATTGATTTAGTATTTCCAAAACTAATATGCAATACCAACAAAATAATTTATTACGGCTATTACTTCCCGCTAACCAAATATGTTTTTCTTCTTCATAATAAAGCTGAATAGGTTTCAACTGTATACAAGCTCATTCATTACGAGATGTTTCGATAATTATTTTTGGAAAGAAAATATCTACTTTTTAATAAAGATAATTTTCCCTTTATAATTTATAGTTTCTAGTACCACCCGGCCGGCCCCGCCCTTGACTGTTGGGCACCTATTTATAAATTATTAATCATTTCAGGAAATCGACTTATTGGACCATTTTTGTTTGACTACAACCTAAACGGACAGAGCTTTTGCGAAACCAGGTTGTACCAGCCTTACGAGGTATTCTAACGGATGATGAATTAAGAAGAACTTGGTTTCAACAAGACGGATGCCCGGCTCACAATACCATTCAAGTCAGGAACTTCTTAAGAGAGCAGTTTGACGAAAGAATAATTTCTTTAAATGGTCCAATATCTTGGCCTCCTAGATCCTCTGACCTGTCGCCCTTGGATTTCTACCTGTGGGGTCACACGAAAAATGAAATCTACGAATTTGATCCCCCCGTGACCATAGAAATCCTGAGAAAAAGAGTTCTGGACACATTTAGAAATATTAACCGAAATACACTTACCAGGGTTGTACGAAAAACAGTATGAAGACACCAATTGTCAAAAATGTCTCGATGCAAATGGACGTCTTTTTGCAGATTTGTAAATTAATGTTACCCACTTACAAAGTAGTTAAAACTCATTTAGATTTTTTAAGTCGTTATTTACGTTCATGTTGTATTGAAAATTCAATGCGTTCAATACATTACTTATTAATGTAATCTTGTGACAAATAAATCATGACCTCCTTTAAAAACATTGAAACCTAATTTACGAAGTGTGATATTTTGATGACACTAAAATCTTTAATGCACTTGTGAGATATCACTAGACTGGAAATTTTAGGCTCTTTCCAAAAATCGAAAAATCCAATATGGCGGCCATAAGAAAAATGAAAGTTGAGGCGGGTTGTGGGTTAACAAAAAATAATAAAGACGTCTCGTATACGCCATCTTATTTGTCTTAAAAATGTGTCCGAATAATGTCACTTTTTGACACCTGTCAAATTTACCGATCTGGATATACTGGCGAAAAACGAAATCCGCCATTTTCGGATCGATCGTAAATGTGAAGCCAGATATCGAATGCAATAAGTTTTCTCTAAAACTTTCCCCATTTAACCTGTGCTGTAGTTACAATAGGAGCCGAGATCCCTATATAGAGAAGCGAATCTGGGACACACTGTATATATATATATATATATATATAATATACATATATATATATATATATATATATATATATATATATATATATATATATATATATATATATATATATATGTTATATCCGTTTATAGCCACGTGAAGGCAATGACCTTCGGTCATACGGTATCGGATGTAGCAATTTCAACATTTCAAGGAATGCATTGTAAGCAGTACCTTCGAAATGTAATTCCCACAGCTGGAAGGTGTCGCATCAGCATTTTAAAATATATAAAATGCGCTGAATTGTATATATTAATTCATTCATATTATATACCGTTTTTATGCCAGTTTAAGTTCCGATATTGTATAAAGTAATTTCAAGGTTAAATAATAAATTTTTTAAAAAGTGAATTTTTTAATTAATAGTGTAACAAATTGGCGCAGTCGGTAGGAGAAGGTTCTGTCAAAGTGTCAAACGACAAATGGACACTCCTCGTATAAAGATCTTTCTTACACACGACTTGTAGACGTTGACTCGCCCAGAATGTTATCTTTCAAATCCGAAATACAAACTCAGCTGCTTAATCAAATATCCGAGACTGTCAATTTAAAATACAAAGAAATAATCGCGGATACGAAATAATATAGTTACAGGGAGAAGCGCGGAATATTCAACGGTATAGGCACTGTCTGGAAATCCATAACTGGAACTGGAATGAATGCATTGATAAAGTCTCTCAAGACGAAAGACATATCGAAAATCTCCTCAAAAATCAGATATCGGTTACTACCTCAGTAATAAAAACCTTTAACGCGTCAATACAACAACTTCAAATAGACGAAGAAACATTTAACCGGGACATAATCGAAATCCACAAATCGATAATGGACATTTCCGACGACCTCGCATTTTTCCGTGTCCAGATAAGAACTCTAGATTTATGTGAATCATTAGTGGAGAGTTATTCTTTTATAGAAAATTTTCTTAACGACGCTCTAAACGCGATATCATTCGCTAGGCTAAATATCTTGCACAGTTCAATAATAACCCCGGGAAATCTGATTAGTTCCCTTCAAAAAATTTCACAATCTCTCAAAGAAAATAATCTTCCTCTACCTGTATACTCTTCAACGCTTGCCCATTATGTTGAGATTATCGAGCTTGAAGCATATCAATCTGATACTAAAGTAGTGTTTATTCTAAAAATATCCTTAGTAAACCCTGAAAGCTATACTTTGTATCATCTCTATCCAATACCCAATAAAGATAATCGAACAGAATTTCATCATATAATCCCTACAACACAAAAATATATTGCTCGGGACGATGATTCAATGTTATATATTTCATTTCAAAACCTGGGAAGCTGCAAATCACTAGGACGAGGCCAAAAGATCTGCTCAGATGTTCTACCCTACCCGATAGACAGTGAAGCGATTTGCGAAGCTCAGCTACTTAGAGGACCAAATCATTTGCCAAAGACGTGCCAGGTATCTCTTCTTCTTGCAATGGGATACAACGTTAAGGACATCGACCAAAACTTCTGGTTGATTACAGTGTCAGACCCACTACCAGTTACAATAAAGTGTGAAGGAAAAGAGGTCAGGACAAGTATCATCAATGTCAATTCCCTTTTTAGACTTCAGCCATATTGTAATGCCTTTATAGAAAGCACAAGAGTTCAAGCCAAAGCACTCATTAATAAGTATCAAAATGTTACTTATAAAAGCCACCCAGTGATAATCCCATACAAGTGCTGCCAACATATTTCATCGAAGCTTCGCATTCCAGACCTTAAACATCTAAAACTGAACAAGATAGACGTAGAAGATCTCAATATTGCCCAGCACAAATTGGACCAATACTCCGAAGAACTAGACAAATTAATCAATCAACCTTTTGTCTATAAACATCTGTCAAGCTCAAGGTGATAAATCAAGAGAGAAAGATGATTGTTGGGTTTTTTCTGGCCGAATTTACAAATTTGTAACTGGCTCTTGTCAGTGGAATCAAACGTGGTCAGTAATCCACGTTCGTTTCTTTGTTTTCTAGGATTTTCAACAAATTTCCTGTATCTTTTAACTTGGTTAAACTGCTCTGCTGATGAAGTCTAATAAGACTGAAATACGTGTAGCGCAGTTTCCAAACTTCACACCTTTTTTTTGCGGACATGCCCACGATTTATTTTTCCTTCTCTTATTATAAATGACGCTGTCTGGTTTCAGCAAGATGGCGCTCCTCCACATTTGGAGTTAATCTTCGAATTTTTTGAATTAAATTTTTGATTGGTCAAAGGGGATCAATTGAATGGCCACCAAGCTACTCGGATATGATGCCGCTGGATTATTTCCTCTGATGGGGATACCAGAAATAAACCGGATAGCAATAACACTTTAAAAACAGATTTAGAACGGAGATAAATAACCTAACAACGGAAGCTACACATGATTCTGTCGACGCTTTTGACCATCTTCACTTTCGTGATTTGTTAGGTTAAGTAGCATCTGTACAGGGTGTCCCATTTTCGTAGGTTTTACGGGGTTTCCAGCTTATGAGTAGAGATAGAGAGATGCGGTTTTCGCGACACCGTGCTACTTTTCGATGAAACTAAAGAGGCCGCAAACAGATTTGCCCTAACCATTTTAGTTTCCGTGCTACAGGGTGATTTTGAAAATTTGTCATTTTCGGACACCCCCTGTAACTCAGCTATCGTAAAATATATTTAAAATGTTTCAACTGGTATTTATAGATTTTTTCACGTAGAATTCAGTGGCGTACTCAGATTTTTGCTGAGAGTCATAGTTTTTGACATATTGGCATAACCTACTATTTTTTAAATGGGACACCCTATATATTATTTTTTCATCTTATTCTTCGTGTCGAGAGCTTTTCAAAAACATACCATAAGTCATATTTATTTTCATAAATAACATGAAAAAATGCATTTTTCTTTAAACGGATTATGGCATAGCAGATCAATCGAAATAAGAGAAGGTGGCTGTGGAGCCATGGAAAAAGTTAACAAATATTTATTAACGAAATAACAAAGTAACAGCATCAGAAAAAATTAGGAAGTAGGTAAAAGGTAATAATTATAATTTCATTAAAACTACAAATATTGTTCAAATTGTGACAAACTTTAAAAATTCTTTTTAATGCATTTTCTATTGTAAATGACTGTCTTTGTAACCCTGCAAAAGCGTTTTCGGTGGCCATTCTTAGTTGTTCTAAGTTTTCGTATCGCCTTACATAAACCTTGTTTTCTAAATAACCCCACAAAAAGAAATCTAAAACTGAGAGGTCAGGGGATCGTGGTGGCCATCGAACAGGTCCGTGTGTTCCTATCCATCTTCCAGGAAAATGGTCGTTAAGCCAGTTTTGACTTATTCTGGCATTGTGGGCTGGAGCTCCGTCTTGCTGGAAATAAATCCTATTTAGTTGAGCCTTTCCTAATGCGTCTTCTAGGATTCGCACGTAACCAATCGAATTCAGATTTCCTTCATATATTTGGTAAACTATTTTTCGGTTGAAAATAAAACAGGAGACATTGAATCCAAATCTGCCCTGACGCTCCCTAGGAAAAATAACATGGTTGTTTTCTTGACTCCAAAATCGCGTATTGTGTCTATTTAAAATCCCTGAACTAGTAAAATGTGCCTCGTCTGACCAAATAATCTTTTTTTCAAAATCGATATCTTCTGCCTTCATATTTATAAACCAATTGCAGAACTCCAATCTGCGCTCTGCATCACCAGGATGCAGAAGTTTGTATTTATAGGGTTTGAATTTGTGCTTTTTCAAAATTTTCTGCACTTTGGTTTTCGGTACACCCGCCTCTTCGTCTATTTTCCTGCAAGATGTTTCAGGAGCTGTCTGAACGAGGGCTAAAACGTTGACCTCAGATTCTTCGTTGTCTTTATTGTAAGTTCGCGATCGAGGCTTGTTAAAAGATCCATATTGGCAGATTATTTTTAATTTTTTGAAAAATTCTTTTTTCTGGTTGTCTTCTCTCGGGATATCTAAGATAAAATAAAGCGAACCAATAAAGTCAAAATGCAGGAAGATAAAAAAGAACTAACCTGTTCAGATAAAGCTCTGCCGCCTGATTGAAAACAATAATTATAATAGACGTCAAGAAAAATTTAAACGCAATAATTCCAAAAATGACAGCAGTAATGGCTGCCTGATCATATTTTTGTTGGCGTTGCCATGGCTACCACAGCCACCTTCTCTTATTTCGATTGATCTGCTATGCCATAAATCCGTTTAAAGAAAAATGCATTTTTTCATGTTATTTATGAAAATAAATATGACTTATGGTATGTTTTTGAAAAGCTCTCGACACGAAGAATAAGATGAAAAAATAATATATAGGGTCTCCCATTTAAAAAATAGTAGGTTATGCCAATATGTCAAAAACTATGACTCTCAGCAAAAATCTGAGTATGCCACTGAATTCTACGTGAAAAAATCTATAAATACCAGTTGAAACATTTTAAATATATTTTACGATAGCTGAGTTACAGGGGGTGTCCGAAAATGACAAATTTTCAAAATCACCCTGTAGCACGGAAACTAAAATGGTTAGGGCAAATCTGTTTGCGGCCTCTTTAGTTTTATCGAAAAGTAGCACGGTGTCGCGAAAACCGCATCTCTCTATCTCTACTCATAAGCTGGAAACCCCGTAAAACCTACGAAAATGGGACACCCTGTACAGTAACTCATAAATTGGTAGGAATATGATTTCATTTAAAAATAAATTGGAGAAGTAGTTTTTTCATAATCATTTTTTATTATCTTTCACTAGCTCGCCATTATGTTTTGCAGTACTGTATTTTTACCACAATATTACCAGATCATCCCCATTTGACTCTTAATTTTTGGTCAAAATTTGAAGTGAATCGGGTTAGTTTTTAAGCTATGCCGCGAACTAACAGACAGATGGACTGACAGACGGGCCAACGGAATTGATAAAACATAGTTTTTGGCGTCTAGGGACGCTAAAACGTAAAGATGTGTAAAACCTGACAGGGTGATTTTTCACGATTTCAAACATTTTATTTGGCCGCCATTTTGTTCGGCCATCTTGAGTTAGTACCACAATTTTACTAGTTTGGTCCCAATACTACAGTTACTGATAATTTGAAATCAAACCATTTAGCAGCTTTTTAAAGCTGAATTTTTAAATATTTTATTAGGCCGCCTCCTTTTTCCGCCGTCTGGGATTAGTACCAAAATGTTACCAGTTGATTCGAATATAGTACTTGATGTTTTTGCAAAATTTCAGATAAATTGGATGAGTAATTTTTTAATAATAGTTTTTTTAACATTCACCAGGCCTCTATTTTGGGTTTTTACCAAAATGTTACCAGGTCATCCACATATGACCATTAATTCTCGTCCAAAATTTGAAGCCAATTGGGTAAGTAGTTTTTTAGCTACACCGCGAACAGTCAGGCAGACAGACGGCATTGAGAAAAAATGTTTCTTCTAGGGACCCTGAAGATCTGAAAAAATCTCGGAGAGTAATTTTTTCACAATTACAATACTTACTTTACGAACGAAATAAGAATACTGTAATTTTTTTCTATTTCTATTTTTCTTCTCTTTATTAATTTGGCTTACCTGTATTTTCTAATGGTAATTAATCTATAAAAAAAATTAAAGTGCCTTTTTTAGTGTCCCCCGTATAAACCATTCAAAGCACTTCTCGCCAACTGCTCTATTGACAGGTCAGTTATATCAATTAATTAAAGCTTGTGTATTTTTCGGCGGTCCGGCGGTGTATGCAAAGCAGCGTAGATTGGGGAGGGGGGGAGGTCATGGGGCACGTGAGCCCGCTTTACAATACTGCAATATATATGCATATCGATAATATGTTTGTTCAATTTCAGCTGAACTCGGTTTATTCGCGAAAAAAAACAAATAAACGTATATGTTTCGGTTATTTTAGATGGGTTGCCAATTGATGAAATGTAATGGATTGTTCTGGACTGTTTTGCCTATACTGATTGTTATATACGAAGCAACGGGATAAATAAATGCGGTATGGGATATCCAGTTGTTGTTTGCGGATAGAATATATATATAGTGGTTTTGAGTTGCAAATTTCATGTACCACTAGGAAGAAGTAGTTTCTTATATTGTGTTATCTTTTAGTTTGGCGAAAAAAATATAGTAATAAGAAGCATTAACTAGAAAAAAAATCATGTATCAGATAGAATAGTTTAATAAACCTAGATATAAATAGGAAAAGATGTCAAAAAAAAAATTCCGAACAATCCGGACTTCTGAGACTTTTATTTTAATGTCTGGTACATTTACAAAATGACGTTAGTTGAAATGGCTAATTTTAATATTCTCGTATTTTGGGGATGAATTAAGGTTGAAAAAAACCAGCACAATTTTACTAGTTTATACCTATATAACAGTTAATTTTCCTCAATTCCGTCAGTCGGTCTATTTGTCTGTCTGTTCGCAGTATAAATGTAGAACTATTTTCCCGATTGGCTTCAAATTTTGGTCAAAATTTAAGAGTCATATGGGACTGACTTGGTAACATTTAGAAAAATTCAATATGACGAAATCAAATGGCGGCCCAATGAAATTATTACGAAATTTATTTAGTCAATTAGAAATGTATGATGATAAGGCAGAATTCGATAATTTATCAGATAAGGACGGATTTTATTTTTCCGAAAGTGAAGAAGATGCTGAATTATTAGGTTCCAAATTACAACAATGGAATTTATTTAGCCACTGGAACTAAAGTTGCAATATTTAGGAACCTTAACCAGAAGCTATCCTTGTTTCTTACTATGCAGAATAAAATATGTGTTTGTGATAATCTACATAGTATTCCGTTCTGCTCCACAATGACAACAAAAGACCCTTTATTCCTCTTGCGCATGCAGTTAGCATGAAGAAAACATACGAAAATGTGCCACTTATTTTAAATGCAATAAGCTATGATACGTTTAAGCGACATATGTTGTGTCCAAAAAGTCATGGGACTGTCACGGTTTCAGGGTGAGTTTAGCAGGAATTGCTGTTTTTTTGTCTCTGGGACAATAAAGCAACACAGAGCCATTAGCAAGTAAAAAAAATTGCTTCAGAGAGATCAATTTATTCCAGGCCAAGTTAACGTAAAGAATATACATTTCGTTTATCCTAAAAAAATTCTGTTGCTTTCACTATACATTAAACTGATATTGACGAAATTTTTTGTGAAAGCAGAAATGACATGCGTTTAGATCAAAATACAAGAGTTCTATCCACATATTTTGACTTGTTGTTAACAACGTTTTTTGAGATTTGATTTCTGTAAGCCTCTCTAATGAATCCCTTAGTTGACTCTGGCACACATTGAATGGAACTTTCGACATTTGCTATAATAGTTGGTAAACTATTTTTTACTGGAGGTTCTGCAAAATTAAAATAAGCGTAAGAAAATGTTAAAAGATGCCACTAACCTTCATGCACCTGAGGCTCCCAATAAGTTTATAGTAATCCCATATGATCCCAAACGTCGGTTTTAGAGTAGCCTACAAAACGGAGAACAGTTTGAAAAATCTTTTTGGAAACCCTAAAGACAAAGTCGACTTGAAGGAGAAGAGTGGCATCTATGAAATTAGCTGTAATGACTGCGATCTAAAATATGTTGGGCAAACTAAACGCTCCATAAACATTCGTTTTAAAGAACAAATGGCACATTTCAAATACGGAAGAACAGAAAAGTCAAGTGGTGCGCAACATGCTTTGGAAAGCCACCACCAAATAGGAATAATCTTAAGTTAATTATTTGAGAGTATAGAAATAGTTAAATGTGGTAAGAAAGCACTAAATAAAGATAGAGGGTCTATTCCTGATAGTTCCCTATATTACTTACTTGATAACGGTGCAGTCGGGCGCAATTAAGTGTAATCACATTTACCTATAAATAGTCTCGGTTAGGATAAGTTACTTTAGTTCTTATCATCTGCTGATGATGCTAACTTGGTTAGCGAAACGCGCGTCCAGAACGTAACAAGTTGTGGTGTAGTGTGGATAGAACTCTTGTATTTTGATCTATCTTCCACCACAGGTTCTAGTGTTAGGAGATGCGTTTAAATACCTTAATCCAATTTTTCCTAATCTAAGTGATGCTAAGCCTAAGGAAGGAATATATGTTGGACAACAAATTAGAAAAATACTGTAGTAGAAATGTGTAGAACTACTAGAAAACTACTACTTAGACATAGATGGGAAGCCCGACAAGGGCAGCACTTAGGCTCACTGGGGCCCATCGTGCTATCCTCTCAAGTAGGCGTTTCACAAGGCCCATTAACTCTATAGATTGCCTCGAGCGATCTTGACCTATACCAAGTCGGTGTGAGCGATCTACGTCACTCAGCGACCTCTTCTTTTTGTTGAAACTTATTTGTTACAATAAAATGCAGCCCTCAAGATATAACTTATTATAATTTTAAACTTATGTTTAGGGATGTTGGTTCAAATTTTAACCAAGTTATTTGCTGAGTGTATTTCAAAAAGTTCGCATCGTATTTGAAAAAATATGATGTATTGTTACAGTTTCAAAGAAATATTCTTGTAAAAAGGGTTAGAATGACAAATAGTTGTATAACTTTAGAAAATGTACATTTTTTATACAAGGGGTCCCAGTAGTGTGTTTTCGGTTTTGGTGATAATGGTTGGAGATAGAGAAAAAGTTTAAACATAAATACTAGTATATAGAATGACTTATATAAGTCATTCTATATACTAGTACATAGTTTTTCATATATGAAACACCCTACATTTTATTACATTTTTGAATTTTGTCTAAAATTCTACGTTTACTTCATGTATTGTCCATAGGCCTAACTTTAATTGTTTTCGAGATATTCACATTTAAAAACTGGAATTTTCAATTTTGAACAGATGTAGAGTCTAAACGGTTCAAGTTAGAATAAAACGGTTTGCACTTTCCTGATTTAGTTTTTAATAGTCTACCATAAATTTCTTGTCTATTTCTAACCGGTACCAAGATATCAATCGAAAACACACTATGGGGATACTTTATGTATGTTATAAGTATTTTTAATAATTTATTAACTATAGGTATATTATTTTTAGTAAACACAATTATTTAACTGTTCAAACATGTTTTTTAATAATAGGAAATAAATCAGCACACAATTTATGCTTAAACGAGAACAAATTAAAAATTCAGTTAATAATTTTTTTCATTTTCTTATACAGCTTTTTGTGGGGGTCCACTTCAGAATTGCCTATTTTTTTCCTTCACCAGTTTATTTAAATATTTCATTCTTATAAATAACTTTTGTCTTAAGAATACAAAAATGTCTTAAAACTTTCTTTTGAGGAAGTAAAAAATATTCTAAAAAAACACCACTGTCCACTATCGCTGAATAAACAATAAACTGGCCGCCTTGTCAGATCGGGTCGCCAGTCGACGTCACGACCTCTGCTTCACCCGCGCATCCCCCTCGCTCGATAGCTGCTCATCGAGGTAACCTTAGAGTTAATGGGCCTTGGGCGTGTCAGACCAAGAGCCCACTCCTTTTTGGAAAGGAAAGGACCCTTTCAGGTCAAGCACGTCCAACAAGCTAGGGTTCTACATAGGTGTCACCCAAGCAAAGCAGTCTGGCGTTGACTGAAGTATCACATCGACAAGACTAGATTCTCGGTAGTTTCATCTACCTTAGCACAAAATCTGCAATATGGATCGGCGTCGAATCCAATCGTATGCAAGAAATATTTCACTAGCCAGTGTCCAGTTAGGTGATTTGAAGACCTTAGACTGCCTGAGTCCTGCTAGCTCATGAGCATTGACAGCTGAAGGAGCAATTCCAAGAGCAGATTCCTGCCCAGGAAAAGCAGTGTTACTACCTTCCCGAGCTGATTCGCCCCCTCATTACCCCCAATACCCTGATGGCCAGGCACCCAAATGAGGCTAACCCTATTGCACTCACACAGCCTCTCTAAGGCTCTCCTGTATTAAAGTGTTAGCAGCAAATTGACCATGTTTGAGGACAGAACTTTAATCGCGGCTTGACTATCACAGATCACAAGATTGGATTGCTGTACTCTCAGCCTGATATACAGTCGCATACCATGCAAGTGCAAGACGAATTCTTGCCCTGGGTCTCTCTCCATAGATTCCCTCAGATCGCTCTTTCATTAGAGAACCGTCTGAAAAATATACCTCTTGCACTCCCATTTAATTTTTTTTCCGAAAATTTGGGTCCGGTTAATGACGAGCAAAGAGAAAGAATCCACCAAGATATACTAACAATATGGCAACGCTACCAAGGTAGCTGGGATCCAGCAAACATGGTGGATTATTGTTGGTTTCTTATGAGAGAAAGCGATCAGGAAAGTAAACGAAAGTCAGCATTTGCAAAAAAGTTAACTATAAAAGACTAAAACCTGTTATCCTTAGAATATCTTGATTTTTTTGCTTGGTTTGAACTTATAAGTATATAAAAATATATAAAAATTTTGGAATAAAATAAAAATAAATGAAATAGATAATAAAACACTCAGTATGTTTTAAATTTTCGCGTATATTCACGACTTGTGACGATCGTTTCGCTAACACTGTAGCTTCTCCAGACAACAGGTACGTCAACTTACATTAACAGAAATGAACTAAATGAATTTTGAGACATAATAAATACATATTTTTTATGATCTAAAATTACTGACCTAGTTTTACAATACTGGGTCTGAGAGTTTAAAGCTTTGGAAAACCCAAGTTTTACGTCAATAAATTCAACAGAGGTGAACCATTTGTCTCTGTTTGGTCATTTAGGATACAGTGGGTGTTTTTAACTTTATTGATTTCTAAGCATTTTAAAAAAGTTAATTTTTTGCTTTTGTTTATAGTGTGCAAAATGTTAAATTCATCATCAAACGTATGTTTATTTTCTAATAAATATGAGGCGTATGTGGAATTGGCTTTGTTTTTAATAAAACTTCTTATATGTTCTTGAATCCTTTGTCTCAAACTTCTGCCTGTCTGACCTATATAAACATTTGATCATGACCCACAGTTTAATTTGTATACCTCGGACATATTATCTTTTTGAGTTTTCTCTTTGTTTTTTTTACGTATTTTCCTAAACTATTGTTGGATTTAAATGAAATTTTAATATTGTTTTTACGTAAAGCTGCGGCTACTTTCTCAACTGGTTTCCCAATATAAGTTATGGTTTTGTATCTCGTTTTTTCTTTAATATGTTTCTATGTTTTCTAAAAGTGATTTTTTTATTAATTTTCTGTTTTAAAATGGATTCAATAACAGAGACTGAATACCCATTGTTCACTGCAATTTATTTAATTATGTTAAGTTCTTTTTCGTAATTTTGTTTATTTAGGAGTATACTAATCAGTCTGTGTATCATACTGAGAAAGGCTGCTAGTTTATGTGCTATTGGATGCATCGATAGATGATGTATAGTCGTGCCAGTGTGTGTTGATTTGTGGAATATTGAAAAATCGTGCTTATTACCTATTTTGGATATTGTCAAATCTAAAAAAATAATGGCGTTGTCATTCTCTATTTCAACAATATGGCAACGCTTGCAAGGCAGCTGGGATCCAGCAAACATGGGGGATTATTGTTGGCTTCTTATGAGAGAAAGCGATCAGGAAAGTAAACGAAAGTCAGCATTTGCAAAAAAGTTATCTATAAAAGACTAAAACCTGTTATCCTTAGAATATCTGGATTTTTTTTTCCTGGTTTGAACTTATAAGTATACAAAAATATATTCAAATTTTTGAATAAAATAAAAATAAATGAAGCATGTTATATCTCGATTGTAAAGGAACGGACTAAAGTTGTAGATATAAATTTGATTTTAACAAGCTGCCAAGTGATACTCGGGCTTCGGATGGTTTTCTAGGCAGTTATCCCGACAGATCTGATTTCTTTTCGGAATTAACGTCAAACGATTTTGCAAGAATAGAGCCTAAACACTGCAATAAAGGTCAATTTTTTTGTAAGCCGATCAATATATTTATATTATAGTTTTTATATTTTCACTAGTTATATCCCTAGTGCTTGAAATATTACGGGAATTTTTTCCGACAGCATATATTTTTTGAAAATTATAGGGAAGCAACGAGGGATAATTTTCGTTAAAAATGTATGCAAGAGAAACTAATAAAAATCGTAGAAATTGTCCATATTTCGCAAAGAGACCTAGTTTTAATAACAAAGATAGAAAAAGACTCCAAGTCTCGATCTCAGTAAATTATAATTATTAATATGACACATGTACTTTAGTGGGTTTTGTTCTATTTTGTAAGTTATCGCTTTAGGATTTGTGAGTGTGACTATTTACTAAGGTTCCCTCTGTTGTTTGTAAATCTAATGATACTCGAAAGGGCGAAACACATGTAATGTTATTAATTATAATTTACTGAGACCGAGACTTGGAGCCTTTTTCTATGTTTGTCATTATTTCTAATAAAAGAATGAATTTTATCTAAAATTCAAAAACATTAAAAAATGTGGTATATTATATTAAAAAAAAAACAGTTTGTACTTGCCTTGCTTTTTTGAGAAAAAGCAGAATGAATTAAATTACCTAACTTATCACGGGTTAAAATATTAGTCATTTTTCTTTCACCCTGTACACTGATTAGAACTTCTTTCTATACAATTTTTGTTTAGAGTTCTTTTTCAATAATCAATAAAAAAATTTATATGCTAAGGTATCTCTCAAGAACATTATATACGGACCTCATTTCCAGAGGTTCGAAATCGTCGAACCGGCAAGCTAAAATTAAATTGATCCTCGAGACGCGAGTTTTCTATGTTCGAGTCCCAGTTTTCCCGACTATTTTTCTTGTTAGTGTGCCAGAGGGACATATGCACTTTCTAACGGGACACCTCCGACGGAGTGGAGTATCTATTGGGAACATCTTGTCGCACGGAATTCGGAACGACTTTTTGGTTTTTAACAGGCCCGAATAACGTGTTTTGAGGGGTCGTCGATGCGGTTTAACTCTTGTCGTTTTCTATATCGCTACTCGGAAATGCAGATGTTTGTTGGTTAATCGTGCATAACTTTATACTTTAGCTGCAACGAATAGATGGAAACTCTTCGTACAGAGCATGTATTTATATTTTGGATAGTGTTAGATAATCCAGTGATTATCTTAGCTCTAGAGTTGAAGAGAGAAAATGGACTGTATAATCCGTTTTATAATTAATCCTTGATTTCTTAAGTACAATAAAATTTACTTGGTACCCTTAGCAGTAACGCCCTCCCATAAATTAGCTACCTAATAAATCTCTATTGTGTAGGCATCAGATTCTTTAGTACCTTCTTATAAGGGTAGAGGTAGGGATTTGGTTCCCATAATAATAGAAAATTCTCACTTATTATTTTTATCCAAAAAGAAAAAGAAGTTAAAAAACTTTTAACATTATTGTGTCTTTATTTGTCCATTTTATCCAGACCGGTTAAACAAAACTGTCACTGTCTCCACTTAAACAACGTACTTAGGCCTTCGGCTTTCGGGGTCTGCTCATAAATAAAAAAACCTGACGGAACAAAATGGCAGAGTAAAGAAATTTAAAAAAAAGGTGCAAAAACTGCTTATTCAATTTATTTTATATTATGCCCAAAAATCAAGTACGGCATAGGTGGAAACTGGTAAAATATTGGTACGAATCAAATACGTTGGAGCAAAATGGCACCCAATAAGAAAGTTTGAAAAGACACTATATATACTTACTTACTTACTTAACATCTTTATTCCTTTGAGTCAATTACAAAATTGTGTAGGTTCCGTTCAAAAAATATTAAAAGCATAAAATGTGTAAGTTACAATTCAAAAATTACAAAATAAAAAAAGATAAACAAAATATATATATATATATATATATATATATATATATATATATATATATATATATATATATATATGCACCATCCATTTGTTTATACATTTGCCCGTTGAATGAAAAATAAGTATTTTTAAGGCAATGCTCCGAGAGTTGTATTATATGTACCTAGAAATCCTCGTTCAAAGCAATCTTGTCCAATGCTTCGTCGATGGGAATACTGGGATATACCGATTTGACATCTAGGCTTGCTATGATGTCGTATTTTTCAAGAACGATGTCTCTTTTAATTCGAGTGAAATGCTCCGAGTTTTTTACAAATGAATCAGCTTTTTCGACAGCTGGTTGCATAATTTTAGAAAGATATTTCTCCAGTTTTTGTAGCGGCGAATTAATAGCACTAACAATAGGTCTGATGGATGCCCCTGGTTTGTGTATTTTTTGGTAGACCATAGAGTTTAGGACATCTGCTTGACTTTTCCCGTGGTATGAATTTTTGTTGAATTTCGGGGTTTATTGGTGGGCTTTTTATTTGATTTTTAGTCGTTTTTTTCTAGGTACGTTGTCGGGTCCCTTGGAACAGACCTATAACAATTGTCTTGTAGGATATCCTGCATTTTTTGTACTTAATCTTGGGTATTTATAACCACAGTTCCTTTATTTGCTGGAAGGATTGTGATGTCTTTATTTTTTCTAAGGTTTGTTGGGGCTCTTTGTTCAGTGGCATTTTGGTTTTGTTCTGGTGCTTTGTTTGATCTTAAAATTCTTACCACCTCTTGTCGAATCTCCTCTGCTTTTGTTTCTTTAGAAGAGTCAAGGACACCTTCCACTCCAGCTATTATTTCTTCTTTATGGATTTCCTTAGGAGATATCGCAAAATTAAAACATTTACTCAGTACGGATTTTTCACTTTCTGAGAGATTGTAGATTGTTCTTAGAAGATTGCCATATTTTTTCGAAAACTTATCAGTCTTAATATTCTTATTTGATTCTGTTCGCCAAAAACCCAAAGTTTCTATGCGATTCCACAATAATGTGAACTGCGGACGCAAGAAAGAAAGCTTCGAAAATGCCAAATATGATTTTGGCGAAACGTCAGCAAAACTGTTCTTTTCAGAACGACAGTAGTGAACGGATGTACACCCGGAATGAAAACACATTGTATTTTTCCATCCGTGAAGGACTAAGAATCAACATTCACTAAAAGTTTATATACATAAATACTTGTTATTGTCAGTATTTATTTTTAAAGACTTCTCTTCTGGATGTGTTATATGGCAAATTAAATATTAGTTACATGATTATTTTTTGTATAACCAGCACTCTGTCCAGGTTCTGCCGGCTTCCCCATACTGTCAAACTAAAAGGACATGACTATGTATGCATAAAAATATGTATTTAGGCTCGAACAAACATCATCTATATGCAGACTCCACTCAAGGTTAGAATATATTGTGATTCCTAAAAACTTAGAGTTATGACTAACTAACAAAGTAATATTATTAAATCAAATATTTAGGTTTATTGGTTTGAGCATTTTTATCTTAAATTCATTAGATACAGTCTTTGATAGATTTATTATAAGGGTTTTTTTACAAGAATTTGAGAACTCAGACAGTGTTATCTTAATTTTCTTCTCCAGAAGATTATCATTTTTGGCTGAGATGACTATGGTCGTATCATCAGCGAACATAAAAACAATTTAACATGAAAAAAAAGGTTTAAGCCATTTACTTAATCGTGTTTTAATATCTAGCCTTCCAATTTTTTTAACACAAAATCAGGGTCTATTGTATCAAATGCCTTTGTTAGATCAAATAGTAGAGGTACAACTTTATCATTCTAAGTAAGTCCTCAGTACGCAGTAGTCAATGTAGGTTGTTAATTTCGTTAGAAAAATTAATTTATTTATTTTGAAGCTTTTTTATTTGGACAGCTTGCTTGAAAGCACCAACTGAAGGCATCAAAATACGGAAACTCATCGTGAGCCATCTTGAAAAGCAAGTGATTAACCGCCAATCCCAAAAAGAAGGTTTTTGCTTTAAACTATTTGCGTCCTTTCACCTCAAACAAAAGAGGCCCTGGAGGGGTTTTAACCCCCCAACTACCCCCTTCAATACGCTTCTACAACTTGTCACTACCGGACGAAAGCCCGTATAAAGCAACTTGTTATTTTCTCCGACCACATTCTTATAAGTTAGGACTTATATTCGAGTCCCGTCTTTGTGCCAGTTTGCCGGAGCGTAACCTATTATAATAATTCAAGACGCACTCGAAAGGGTAATAATCAAAAGACATTACTCCCCGCTTATTCCTTAAAGCAAAACTTTTAACCTTAAATCTTATTTAACGATTATATCCCCGGTATAAAACGAAAACTGAATTTATATGTACATTAAAATTTATAAGCCCCGAAAGTTTCTCAAGCATTTATTATGATCAAGAAAATTATTGATACGAATTTATTTTCGATTTTTTTACAAAGTTTGTAAAAGAGGCTGTCTTTAAAGTGGGGTTTGTTAGTAAAGGGACCAGTGCACCAGAAACCTAATTTAGGTCGGTAATGGGTAATTTTTAGTAAAAAAGATAAATTAAGATCCAACAGAACACATAGAAAGACAAATATACACTAGGCTTAAAAAATATAAAAAACAATTTATAGATATTGAACGCTTTAAATTGACACCACACCACAGTAAAACACCACATTTCTATGGGACACCACAAATTCACAAACCAAACATACCAGTAAGACCAATAGTAAATAGCCTAAACTCACCGACACCTCCTTTAGGTAGGCTTTTGTTTAAATATATTAAAACCGCTAGAAGCTAACACTGATTCATATATACAGGGTTATTCACGCAACCCGTTCCTTTAAAGTTTTTGATGATGCCATTTAGATACAAATTTCAAATTTTTGGTATTAAGGTAAGGTCAAGGGGTACTTCTTTTTTGAAATATTTTCAACTTCCTGTCACTTCCGGTTTAACCGGAAGTTGGTATCAACTTGCTTATTTTAAATGGAACACCCTATATTTTATGATACTTTTGGATTCTACGGAGAATTTTAATGCTATTTTATGTAGCATGTCCTATACCTAGGTTCAAGCGTTCTTAAGATATTTGACCTTGAACCGAAAATGAGCCTTCGGGGTACCAAATTTTAAAATCTCATATTTATCGAACTGTATTAAGGTTCCCTATACCTATTCGTAACCATTTTCGAAATAATTGGGTTTTATAAAAATATCGTATGTATTTGCTTAAATGTTTACATGTTCCAATGGTGAGCCATGGAAAAACAATTGAGATCCAATATCCAATATCACAGATGATTAGTATGCGTTATTTATCGAAAGCTGTCAATGATAAACTAAATCTTCTAAATCGAAATGGAAGAATACTCAAACGCTGATATTCTCAATCTGTTTTATAATCATGGAGAATGTTATAAAATTTTGGAGAGAACGTGTCGTGTGTTTAATGAACGCCACTCTGATTTGCCGCCAATGAACAAGTCAAAATTCAAGAGGATTGACACGAACTTTTTGAGTTTTGGCAAGATTAAAGTTACAAAAAATGTTCCGAAGCCAGTGACAAATGCCGAGGATAACGTAATAAACACATTAGCTTATTTCCACGCAAACCCGCAAAGTTCAATACCGTCTGCAGAAAACGATTTGAGAATTTTTTCTTCATCTGTCCAAAGAATCTCAAAACGTGCAAGCCTTGAGACCTGGTGATGATGTCCGACGAGTAGAATTTTGCGAATTCATGTTTTTGAAAATTCAAGAGGACCCTCAATTCCTTTCTAAAATATTTTGGACCGATGAAGCGAAATTTTCTAGAGAAGGAATAACAAATAGAAGAAACGAACATTTCTGGGCAGCAGAAAAACCGCACGCTTTACGCGAAACGCGTTCTCAAGAGAGGTTTAGCTTCAATGTTTTCGATATAGTATTTAATGATCAGGTTCGGTACTGTATTTATGAAGACAATTTAAACAGTGATAAGTATTTGGAAATTTTACGAGGGACGGTTTCTGAATTTATAGAAGAAATTTCTATTGGTGAGCTGCAAAGTTATTGGTATCAATTAGATGGGGCACCAGCACATAATTCCGCTGCAGTTTATCTCCAATTATCTCGAATTTTTGAAGATCGCTGGATGGGTCCCAATGGCCCTTGGAGATGGCCCCCGCGATCGTCTGATTTAACACTCCTAGACTTTTATTTATGGGGATTTATCCAAGTTAAAGTCTATGCTTCCCCAGTAAATAACCGACAAGATTTAATGGACAGGATACGAACAGCTTTTGCCGAATTAGAAAACGGACAAATTCAACGGGCCACAGCAACTGTACAAAGAAGAATTGAAATTGTCTTCAAATGAACGGACAGCATATAGAACATTTGTTATAATTCAATTTTATTATTTTATTTATTTATTGTTGATTGTTAGATTGCTATAATTTTTAAGTTCACTAAAACAAGTTTAGAACAGTCTCGAACTTAGTAGATATGGTTAAAAATAATGTAAACAATTTATTACATTTTTTATAACTTTAACTTTTCCGAAACGAAAAAATTTCGTTTCAATCCTCTTCAATTTTCTCTTGTTCATTGGCGATAAATGAGGATGTTTTTCATTAAAAACATGGCACGTTCTCTCCAATATTTTGTAACATTCTCCGCGAATATAAAATAAATTGAGAATATCAGCTTTTGAGTGTTATTTTATTTTAATTTAAAAGTTTCAAATCATCAATCGTCATGTTGAATAGAAAAGCATAACAATTGTTTTTCCATGGCTTACTACGGGAAGGTGTAAGCATTTAGCAAATACATATGATAGTTTAATAAAAACCTGATTATTTCGAAAATGGTTACGAGTAGGTATAGGGAACCTTAATACAGTTCGATAGAAAATTAAATTCTACATTTGATAGTGCATAAAGTTATAGGGTGTCCCATTTAAAAAAACGGACATTAGCGGCTTTAAAAATGTGAATGTTTGCCGCTGAATTTAGGACATCCTGTATAAAAATAGACAAATTCAATAAAAAAATAGAAACGTAAGATTATTTACCGATCGTCTGCAAAATATGAAGATTATATCTTCAAAACTTACAGAAATATGAGATGTTAATCTAGAATCCAAAAATATCATAAAATACAGGGTGTTCCATTTAAAATAAGAAGTTGATACCAACTTCCGGTTAAACCGGAAGTGGCAGGAAATTGAAATTATTTCAAAAAAGAAGTACCCCTTGACCTTACCTTAATCCCAAAATTTGAAATTTTTATCTAAATGGCATCATCAAAAACTTTTAATGAACGGGTTGCGTGAATAACCCTGTATAAAAATCCCAAAACACTTCCTGGAGAAATTGTCTAATATTCAAATAGACATAAATAATACACTGGTAAGTTTTGATATCGTCTGTCTTTTTACAAATGTACCTGTAGATAAAACTTTACACTTTTCTAGGATTAACTTTTTGTGTAAAAACTACTTACTTTCAATATAAAATTGAATATTATCAACACAACATGGCTGTGGGATCTTTTTTATCTCCTTTACTGAGTAATATTTTTATGGAAAACTTTGAGTTAAATTATGTTCAAAACTACGATTATAAGACAAAAATTTATTATTTAAAGAGAAACAGACCTACAACTTGCATACACAGTTTTGAAACAAAAGTATACAGAAAACCTACACACACCACATACTTAAATTTTTACTCAAACCATCCTATCATGGTTAAAAAAGAACTGTATAGAGCCTATAAAAATAATTGGCAAAGATCAAAATTTTGTTGAAGAAAAAATTTTATAAAAGATGTTTTAAATCAAAATAATTATCCTAATAACTTCATTGAAAAATGTTTTCCTGAATTTGAGAATCCAAAAGTCAAACAAATCCAAAATAGACCAATTAAAAACCTCTTTATACCACACATACCTAACTCATGAGATGAAATAAAACGAATAGGTACACGTTATAACATAAGAACGATCTTTAAGGAACAAAATACACTTAGAAGCAAACTTACAAAAACAAAACCTAAGAATGAACAAGAAAAGACAAAAAATTGTTATTTATAAACTTCCGTGTCAATGCAATATAGTTTACATAGGTGAAACCTCTAGGCCATTAGCCAAAAGAATCAAAGAACACCAACCTTACATAAAAAATAGGGAATTTTAAAATTCATACAGTTGCCATCATGCACTAGATAACAATCATAAAATAAATTGGAATGCTTCTAGCATTTTGGCAAAAGAATCATGTTCCAAAAAATAAAAGAAAGTGCCTTAATATTGTTGAACAAAGAGAATTGTGTAGCATCTTGTTCTGTTCATTTTAATATCAGATGGTTAAATTTGCTAAATATTGCAAAAAAATACACCTCAAAATACAATAAATTAAAATAAACATACTCTAGGTACACATACTTTCTCACTTTATTTTGACAATTAAAAATAACACCTTTAAATTGACATTCATTGATATTCTGGCAGAGTTTTGCTTAAGACGGGGGTAGACTTTCCCCCAGAAAACATATACTTTTCAGAACTAAAGACTGCATATTAAACTAATCAGGTAATTATCTTGTTTTTGTATTTGGTTGTGGCGAAAAACCTAAAAATAGTTTTTCGTTTTAATTCGTTTTTATTTTTTTCTCACTCTATTTGATTAGATATAACAAAATACATTTCACACTCTTATTACTTTTTCTGCTTTACAAAAGAATGTTGTCAGATTTCCAATCCGACGTTTTGTCTTTGAGTGACTATCATCAAATTATTTTTTTTTAAATAAGACCCTGTAGCTTTTTTATTGCTAGCCGTATCTCTTTGATGCCCTTAAAGCTATTACGTATCACAAATTTTGAAAAATTTATTCTTTTTATGAAAAAATACCACTTTGCGCTGTATGAATCACCCTTCTCTGTGTTTTACGTACTTTTCTCAATAAATCCATCTTTGTCCAGGACAACTTAACAAATATTATAATTTAATTTATAAAGTTAACTTTAACAAACAACATTTTAAGAAAGTCGATTTTATCTTTGTTGCAATTTGATAACAATTAATACTAAACTTATTACCTTGGACATTAATAATAATAATTACCTATGCCAAAGTACCATATCCCCAGTTACAAAGTAATTACTGTTATCAAATAGCAAGAAGTCTAAATACTTAGGGTCGATTTTTTTTCAGAATGCCGTTTTTAAGCTCTAATATTGTTCCACACTGCCATGTTATTGAGTTAAATTAATAAAATATCATACCTAGCCAAAGAATTTATTTTCGTTTCATTTGTTTTACAAATATTTTGACCTTTCTGTTTGAATCTGGATTATTCTCTATTTGATTTATAATAATTAAAAATGTCTCCCTCCTGTTTAGAGAAATTTGATACCTACCTAGAATGTGAAAGATATATGTAGGAACACCCTGAAAGGCGAAAACCCCATTTTTCTTATTTTGGAAGACTTTAGCAGATCATGTGGTTTCTAAAAACCAAGAGAAAGATACGGCAGGCGAATTGATCCAGAAGATTTTAGATGCTGTAGATAGATAGTAATATCAAAGGGTAATATTTCCTAATTCCTATATTACAGATCGAAACTTCATATAGATCTTCTATCAGAGCATTTAAAAACCAAGAATGATAAGTTGGCGAACTCTTGGAACACATGAATATAAACCGTATGAAATTCCTGTAAGCCGGATGTTAAGACCTGGTAATTCCGATAGGCGCCCAGATTTTTGTCACTGCAGGCTTCAAAATAAACTTCAAGAAGATAAATACAAAAAGGGTTGAAAAATGACAATTAAAAATGAAGTTAAACAAACATCCTTCTAATCTGTTGAATGCTGCTGTGTAATATGTCAGTATTATTTTCAATTTTATTGTAGTTTTTTTAAATCTGATATACTGGAGAAGATATAAAGATGTTTGTTCATGGGGCTGGGGTTTGAATAAAGCTCAAGCGTCTTGCAAAATTTTTGAAAACGTACGAAAGAATATAATGAATTTTGGTTACCCAAAAATCGAGTAGTCCATTGAAACTATGAAAATCAGTGTCATTCTGACAGTTAATGACAATTAAATTATGTCAGAAACTGTTATTGTTCTCCGTTTGGATACTCACTGGTAATGTTTAATAATGATTACTCACGCATTATTTCCAGAACAGGAAAAGAAATCAGAAAATTGGTTTTTGATTATTTCGCAGTAGCTGCAGTTTTACAGAATTTTGCAAACGGTTATCATGATTACAAGCTGCATAATTTAGAATATCTAAAGCAGAGAGGTATGGAACTAAAAAGCAGTTGTGTTGTGCGAATAATAATACATCTGGAAATTATTGACCAGCAGCTTTTTAAACATATTCTTTGGACTAACGAAAGACAACGATAAACCAAAATCAACATGATTGGTGTACAGAAAATACATATTTTGTTTTTGCATTTTTGTATAAATGTCTGGTTTGGTACAATCGGCTAGCATGTAATTGGGCTTTTCTTTCATTCTTTTTCATGAAAACGTGCTAATTTCTTGTAAGAACTACATAAATCTACTATATACTCCCCACATAAATCAAACGTCGTAAAGGAATACCTTATATGGGAAGATAGATAGGAATCAATGGTACAACGCAGTGGCCCTCGAAGTCGCCAGATTTAGTGGCCTTTGATTTTTATGGGGCACTCTAAAAAATTAACTTTATTTAATTATTTTATGAAACTCTATATATAGATATAGAACATTTAAAACAAAAATTTTTTTTCATTTCCATACATTTTCAAAAATTTTGCCTTATAACTTTTGAAAAAAGAGAGATAGAGAATTTTGTTTCAAATAAAAGTTACTATAAATATAAGAGCTTTTCAAATGTACTTTTCAAATATGACGGCGAGAGAGAGAGAATTAAGAAATCATGTTTCTTGGCGTCTAGGGGCCCTAAAACATGAAGAACGGAAAAATCCTGAAAGGACAACATTTTTTGTGCAAAATTGTAATATTTTTTTTTTAACATTCTAATAGACCGACCTTTTATTCAGCTATACTGGTTGTGTTACCACGTCATCCCCATGGGACCCTTAATTTTTGACTAGAATTTGAAGTCAATCGGCTGAGTATTTTTTTAGCTATGCCGCGAAATGAGAAAACATGCTGTTTGGCATCTAGGGACCCAAAAATGTGAAGGTTTCTTCTGGGAACGGTGATTTTTCTCACGATTACATTTTATTTCGCCGCTATTTTGTTTCGCTATCTTGAATTTGTATGACAATTTTACCCGCTTATCTCTTTATCACAAATAATTCTTGCACAAAATTTAAAATCAATCTAATAAGTATAGTTATTCACTTTGATTTCTAGGATTCTTACCAAAATTTTACCTGTTATTTCTTATGTATTACGTGTTTGAGGAAATTTGAACAAGAAAGAATAAAAAGAAGACGGCATCACGTGACTAAAGCGGGTTCAGGTCAGCCATATTATTAAGAGGCTTGTGTCATTTCCAGTGTTGCCAACCCTACCGATTTTTCGGTAGTTCTACTGATTTTACTGGCAGTGAATTAGATTTTCATGGTATTATCGTATTAGTTCGTTAGTTATTATCATTATTTTATAAATAGTTGCTAAAATATTGTGCATTTATACTGGAAATTCCCTGAAAATTTCGAATTTGCAATAAATAAAATAAATGAAAGCAGTGGTAGTGTATGTGAAATATAGCCAGAAATATAAAGAGCAAGGGAGTCATTATCAGAGTTTAAAGGATTGGTAAACAAAAGCTGCAAAGGTATAGAATTTGCATTATGTTCATATTGTAATAAGGACATCAAAATAATCAGTGGCAAAAATGCCCTTTAAACATAGTCTTGGAGAATTTCATAAAGTTAAGTCTAAAATGATTGCTAACCTACCATTAATCGCTACATTTGCAAAAGCAAGTATATCTGGAATTCTAAAGCTTGAACAAAATATAAAAGAAGGTAATATTAAAAAAACCGTACTAAAAATTATAATTTAATTTTTTTTTATTTTAGCCGAAATACGTTTATCCGCATTTATTGCTGAACACAATATCTCCTCTAACTGTATGGAACATCTTCCAAAATTAATAGCCACTATTTGTCCCAATTCGAAAACCGCTGACGGTCTGGCGTGTAGCAGAACAAAAACTACATCAATTGTCAAAAATGTGTTGGGACATCAAAATTTTCAGAATCTATGTGCGCATTTAAGGAAAAAGTTTTTGTTGATAGATGACGAATCGGCAGATCTAAGTACGAAAACACATTCATGTCTGGTTGTAAGATATTTGGACTCTAATTGTACAGGGTAATCAGTTAAGGGTAGCGAGAGGCCATATCTCATAAGATATTGGTCGTATAGATTTGAGAAAAAAAAAACCATAATAAAAGTCGCTAAAGAAATTGCTGAAAATTATTTTCGAGTTTGTCAAACGTCCGCTAGAGGGCGTAAAAACCAACACCAAGTAGAAAAATGGGGTTTTTATAGAATTTTGCCTAATGAAAATATATCGATGATATCATTTTTATATTTAGTGACCATTTCCCTACACTTTTTGTCTAAAATGTTTTGTTCTATATATCAAAATAAAGCGGTGGGGGAAGTTCAATTGTTTTTTCAAACAAACCAAGATGTCTCCCGTTTCTTTTGACCGATTTTAGCAAACTTAGGCTCATATGAAAGCATAATTTGCACTACAAAACGCTTATTTGGTTTTGAATTTTTGACTTTTGCTGGCGTCGCTAGATGGCGTTAACTGAATTAGTAGCATATTTTTTAGTTATTTTCAAAAAAAACAAATGTAATGGTATATTCATTTTTACATATTTTAAAAGGGGATAAATTTCTCTATAATTTAATGAAAATAATTTATCATCTACCTTTTTTTGAACCGTTGATATTGACCAAAATATTATTTTATTTTATTAAAAAATGGCACGCCACTGCTTTTTGTCAAAATAAAAATCATTTTCGTAATCACTTATTAGTTGCTAACAAAAAGAACCTCTTGACTTTTTTTCGTTAGACGAACGGTTTTGGATTGAAACAATAAGATGTTTAACAATGATAATTATAAGGTTAAAAATATGTTTAAATATTACATCTCACAATAATAAAATTATTACCTATTATTTTTGTCATTAATAATCATTTAATTAGCTAGAGGATGCTTTAGGTCATAATTTATTTTTAATAATTATTATTATTTCATAAATTAAATTAAGAATCGTTAAGTAACAAAACACCAAATTGTCAATCACGTTGATATTCATTTTTTACAACAAATCATGCCTTTTACGAATGAAGAAGCCTTTGATATGTTGAGAATTTATTTTCAATGTTTTGAAAATGCGGCGATTGCTTCCAGGCAGTATGCACTGCGTTATCCCCTCCAAAGACACCATTCGAGAATGGTTTTTCATCGTTTAGCCTTACGTTTAAGGCAACATGGCCAAGTGCAACCAAACTCCAACTTTGAAAAGAAATCGTAGAGTAAGAAGAGAAGATAACATTATAAATGTGTTGGCTTATATTTATGCAGACCCCCATTTAGTTAACATCTTAGTTTTTCAATCCAAAACCGTTCGTCTAACGAAAAAAAGTAAAGAGGTTCTTTTTGTTAGCAACTAATAAGTGATTACGAAAATGATTTTTATTTTGACAAAAAGCAGTGGCGTGCCATTTTTTAATAAAATAAAATAATATTTTGGTCAATATCAACGGTTCAAAAAAAGGTAGATGATAAATTATTTTCATTAAATTATAGAGAAATTTATCCCCTTTTAAAATATGTAAAAATGAATATACCGTTACATTTGTTTTTTTTTTTTTTTGAAAAAAACTAAAAAATATGCTACTAATTCAGTTAACGCCATCTAGCGACGCCAGCAAAAGTCAAAAATTCAAAACGAAATAAGCGTTTTGTAGTGCAAATTATGCTCTTTCATATGAGCCTAAGTTTGCTAAAATCGGTCAAAAGAAACGGGAGACATCTTGGTTTGTTTGAAAAAACAATTGAACTTCCCCCACCGCTTTATTTTGATATATAGAACAAAACATTTTAGACAAAAAGTGTAGGGAAATGGTCACTAAATGTGAAAATGATATCATCGGAATATTTTCATTAGGCAAAATTCTATAAAAACCCCATTTTTCTACTTGGTGTTGGTTGTTACGCCCTCTAGCGGACGTTTGACAAACTCGATAATAATTTTCAGCAATTTCTCTTGGCGACTTTTATTACGATTTTTTTTTTCTCAAATCTATACGACCAATATCTTATGAGATATGGCCGATCGCTACCCTTAACTGATCACCCTGTACAGTGCGAGAAACTTTTTTTGGTTTAATTAAACTTTCTTCAGCAGATGACACAACATTATATACCAATATTGCATTTGCCATTCTTTTCACTTGTGTGCATCGTACGCTTGTGAAAAGTCACCTCGTTTGTGGGGGATTTTACTAGAAATATTTATAATTATTTTTACTCAAGTCCTAAAAAAATGCAGAATTTTGCGAATTTTAGGCGTTTTGTAATGTAAAAATTCACAAAATCCTGGATCCAGCTCAAACTAGGTGGCTTTCTGTCAATAGTAGTTTGTCGGACTTTGAAACAGTATGGAGCACTGCAATGGTTTTTTATAGATGCTGTCGCTAACAACGATGTGTCGGCTGCACAAAACATTTTTTGTAAATTAAAAGACCCCACTGTAAAATTATTTTTGCAATTTCTAGAATATGCATTGCCTTTCTTCAATAATTTGAATAAGGAAATGCAGTCGGAGTCAGTAAAAATACATGTTCTGTATAAAAATGTCTCTAATGTTTTAAAAACAATTTTTGAGTTCTTTAATAAAAGAAATTACTTACTAAGTACTTCAGTAGAAGACATTGAATTTAAAAATCCGTAGTACCATTTAGCAATTGAAGATATATGCTTTGGGGCAAATGTTGCAAAATCCCTTTTAGAACTGCAATTAAGCTCTGAAGTAACATTTAGGTTACGATGCTTAAACTTTTATATTGTGGCATGTAGCCAAATTATATCTCGATTTCCTCTAAAAAATAATCCGTTACAGCATTTTAGTTTTATGGACCCTTCTGTTATTAAAAATGGTACAATATCCACAATAATCAACTGCGTTTCACTTTTTCCAAATATAGTTAAAGACAACGAATTACAAAAAAATTGATGCAGAATGGCGTCTTCTCAGAAATACTGAGGAAATTCAATCTTTCCCAGATGATATTATAGGCTTTGGTATATGGCTATATTGCTTATGTTTGAAACTCTTAGACAGTTCGTTTTTTGCCTTTTATATTTGCCACATTCTTCTGCAAACATAGAAAGAAAATTCTCTAAAATAGATATGTTAAAAACAAAACAACGAAATTTGTTAGATACTTCTTCAATTGTTGGTTTAATGCATTCAAAAGAATATATAAACGATAACAACTGTTTTGACTTCCCTGTTGAAAATAAATTGTTATCAAGAATGAATAAAAAGGATCTGTACTGACAAAGAATTTTGAAAAATAATTTTATATTGGTCGTTTTATTTGTATTTTAGTGTCCGTTTGATGTTTATTACCTACGTTTTGTTGGATTTAAGATAATAGAGAAAATACAAGTATTTTTTACATGACGGATTTTTTCCCTCAACTACCGAATTTTTTCGTAATCTACCGATTTTTGCCTATATAATCTACCGATTTTAATGCTGGATAGGTTGGCAACACTGGTCATTTCAGGTGTCAATTGCTTGTTTGTTGTGTCTTCAAGTGATTTTAGACTATTGTACGTGTTTTAGATTATTTATGAAGATTTTTGTGGCGTTTTTTTTTTGAAAACAAGTATGGTGTTTTGTTCTGTCTGCAGCTTTTGTAGCAGAGACGATGTGGATAACAAGAAATCTAGGGGAATAACTTTTTATAGGTTAGTATAAAGAATGAACAGGGTCGGGTCCATAAAATTTGGGGTAGATTTTATACAAATTATGGGATATTACACGATTTTTGTATTTTTTTCCAGGACATTTATAAGGAGGCGTAGAAGGGCCACAATTTTTTTTCAATTCTGAGTTTAAAGTCGGAATTTAACAAAATTCTGAGTTTAAAGTAAGAATTTAACTAGATTCTGAGTTCAAAGTAGGAATTTAATCAAATTCTGAGTTTGAAGTCGGAATTTAACTAAATTCTGAGTTTAAAGTAAGAATTTAATAAAATTCTGAGTTTATAGTCAGAATTTAACAAAATTCTGAATTTAAAGTCGGAATTTAACAAAATTCTGAGTTTAAAGTCAGAATTTAGTCCGTACGATTGCATAACAGACTGGAACCAAGAAAACAAGTCCAATATTCTTGTTTGAATAATGGCAAATGCGCTATGAATTGTTCCACTACAGATAGTTAAAAAATAATAAAAGGGGGAAGGGTACAGAATAAAAGTTTCCTATTTTGATTTTTGAGTGTTAAATAAGTCCCTGACAAATTAAACATATGTTTAATTAGTTCATTTTATATATTTTTATTTATTTCTATTGCTGAAAAAAAAGCCAAAATGAATACAAGAAAACATATACATTAAAAGGTTCACAAAATAAAAAAGGTAATACAAAACGATAAATAAATCTTAGGAAACGGTTCAAATATGTTTCAACGATGTAAGGGTGTCTCGCGAAGCATACTGACAGATCTCCCTTCTGTTTCAGGGTGATTCAAGTTGTGTCTTATTAGAAATATCTGGAGAACCAACGAATAGGATGTGTTGAGAATTTGGCTTTGGCCATAGATGAACATAATACACCCTCGTTATAAAATATTTTAAATTGCTCGGTGTTGCCGCTTCTACCTCAAACCGGAGGCATCATTCCTTTTTTAAATGCAATGCCCTATATTTTATTAAATTTTTATATTTTTCTAAAAAATGCAGGCACTTATTGAGTTACCTTTCTCATGCCTAAATTTAACTGTTTTCGAGAAAATGGCGCTTAAACAATGGCAATTTTGACCCTTTGAAGCTCGGTAAATCTCAAACGAGTTTACCTGCAACGAAATGGATTTCACTTATCTGTCTTAATATTTAACTATCTATCTTCTGACACCAATTTCAGGTTTGGCAGGAGATGTCAAAAATGCATTTCGTTAAATTCTGACTTTAAACTCAGAATTTAGTTAAATTCCGACTTTAAACTCAGATTTTAGTTAATTTCTGACTTTAAACTCAGAATTTAGTTAAATTTTGACTTTAAACTCAGAATTTTGTTAAATTCTGACTTTAAACTCAGAACTTTTTTAAATTCTGACTTTAAACTCAGAATCTAGTTAAATTCCGACTTTAAACTCAGAATTTAATTAATTTCTGACTTTAAACTAAGAATTTAGTTAAATTTCGACTTTAAACTCAGAATTTTGTTAGATTCTGACTTTAAACTCAGAATTTTGTTAAATTCCGACTTCAAAGTCAGAATTTAAAAATAAAAAAAATTGTGGCCCTTATACTCTTCCGTATATTTATGTTGGGGCGTTGAAAACAAAAATTAATACGTAATTTTCCAAATATTCCTTCAAAAATGCTTTTTATATCAAGCATTCATTTAGTTTGGTACAGCCAACAAAATTCAATATTTAAAGGTCGTATTAACTAAAAAGGTTTAAGAGTTAGATCAGGTCTAGTTGCCATGGTACTTAAAACTCTTAGTTTGCTCATGTCAGTGTCATTTTGTGATTATGACATTTAGAAAAATTATTTGTTCAATTGTTAAAAATGTCATCTTAAACCTACAACTGTCAAATTAGACCTGGTCTAAATTTAGATCTCTTAACTGAATACGGGTGTAAATGTCTTGCAATGAACAATACTTGTTTTTCTAAGTTTGAAAAAACGTAAGGTAGTTGTTTATTAGAGAAATGAAAATTTAATTATAAGTGGCAAAATTGTTTCAAATTTCAAAAAAATCCGCCATGCCGCAATTGTTACCACAGCTTCGCGTAGTGGTAACGTTAAAATACGTAAAAAACAACAATGACATTTCCTTTTTTATTCTTTCTTGATGATTTTTATCAAAATATTACCACGCCATACCCATATGACCCTTAACTCATGACCTAAATTTGAAATCAACGGCGTAAATTGTTTTTTAGTTATGCCACGAACAGACAGACAGACAGAAAACATGTTTTTTCTTGGCGTCTAGGGACCCGAAAATCGTGAAAATCTCTAAAAACCTGGGAGTGTGATTTGTTCATGATTACAATAATTCCCTTTTAAGAGGAAAGTAAAAAAGAGGAAAAGCAGTTTCCTTTTCGCGAAAATTTCCTGTAAATATACCCCTCTAATATTTATTTATCCACTATTGTCGATAATGAATCAAAGAATGGGAACGCTCGAACACATCGAAATGCAACAATAAAGTCCAACAAAAGCATCTACGTGAAAAAAAGACAAAAAAAACGGCGCGCGAGTAATTAAAAGCCGCACAAAGTGCTGATGATCGGCAAAAAGGGCCTCAAAATACCTCTAATTAGTAAATAAAATAACTCAATACCCTCGTTAGCGAAAGGGAAACACATTATTTCGAGCTGAGTGTGCATTTTGTTCTGTTCCGTCGATGATGGCCAACGACGCTAAACGCCGAATAATGAACAGCCTTTGTTTGTTTTGGAAAATAAAAGGCTCTCCGTTTGGAGTTATTTTTTATGATGGTTGTAGGTGATAATGAGGTTATCTCTCTAAGCCTCGAGAAAAATTAAGAAACTCATTGTAATGAACACTTTTATGATCTCAAAATATATGCTAAATCAAGTCAAAGTCGAAAACATTATTAATTAAAACTAAATTGTTTTGTATCTAAAGTTAATTTTAAAAAATCGGCAAATTTGCTTTACTTTTTTACTATTAGGAGTAGGGAAGTACGAACCAATTTAGTTCAGTACCGTCAATCGGGGTTAAGTGAATAAAAAATTTCAGTTTTCCGTTAATATTGCCTGAACTGTCACATTCTATATTTAATACTGTTATAAATCAAATAGATTCCTATTTTTTTTAGTCAAAGTGTGATTCACTTTACCCCATATGTTGGGGTAAAATGAATCACATATGTAAATTCTATATCTAGGTCACTTTTGTATGATCCAGGGTAAAGTGAACCACATAAAGAGATGTTTAAAAAATATCTGAAACGTTTAAAAAAAAAACACTCAAAATAGTCAAAGCAAACAGCAGTATCTTATCAAAATCAAAACTTTATTCTTTGGCACAATTCAACAAATCACGGAATCTCTCAGCAAACTATAACTATCATAGATAACATTTAATTTTATATATATATTTATAATATTTAATATAAAAAAACTGTAAAAATCAAGCCTTAGGCTTAAGTGAATCACAAAATAAACTAAAACCTCTTAAATAGGTTTTTTTCTTATTGTCAATTGACTTTAACTTGTTAAAAATAGAAGGCACTTTTTTCACTAATTGTCATTCTAGAATTGAAAATTCGTTATTGGTTATTTTAAACACATGCTGTCCTCGTTTGACCGATCTCAGTTTCACCTCTTTGTGACATTGCGTATTATCAATTTCACTAATATCCGGGATTGGTGGATAAACAAAATAACCTTTTCCTATTCCTTTTTTTCTTAACACATTTAGTATTAAGCCTTCATCTGAAATAGATTCGATTTTTCCAATGAAAAATCGTACCCGTTTGCCAAAAGGAAATTTTGCGATTATGTAGTCCCCTGTCTGAAGATCCTGATAAGTCTTGCTTGTTAATGATTCTTCTTGATGAGTTGTTTCAATATCACTGCAGCTGTCACTATTATTTCTATTTATACAGTGTGTCCCAGATTCGCTTCTCTATATAGGGATCTCGGCTCCTATTATACCTACAGCAAAGGTTAAACGGGGAATGTTTTAGAGGAAACTTATTGCGTTCGATATCTGGCTTCAGATTTACGATCGATCAATAAGTTTGGGAAATATCGGCGAAAAACCGAAAATGGCGGATTTCGTTTTTTGCCAGTATATCCAGAATGGTAAATTTGACAGCTGTCAAAATGTGACATTATTTGGACACATTTTTAAGACAAATAAGATGGCGTATACGACACGTCTTCATTGTTTTTTGTTAACCCGCAACCCGCCTGAACTTTTATTTTTCTTGTGGCCGTCATATTGGATTATTCGATTTTTGGAAAGAGCCTAAAATTTCCAGTCTAGTGATATCTCACAAGTGCATTAAATATTTTAGTGTCATCAAAATATCACACATCGTAAATTAGGTGTCAATGTTTTTAAAGGAGGCCATGATTTATTTGTCACAAGATTACATTAATAAGTAAGTAATGTATTGAACGCATTGAATTTTCAATACAACATGAACGTAAATAACGACTTAAAAAATCTAAATGAGCTTTAACTACTTTGGAAGTGGGTAACATTAATTTACAAATCTGCAAAATGACGTCCATTTGCATCGAGACATTTTTGACAATTGGTGACTGTTTTTCGTACAGCCCTGGTAAGTGTATTTCGGTTAATATTTCTAAATGTGTCCAGAACTCTTTGTCTCAGGATTTCTATGGTCACGTGGGGATCAAATTCATAGATTTCATTTTTCGTGTGACCCCCCAGAGGTAGAAATCCAAGGGCGACAGGTCAGGGGCTCTAGGAGGCCAAGATATTGGACCATTTAAAGAAATTATTCTTTCGTCAAACTGCTCTCTTAAGAAGTTCCTGACTTTGTGAGCCGGACATCCGTCTTGTTGAAACCAAGTTCTCTCTGCCCGTTTAGGTTGTAGTCAAACAAAAATGGTCCGATAAGTCGATTTCCTGAAATGATTAATAATTTATAAATAGATGCCCAACAGTCAAGGGCGGCAGGGTCGGCCGGGTGGTACTAGAAACTATAAATTATAAAGGGAAAATTATCTTTATTAAAAAGTAGATATTTTCTTTCTAAAAATAATTATCGAAACATCCCGTAGTGAATGAGCTTGTATACAGTTGAAACCTATTCAGCTTTATTATGAAAAAGAAAAACATATTTGGTTAGCGAGAAGTAATAGCCGTAATAAATTATTTTGTTGGTATTGCATATTAATTTCGGAAATACTAAATCAATTTATTTCAGTGATATAATAATCTTAAAGAAGTACACCGTGCCTTAATAAAACATAAAATATCAAAAGAACAAATCCCTTGCGCTTTAAAATTTAAATTATTCGGAAATACAGCTGAACACCTTTCTATAAATCATAATGAAAATCGAAAAATAATACGACATTTGATTAATATGGTATTTTTTTTCCGGGTAATAATAAATCATTAAATTCAGACAATCAAAATAATTTTAGAGAATTAGCAAAATCTGCAGAAAATTTAGATAAAGTGTTAATACATTTATAGAACTAAATTCTATTTTTATAGGTTCTACGAAACTACAATACAAAATGATTGAATAAAAATGTAATACAATATCAAAAAGTAAGTTGACTGACTAGAGTAGAACGTTTTACTTTTTTTTATTAGATTATACTCTTTTAGTATCATGAAAGAACTAAACGAAAAAAAAAAGATTATTATTTGACCACCATTTGGTGCCTATTTAAAAAATATTGGATAGATTAACTTACCAATGATCCCACACCAAACGTTACTTCCAAATCTGATCTGAAGACGTCTCTCTGCCACTTCGTGAGGATTTTGCACAGCCCAATGATGACGGTTGTGCCTATTAAAGACTCCACAATTCGTGAACCTGCTCTTATTGGACCACAAGACATGATTTATAAAATCAGGATTTTCATTACATCTCCTAGTATACCACTCACAGAATTGTAGTCGTCTTGGAAAAACAGTTTCCTTAAGTCCTTGTACTATCATGGGTTTGTATGGATGGTACTTATTCTGTTTTAAAACTCTCTGTACTGTTGTTTTGGCACATTAGTTTCCTGTTCTACGGTTCTTGCCGATGCACTAGGGTTTTCGTTGATAAGTTGTAAAATGTTTCTGACTCGATTTTCATTGTTATTATTGTATCCGCTTCTAAGTTGTCCGAAGGCACCATGGTTAATTAAATTAACTACGATTTTCCTGAATTGGGTTTTATGAGGCTGCCGTCGTTCGGGGTACATCTCCAAATACCTTGCTGAGGTAACGTCGGCGTTTCTGTATGATTGAAAGTACAGAGCTAACATGTCAACCTTTTCTTCATTTGAATACGGAATGCCGGCCATTTTCTATAGGTTTTGACAATTTATGTGTCAGATTTATCATTTTATTGGGGTAAAAGCGTAACTGCTACTTATTAAAACAGAGCTTTGATACTTTTAACTATTTAACTTAACGTCAAAGTCAAAATGCAATTTTGTTACAAATAAATCATGGGCTCCTTAGAAAAGCATTGAGAGCTAACATTACTTTAAATCATGGCCTCCTTAGAAAAGACTGAAACCTAACTTTACGAAGTGTAATATTTCGATGATACTAATATCTTTAATGCACTTGTGAGATATCACTAGACTGGAAATTTTAGGGTCTTTCCAAAAATCGAGAAATCCAATATGGCGGCCATAAGAAAAATAAAAGTTGAGGCGGGTTGCGGGTTAACAAAAACAATGAAGACGTGTCGTATACGCCATCTTATTTGTCTTAAAAATGTGTCTGAATAATGCCACATTTTGGCAGCTGTCAAATTTACCGTTCTGGATATACTGGCCAAAAATGAAATTCGACATTTTCGTTTTTTTCCCGATATTTCCAAAAACAATTGTCGATCATAAACCGGATATCGAATGCAATAAATTTCCTCTGAAACTTTCCCCATTGACCTTTGTTGTAGGTATAATAGGAGCCGAGATCCCTGTATAGAGAAGCGAATCTGGGACACACTGTATTTCTTGTTGGTGTCGATGTTCTTGGAAGGTCGGACCTTCCATTGTAAACCACTACGTCGGTGTCGTCATCACTTGAGGATTCTTCTTGGTGTATTGGTTCTTGGTCTGTTAGCTCCTTGACCATTAGGTCTGCAACGACTATTTTTCCCGTTGTTGTTGTTGTTGTTGTTGACTTTCATTCCACGCTTTTGTTGGGAACCACCGGCTGGTGTTTTAAGCGTCTCAAAATAGTAAAATAAAGCTTGACTCCAAGCATTAGCTTCTTTGTTTTCTGATTGATTGTCAATATTCCTCGGTGTTTTTTCAAGCACTTTATTTGGGTTGAACGGACTTATGCCCGTAGGGCGAAAACCAGCTACAGCATTTTCTTTCGCTATGAGGTCTATTTCGTTCGTAATCGTTTCGTCAAGAAGCCTAGGAAAAGTCGTTTTCGGCAACACACCGCTTTTTTATTTTCCATTCATTAAGAATAATCCTCCAACGCACTTTGAGGGGTCTAAAATACGCTACATCCAGCGGTTGGAGTAAATGCGTTGCGTTTGGTGCTAACAGGACAAATTTTATATTGTTCTGTTCACAAGTCTCAACGACCCTAACTGTTAGGTGGCTGTTCAGACTGTCCCCTATCAATTCTTTTGGGCCGTCTAATTTCCGAAAGTAGAGCAATGCAATTGTAAGAAACCAGTCCTCAAAGAGCTCTGCATCGAACCAACCGCTAGCACTTCTGTTGTATCTTGCTCCTTCTGGACCACCTTCTGTCCATTCCTCGTACATATGCTTTGCTTTATATACAATGTATGGTGCAAGCATGGTTCCATCGGCTGCAATGAGGAACATTACGGTGGTGCTGGCCTTTGATGTTTCTCTTGTTCGATGCGTGTGTTTAGATCCCTTCTTTGTAACTACTTTCAATGCCCCACAATCGTCCGAAAAATTTGTTTCGTCGTAGTTGACTACGTTGGAGGGTGGAACGTCTCGAATAGTCTCCCTTAGATTATTGAAATATTCTTCTATATTTTCATACTTTAGACCAGCCCTAACACATTTCGTGTTTTCAGCTAATTTGATTGTTAGCTGTGGTTGCCGCCTCATAAAGGATGTGAACCAATCGATTGCAGGAAGATTATTTTTAAACCTTCTTTCAGTTTTTCCCAGTTTATCTAGTTATCAGTATTGCCGAATTGTTTCTCGTACACTTGTAGATCGTAATAGGAATCCCCACTGCGCACATATCAGCAAGGACTCAGTCATTCTCTGCTTTTCTTTATCGGTTAATGCTGGTTGGCGGATGGGTGTTGGAATGGATGGGTTCTACGGACTCTTCTCTGAACTGTAGAATAAGGAACACAGCTTCAACTGCGCGTCGTACGTAGTCTTTGTTATAGTTACTCTTGACTGTGATCCCTAACCTTTTTTTGTAAAAACGAGGCATTCTGAAAAGTTAAAAAAAACTAAAATTAATAGACAAATATTAAATGGTAATATTATTTGATTGACAAATAAGTCTTATCACGACATTTATAGATCAATAACACTGATTAGACTGAATTTTCAATAATTTTAGTTGTGGTTCATTTTACCCTTTAATTAAGAACTGACATTATGTAATTAAGGCTTCGTTTGAATGCCGCATATTACTTCTAACGAATTTGAGAAACAATTTCTAGTAGTCAAAAGTCCAAAAATCATACCCAGGGCTGCGCACGTTCAAACGTTTCAGCGCTTCTCGAAATAACAGGTAAAGCATGCAAATATCTTCAGCGTCTTTCCTACTTACGTGAAAAAATTACCACAGCGTATCACTTGGTCGACTAACGAGCCCGAACGTGTATTACCACCGCCCTGTCAACTTTTATGATGGCGAACTTTGCCGAAATTCCCGAAATTAACCGAGCGGTTCAGTACGAAGGTAAAACAAGGTAAAGTACATTATATACTGTCTCTTTAAACATTTTTATTGGACGCCATTTTGTTCGAATATATTGGACTCCCACCAATATTTTATCAGTTTCTACCTATGCCACATTTGATTTTGGGCGTAATTTAAAATGGATTCAATAAGTAGTTTATCTTTATAACATTTGAATTTATCTCCAAAATTTGAATAGGAAGATTTTTTACGTTAATTTTTTAACATGTTATTTGTCTGCCATTTAGTTCCTTTATCTTGAATTCCTAACACAACTTTGCCAGCTTTTCTCTATATTACACTTAATGCTTGCACAAAATTTGAAATTAGTCTAATAGTAGTTTTTTTTCAGACTGATTTTTAATTTAATTTTATTAGGCCGCCATTTTGTTTTGCTATGTTATATTCATACCAAAATCTTACCAGTTCATTCTTATGTAACACTAGATTTCGTTTGAGGAAAATTGGATAATTAGTTTTTTTAATAATAATTTTTTAACGTTTCACTAGGCCACCATCTTGTTCCGGCATATTGGATTTTTACGAATATTCCACTCATGTACAAATTTTCCCGTAAGACAGGTCGTGTTTTCGAAAAATTATAGCGGAAATACACACCAAAAAATGAAATCTTGACAATATGAAACCTGCTTTTGAGAGACGCTAGAGTCCCTAGAACCTGATTTTTTTTAAGTATCTTTTAAACATTTTTGAAAAGTTGTCAATATGAATAATCGCTTTGGGCTAGTTTAAGAAGAGGAAATTGATGAAAATATAATTGGAAGCGAACCAAGAAACACCGTTAAATCCAAGAAGAGCATCTGGAGACAGTTTATGTCATTCTGCGATGAAAAAAACTATACGTTTGACCAAGATACTCCAGTATCCCAACTAGCAATGATTTTGAAAAGCTGGGCCTACAATATGGGAAAAATGAACGGGGAGGAATATAAAGAAGGCATGGTAAAAATTATTTGGAATATGACGGCGAAATTATTGATGGAAAGGTATTTCAATGAATACAAAATTAAAATAAATCCCTTCGAGCAGATCGAATTCAAATCGGCCCGAGACGCAAAAAATGCCAAAAGAAGACATTTGCAAGATATTGAAGGCAAACGCAGAGAATCGCCCGTTTTTTTAACATACAATGAATTAAAAAATCTAATCGAAGCTTGTGATGAATCAACTCCAGAGGGTTTACAAAAGAAGTGTTTTTTTCTGTTGTCCTATGAATTAGCCTGGAGAGGAGGAGATGGTGCAAGAGCCGCAACAACTTTTTTCAAAGAAGAAACTGACAACTTCGGAGGAAAAACAGATAGAATTCAAGACAATCCTGTTTTTTCTAAAACATGTCAAGGTGGTGGCCGAAAACTCGCCGATTCGAAGTGGTTGGTGAGAAACGAGAGAAGTCCCAGCTTTTGCCCAGTAAGAATTTATAAAGAATTACAAGATAAAAGGAAAAGTATCTCCAACACTCGACTATTTTTCACGCCAAACCCCCATTGGAAAATTTCCGGAAAATGGTTCAAAAACAGCCCAGTAGCAGAAAACTAGATTCAACTTGGACAAAAAAACAAGCACAGAAATCAGGCCTCAATACCACAAAAAAATTTACCAACCATTCCCTCAGAGCTACTGCCGTGTCCAAGCTGGCCAAAAGCAGAGTGTCGGAGCAAAACTTGTTAAAAATTACAGGTCATTCGAATGCGAAATTCCTATCAAGTTATTTGCAAATGGATCCAGATCACCACAAAAAAATTATTGAAAAAATGAGGCACCTGGAAAAGAACCACCCCAATAGCACGTGCATCCAGCCCCTGTAGCAGCATCACCCAGCATAAGTACAAGTAGTGGTCTGACGGCATCTTCTATGTCGTTGCAAAACAACAATGTGGTTAATAATTATCAGAACTGTACCTTTTATTATACAATCAATAATTAAAATTGAATATTTAGATTTATATTAAGTACTTTTCAATATTTAGACAAATAGTTTTATTAGTATATTATTATTCAATTTGTGTTCAATTTGTTACAAAATTCAAATTTCTGAACTTGAAATAGGTATGTATTTAATATTCAGTTAATAAAGCTTAGTTTCCCTGTATTTGATTCGTGGAATATGCCTCCTAAATACCATTCGTGCTTAAGAATTAACCAGATAATTTTCCACTCATGCGTGTTTTCTCTGCAAATTTCCCGAGTCCCATTCGTGAAAAATTATCGGAAATTTTTAAGCACTCGTGGTATTATCCCCGAAAATATTACCAGGTCATCCCCATATGAGCCTTAATTTTTTCCAAAATTTTAAGTCAATCTGATGAGTGGTTTTTAAGCTATGCCGCGGACTGGCAGACAGAGAGACAAACTGACAGGTGGACCGACGGAATTGATAAAACATATTTTTTGGCATCTAGGGACGCTAAAAAGCGAAGATTTGTAAAACCTGTTATGGTGATTTTTTAAGATTACAAACATTTTATTTGGCCGCCATTTTGTTCCGCCATCTTGAATTAGTACCACAGTTTTACAAGTTCATCTCTATACTACAATTAATTAAGGCCCAGAATTTGAAATTAGTTTATTAAGTATTTTTTTCAGCCTGAATTTCTAAATAATTTATTAAGCTGCCATTTTGTTCCGCCATCTTGTATTCGTACCAAAATTTTACCAGTTCATTTCTACATAATACTTGATAATACTCTCTTAGTAATAATTTTTTTTGACATTTCACTAGGCCGCCATTTTGTTTTGCCGTATCAGAATTTTACCAAAATGTTATCAGATCATCCTCATATGACCCTTAATTTTTGACCAACATTTGGAGTCAATCGAGTAAGTAGTTTTTTAGCTATGCCGTGAACGGACAGATCGACAGACAGACAGACCGACAGATCGACAAACAGACAGACCGACGGAATCGAGAAAACATGTTTTTCGTCATCTAGGAACCTTGAAACATAAAGTTCTGAAAAAATCTCGGAGAGTGATTTTTTCACGATTACAATACTTCCCCTTTATGAGGGAAGTAAAAAAGCGGAAGAATCCTTTACCTGGAACTTCCTTCGTCATGAATCTTGTTCCATCATATTGGATTTCTACCAATATTTTACCAGTTTGTACCTATGCCATACTTAATTTTTAGGCTTGATTTAATTGATTAAGTAGTTTTTATACATTTTGAATGCGTACCAGTCAATCACTGTGTCACGTTCAATTTTAAGGCAAGATTTGAAGTCAGCTGAATATGTTTTTTTAGACAATTTATGTGGCCGCCATTTTGTTTCGCGGACTTGAATTCGTACCACAATTTTACAAGTTTATCTTTATATCATATTTAGTGTTTTCCCAAAATTTTGATTCGTACCAAAATATTACAGGTTGAATTCTATGTAACACTTGATTTTTGTGTAAAATGTGAGACACATTGCAAAATGATGATATAATTAACTTTCTTTAGGCTGAATTTTTAAATATTTTAATAAGCCGCCATTTTCTTTCGCAATCTTGGATTCGTACCAACATTTTACTAGTTGATTACTGTTGATTTTTGTGCAAAATTTGAGTTTAATGTGATAAGTAGTTTTTTATATACCAGGTCATCCTTATACAGAGTGTCCCACGACGAACCGCGGCGATCGATTTCTCAGAAAGTAGGCTTTGGAAAAATTTGGAATTTTGGCATCTAACTAAAGTCGATGGGGCCAATTCGCGCAAAATATTTTCAAGATGGCGGCACTTCCGGTTATACTGGAAGTAGACGTCAACTTTCTTTTTTTAAATAGAACACCCTGTATATTATCGAATTTTTGGATTCCTCGAAAAATTCTAAGTATATTTCATGTATAATATACTATACCTATGTTGAACTGTTTTTGAGATATTTTGAATTTTGGCTTCCTTCTCCAAAAGGATCCACTTTAGTGGCTTCTGCTGATATTATAATAAATAAATATAGGGTGATCAAAAACTGATATTATAAATATACTTTAAAAAATCGTTAAAAGTTACTTTTTTCAAATGGAAACCCCCAATTTTTATAATTTTGTGTTATTTAACACTTAAAATAAGGGTGACTTTGTATAAAGTTGTCTATTCCAAAAATTTGTAGTTTTTGAGTTATTGACGATTTAACATTTTTTATTCTAATAATGCCAGACGGCTTCTAAGTTTTTTTGTTAGTTGGCCACGATAGGGAGGCCTGGCAAGAACAAAACCAATTGGTTATTATAGCAACTACTACTACTTACTAAAATATTATTTATTTATTATAGTAATTATCATCATTAATAAACTAATAATCACGCCGGGAAGATTAAATTACACACACGAGGATTATTTTAATTTGTTTATTATCTATGGGGAATCTAACAGAGTTTTAACAAGAACACGCCAGATATTTGCTGATAGATATCCAGATAAACAGAAACCGTCACCGAACGGCGTTAAACAAATGTTGGAAACCTATAAAAATTTTGGAAACGTCAAGGCAAAAATTAATAAAAGGAAGCCCACTGTTGATAATGAAAATGTCGAGATTGCAATTCTGGGATATTTTGCAGCATATCCAATGGCATCCCTAAGAAACGTGGCAAGACAATTAGGAATCTCGAGGAACTCGGTGCATAGGATTCTGTTAAAACATAACTTCCAACCTTATTTAATATCATTGGTTCAACATCTAAAAAACTTTGAAATTTGCAAAAAAGAGTACAGTTTTACGAGTTTATTTTAACAATGGTACAAGATAACCCTAGATTTTTGGACAGTATAATTTGGACCGATGAAGGAAAATTTACTAAAAATGCCCTTTTCAATAGACACAATTCCCATTTTTAGGCAATTTAATGTATTTTGTGCAGTAAGGAACGATGGAATAATAAAACTGAATTTTTACGAAGAAAATTTGAATGGTAAGTTATACATTGCAGGACACACACAAGGACTTTTTTAATGAAAAATAATCTATTTAGGTAATATTACAATATTTTTTTTTATCACTTTAGCTTCAATCCAAAATTAGATAAATCATTTAGTAAATATTATTGCATAAATAAATTAAATTAAATTATTTATACAGGTCACACTACACTACTTTATACAAATACTGGTCCACATACAGTAACCCATCATATCTAAAAAAATATATCGTCCCAAGTTTTATAGGAATGTTATCTTTAGTTAGATATTTACAAGCTATTTATACAGGATACTTTAGAAAGTCATAAAATACTAAACCTTCTTTTTTTTATTGAGCACTCTTCAGATTAAATTAATTGAATTTTGATGTATTTTGTTTCTTCTTAAATCAATAAATCGATGAATATTATCAAAGCATTTTTTTTCCGTAAAATTATCTCTATAAACTTTTGTAAGAGAAAGATATCTGAATATTCTTGAAGAGTTGTACAACGAATATTTAAGTAATTTACCTTTGGCAGAACATAGTCAAATTTTCTACCAACACGATCGCGTCCCACCACATAGAACAGTTGCAGTTACTAACTTTTTACAAGCCACGTTTTACGACAAGTGGATTGCCAACAATGGACCTTTCCTGTGGCCTCCTCGTTCCCCCGATCTGACAGTCTTAGACTATTTTATATGGGGAACGATAAAAGGAATGGTTTATTTTAATCCAGTAACAACGAAAGAGAACTGTATGGCAAGGGTAAGGGACGCGTTCGAAAGTTTATCTCCAGCTTCAATTAGAGCGGCCACCCACGAGGGATTTATTCGGAGATGCGAAATATGTTTGGTAGTACAAGGTGGACATTTTCAACATTTATTGAAAAAATAAGTTGTGCTCTTGTGTAGACTAGACTATAATGGGAATAGGCTTTCTTTAATTAATTTTTGTCTTCACGGTTTCAACATTTTTATAGTTTTCCAACATTTGTTTAACGCTGTTCGGTAACGGTTTCTGTTTAACTGGATATCTATTAGCAAATATCTGGCATGTTCTTGTTAAAACTCTGTTAGATTCCCCATAGATAATAAACAAATTCAAATAATCCTCGTGTGTGTAATTTACTCACCCCGGCATGATTATTAGTTTAATAGTTACTATAACAAATAAATAATATTTTAGTAGGTAATTGTCAAACAACAACAAATATTACGTTTCTATAGTAACCAATTGGTTTTGTTCTCGCCAGGCCTCTCCGTCATGGCCAACTAACCAAACATAGAAGCCGTCTGGCATTATTAGAATAAAAAATGTTGAATCGTCAATAACTCAAAAACTACAAATTTTTGGAATAGAAAACTTTATACAAAGTCACCCTTATTTTAAGTGTTAAATAATATAAAATTGGGGGTTTCCATTTGAAAAAAGTAACTATTAACGATTTTTTAAAGTATATTTATAATGTCAGTTTTTGATCACCCTATATTTATTTATTATAAAAATATCAGCACAGGCCACTAAAGTGGCCTGTGCTGATATTGGATTTGGACAAGGAAGCCAACCGCAAATAAATAATAGAGACTTCGATAAGCAGATATTTATAGTTATGTCTAGACTGTCTATGTGTCTATAGGATACATGAAATATACCTAGAATTTTTCGAGGAATCCTAAAATTCGATTATATATAGAGTGCTCAATTTAAAATAAGAAAATTGACGTCCTACTATCTTGAAAATATTTTCGCGAATTGCCCCCATCGACTTTAGTTAGCTGCTAAAAATTTCAAATTTTTTTAAAGCCTACTTTCTGAGAAATCGATCGCCGCAGTTCGTCGTGGGACACCCTGTATAACCCTTAATTTTTGACAAAGGTTTGAAATCAATTGGTTAGGTAATTTTTTGGCTATGCTGCGAAAAGAGAGGCCGACATACCGACCGACAGACATATAGACAGGCAGACCGACGGAATTGAGATAACATGTTTTTCGGCATCTAAGGATTTGAGTCGAATTAGGGATTCTATGGGTTTGACGAGCATTATTATAATCTGAGTGGTCTCCAATAGCAATTCTATATTTTCTCTGCATGAGGCAGGCTGATTCCAGTAGAAAAAGAAAATGTAAAATTAATAATTTTTGATCTAAAAACAATTTACGGCTCTTTTTGTAACACAAATATTTTATTGGAAAACTGTCTCGAGCAGGCTTCCCAAAAGCAAAGTCTGTACTCCAGGTTGGAGCAAATAAAAGATTATTTATGTAGCCTTCCAATATTAATCTATTATCAGTTAAAATACCCAGGATTCTATTTTAACTTAAATTGTTTAAAATTGAATATTCAAGTGACATATCACTTAACTCGCATTTAAGGGGGAACTGCATGCAATATTATGGATCATTTGCAAGCCTTCCGCCGCTGCAATATTATGTTAAAACTATAAGAGATATGTATTAGCTTCAACGTGATTTTAATAGGGAAATATGTATAGTGGGGCGCTAAATGCGAATTTTTATGAAAAAATCAAATCTAGAATTATAAAATAGAAGTAGATTTTTCCATTTTCGACCATTTTTTGACCACTTTTTGACGCAAATGCCGTCGCAAATAATTTTTTTCCTACAAAATGGCTCTTTACCGCCTTGCATTGATCCTTTTCTACGTAACTGCAAAATTTGAAATGGTAAATTGTACTCATGTCTTTGTATTTCTGTAGCGTGTGAACCCTTTTGAACCCATTTTTAAACGAAATGTAATTTAAATTGCCTATACATGACACATTTTTTTGAAGTCGGACGTGCAGGAGGTTTTCTCTAATACGTAGGTACCTTTTCATCTTACTTTGAACTTGACTAGACCTTGTCGCTGGTTTTTCACTTTTTGCGTGCAGTTCTCCCTTAAACATAATACACGTTTTATTTACACAAAGAATAAGTCGATTTGCATCACACCAATTTTTAATAATAATTAGATCAGAACTTATTTTTTCACGTAAATCTAACTGGTCATCATCATCCTACAAAACTGTAGCATCTTCAGCGAACAACGAACATTGTCCCCAAATAATGAGGTTTGTAATATCATTTATATTTAGAAAGAACATAATGGGTCCTACGATAGAGCCCAGTGGAACGCCGTACTCAACATTTAAAAATTTGTAGACCTCATTTCTCATAAACCATCTTAGAGTTACTCCCCTAAAACTATAGGTTTCCCAATTTTTCTAAAAGTATTTTATGACTGATGCAATCGAATGCCTTAGATAAATCACAAAAAATGCTGCAGCTGAGTTCTTATCATTAAGTTTTACATACAGTGACTCCAGAAATGAGAAAATAGCATCATTGGTACTATTATTCTGAAAACCAAAAAAATTCCATGATTCCAGAATGTTTCGACAGTCCATATAATGGCACTGCTAAAATTCACATTTTTCTAGCATTTGTTACTAGTTACAAGAGATAGATTAGAAAATTGCCTTCAACAACCCCATGAACAATGGTCAGCTTGTATGGGTGGTACTTATTTTTCTCTAAAGCTATGTAAAAAAGTGTTGTCCTAGGAATGAGTAGTGCTGTTCTTCTTATTTTTGTCGATGGCATTGTGTTTTCGTTAAAATAATTTATTACTTGATTGTTACGATTGTTATTTATTTTATATTTCGAAAAATATCTTTGGTTTGGCTGTTGCCTCTCTGGGTAAGTATCAGCGTAGTTGTTTAAGGCTATAATAGCATTCTTATTGTTTTTAATATAACACTTCAACATAACAAATTTATCTTCGTTGGTACAATGCAAGGCCATTTTGGAGAATTTAAAATAAACGATAACAGGAAATAACTAACCAACTTTGGCAATATAAAACAGTCCAAAATAAAAAAAATATATTGTTACCACTGCGATTTAGAGCCTAAAATCGAAATTTATACATCAATGATAAGGAGTTTTCATGCTTAGTTTAAAAAAGAAAAAATTCAATATGGCGTCCACAAGAAAATATAAAGTTGATGAGGGTGAAGAATTACCGAAACGTCGAAATAAACATCTGATGCAATAACATAAAAAATGACTTTCCGGAAGATTTTACAAGTTTTGAAAAAAATACAAAGAGGTTACAGGGCTTTATATAAAATGCCACTTTTTAGTTTTTTCAAAATATCTCAGTTAAAAGTACGCCGCTGGCGACTTTAAATTACCAACAAAATTCTGTAAAACTTTACCGATTTAATCATTTTTCCATCTTTTATATTTTCTGAGATCTCAATAAATGCATCACCGAAATGTCCCGCACTGTATATGTAGGAGCCAGGAAAATCGATTCAAAAATATTTGTTTAATGTAAATTTACACTAAAATCGTTATTATCCGAAATTTTACTCGACATGTTTGCAGCCTTGGAACAATAAAACTCATTAAGTTCATTGGCTGATAGATTTGGTCCAACATTATGAGATACATTGCTACATTTACCTCTCAGTTCATTAGCTGCGTTCCAAGCTTTTTAGTACTTTGCTATTCTACTTCTATAATAAGGTTGTTTGGCTACCCTTGTTGTTCGTCCTTATTAAACAAATATGAATTATTACGGAAACAGATATCCTGACTGCCTAAAAAAATTGCGCAAAAATAGCTAACTTCGCCGTGCGTCTTGCAACCCCATTATCTCACCAAGGGTCTTCCCAGGAAATTAGATTTAATAAATCGAAAATTTCAATTACAGTTATATTTCATATCGGATACATTGTATGTTTTTGAAATTGTTATTTTTTGTGTGTCTTAACCGCTGTTAATCTTGCTCTACCTATCATATATTCGAACTCGAGTCTTCTGGTTCGTCTCGTCGAAGGCGGACCTCTGTGTTTTAACATAAGTAGTTCCACGTGTTCGTGTTTTGCTGCTTTATTTCGGGGGAAGCGAGAGACTCAACCGCTCAGTGTGGAAACTAACGACCCCGCTAGAAACGGAGCAGACCCTGTGAACGTGTGAGGCCTAGTTGTTCCTGCATTCTATCCCGTTCGTCTGCCGCAGTTCTACAAAGAAAGCTTGAAAGAAAGGGTAATTTCGTGATACCAGTAGTACTCTCAAGGGGCACCTAGTGGAAGCCAAGATGCATTTCAAAAATTTAAAGAGGAAAAAACTAAGAAGTATTTGAATCATTCGGGGTGTCCGGGAGCTTAGAGCTCGCCATCCGGACATCCCACCGATAACGTCTCCAAACTGGAATAAAGTGTAAATCAACTGGGAGGGTTGCCCCAGCTCTGAATAAGCCCCGAACGGAGAGCAATCTGGCGATTACCCTGGAGTAAAGCCGTAAAACAAAAAAGGACAAAGGATATATTCGAACTCCTAACAGGTAACAGCAATTTTTATTATAGCTACTTTGTCTACATTTCCCTGTGTATCCTATAACCCCTGTTACGCTCTCCCATCGCTCGGGCTATAAAGATATAGATATAGATTGAAAAAGTTTGCGTCTTGCGTCGTCGGTTTGAGCTAAGTGTTTACGCTGGTTCTTAGCCCGAGTTATCGATTGAAAACGTTTTGCGTCGCATGTGGAACTAACTTTACTTTTTTGTGTAATGCCATTTTGTCTTGCTTGTTTTTCAGTTTATGTGCGTTTGTTGAAGAGCGGCAAAGCTGTTAATTGGTGTGGAAATACTCAAAATTTCTACCAGCATTTTCTTAAAATTAAAGACAGTGACCCCAAGCAGTTTTTTTAAATATACGAGGATGTTATGTGTATATATTAATGTCAAATTTATTACGAAGGACGAACATTTTGAAAGGCCCTCTAAAATCCAGCAATTTCATCGGTTGTAGCTTAACGCAAACATCGATTTTTGCCAGCCGCTTCCGTCAAAGTTAAAGATCGCCATCTTTTCGACGGCTAGCGGAAACTCAAACAGATGGCGGCAAAAGTATAACTATACCCATTGCTTTGCGTTAAGTAAACTTCAAGGACAGCGCAAACTGCAACGCAAGACGCAAACGTTTTCAATCTATAACACAGGCTTTACATTCTAAAAGTATTACAAGATTTAAAATTTCAATATCAATTAATTGTCAATAACCTATGTTATTTTTAAATGCTTGTAAATACAAAAATTAAAAAAAAAATCCGCAATAATAACGATATCGGGAAAAAAAAAGAAGAAATAACTCTCTATTCGCCTTGCAAACGTCAGTTAAGCACTGAGGGCAACTGGCTGTATTTCTCTTTATACCGTAAAAGTAAACAAAGTGAAATTTCACCGCTTTACAAAGACGGCCCGAAGATCTATTATGTACGTTCCAGACCAGAAGGTTTTGAAACCACAAAAGCCATTTTAGCATTTAACATTTCACCCCTTCGAAAATGCCTTAAGGACAAAAACTAGGTTAGGCCAATGGATGCAGGTTTGTACGAGGGAGCACAAAATTTCTTTTGTGTAAATTTGCTCGGTGATATCGTTGTATTCGTTGTAATCTAATTGTTAAATCTCCCTAAATGAATATTATTTTGCTATTAAGATTATATTATCTATGAAGCAGTTCTAGGGGCCAAATCTGATTGAAGCATGTTTTATCAACATATTTCGTTTTTCAATGAACTTTCTGTGAATAAACATTAAAAGCAGCCATGGCTCGCTGTCATCTGTGGTAGCCAATATCTTCACGGTGACTTTTGAGGAAGACGCCTTAGAGACACTTTTACATATCACCTCATGGTCAAGTCAAGTTCAGAAAACATCCCCTTGTTTCTTGAGCATATGAATCAGCAACACCCTAACATAAAATTTATAATGGAAATTGAATCAGAAGGCAGTTTCCCTTTCTAGACGTCCCTATATAAAGGAAGGAGGATAGTTCCTTAGGACACTCTGTATATGGAGAACACTGACATACGAATAGATATCTAAATACAAATTTATATCATCCTCTTCAGAAGCAATCAGTTATTAATTCTTTGGTTTTTGGAGTACCCGCGATTTGTGTCCAAAATTCTTTACAGTCGAAAAGAAAGAAACTGATTCAAGCTCTAAAAGCGAATGGATATTGTACTGATAATATTTTAGTAACAACACTCAACAGGACACATGGTTAATGTAAAAGATCTATTGAAATCACTAAGTGCCCTGAAAAATTCAAGAGAGACGCGGGCTACGTGCTGATCTTATGCCGTGAAGATCCCTGAAGATACCTTGTCCAATCGGAGGCAAAACGTCGGAAAGTAATTTCAGTTTGACATGGTCTAAACCCAACAACGATGATTTTTTAATTAAAAACAAGAACCATGATTTCCTAATAAACTAATAAGGAGTTACCGATAGAAATGTAGTTCTTCCATTTATACACGGAATTACAGAGATGACTGCAAGGTTACTTCACTGGACCAACATAACTACAACATTCAACATTCAGATGAAATTGGACAATGTTTGCGATCGCATTTCCAAACGGAAGGAGTATATGTAATTCCTTGTTCCTGTGGTTATGTCTATATTGGAGAAACTGGACGATCCATATCGACTAGGCTTAAGGAACACGAACGATGTATTAGAAAGAAACAAACTGTACAATCTGCTTATCTGAACACCAACATTCCACCAGACATGTTCAGTGGCGTGCAGAGTTTCTGCCCCCCCCCCCCCCGAGGTATAATTTCTCCAAAAAAATAAGTAAACAATGTCATAAATTTATTAACAAAAACCATAACAGAAAATAAAAAATAAAAAAAGGGAAATAATAATTATACTCCGGTTCAAGCAAAACTAAAAAATAATAAAAAACAAAGAGTCCAAGAATCGTTTTTTTGGCGCTAGACTAGTTTTTTTCGAAACTATGGAAAAAATATTTTATTTCAATACCCTGTTTAGTTTGGGGCCCTCTAGCAGCCGGGTCTCTCCCGCGCCACGGGCCCTGCGAAACCAAAGATCTTGCATCGGTTTCGAGATTATATAAAAGAAAAATTAGATAATCTATTGAAATTTATAAGCATCCTAACAATTTTACTAGATGTAATAATAGTATTGACAACTCAGTTTTAGGTCTGATCAAGCATGTCTTACGTCAACATATTTTGTCTTTCGAGGAACTTTTTAAGAACAAACCTCAGTGGCAGCCATGGGATCTCCGCTGTTATTAGCAGTAGCCAATGTCTTCATGGAAGCTTATGAGGAGGAAGTCTTAGAGTCGTATATATTAAAACCAAAATCGTGGTTCAGATATGAAGACGACACTTTTGTAATATGGCCGCATGGTTTAGAAAACTCCCCATGAGTTAACAACATGCTAATATAAAATTTACAATGGAAACTGAATGGTGCGATTCCCTTTCTAGAGGTTCTTGTACAAAGGAAAGGGGCTAGTTCCCAAGAACACTCTGTATATAGAAAACCAACGCATAGGAACAGACACCTTAATGCACATTTTGGCATGAAAGCAATCAGTTATTAATTCTTTGGTTTACAGAGCCCTCCTGGTAGAAATTATAATAAAACTACTCCACGGAGTGAAACTAATAAGGAATTACCGATAGGAAGTGTAGTTCTTCCATTTCTACACGGAATCACAGACAATATTGCAAAATTACTTCGCAAGTCCAACATATGTACAATCTTCAACACACACAAGAAAATTGGACGAGGGAAGAGGGATTCAATTTCTAATTCCTGTGGTGATGGTTATATTGAAGAAACTGGACGATCGATATCGCTGGGCTTAAGGAACATGAATGATGCATTAGAAAGAAATAAGCTGTAAGGGCTGCTTTATCCAAACACCAACATTCCACTGGACTTCTCATAAATGTAAAAGAAGCCAAAGATTTGGCCGTTTTCGGGATTCTAGAAATGGAAAATTTGGGTGTTATGGTGTTCAATGGATGGGATGTGAAAATTAATATTTTGGGAATGCATACATTAATTAACAATAAAATTGAAAACAAATATAGTTGGGGCACATGTTCTTACTTGGAAAATTGTGGAATGCATTGGCGTAGATACTTATTTTGGGTTATATACGGTGCCCCACACCGTATATAACCTTGATCCCAATACATGCATCTTGGTGATGCATGTATTGGGATCAAGGAAACTATAAGAGATACAAAAATGATTAAATAAGCAAAGTTTTACAGAATTTTATTGGTAATTTAAAAATGTCAGCGGCGTGCTTTTAACTTTTTCGGTTTTCGAGATATTTTGAGAAAACTAAAAAGTGGCATTTTCTGTAAAGCCCCGTAACTTCTTTATTTGTATTTTATTTCAAAATCTATGAACACTTTTTACAGCTATTTTTTGTGTAGAAAACGGTTATTGCATTAGATTTTAATTACGACCTTTCGGTTATCCTTCATCATCACCAACTTTATTTTTTCTTAGGGACGCCATATTGGATTTTGGTCTCTAAAACAAGCAAGAAAAATCCGATTCATTGATGTATAACAAGTTTACATTTCCTAAAGAAAAAACATCAAAATATTCAAAAACCGATTTTATGTAACAATATTTGTCTGTAATGTTTAATAAATATTTAATGTAGTAATCAGCAGAAATATGAAAAAATAATAAGTTTTAACTAGAAACATACACATGTACACAAAAGAATACTATATTTAATATATTAAACAAAATGCTGTCCATTTTTAGCAACGCAAGCACGACATTTTTTTAAAACACTATTTGTCGCTCATCTAAGTGTGTTTCTGTTAATATTAGCAAACACTTCTTGAGCTGTCTCTTCGAGTACGGCCAATGTCTCGGGAGGTTCAAATTCACAATCTTCATTTATAACATGCCCCCACAAAAAAGAAATCCAAGGGTGTACTCGTAATATCTGACGACCTAGCAGGCCATAATGTAGGACCACCATTGGAAATTAATTTGTCCCCAAAAGTTCTTCTTAATGAATCTCTGACAGCCCTGGAATTCAGCCATCCTGCAAAAACCAAACATTATGAGATCCGTATTGTGCTGCATCTCTAATTGTTGGTAGAATTTGGTTTTCTAGCATATCTAAATATCTCTCACTAGTTAAAGTATGCTGGTAAAAAAATAGACCTATAAGTCGATTACCTGAAAATACAAGATTATGTATAAAGCAGTTAAACCAGCTAATATGAAAAAGTATTTTATGGTAAATGCCATACCAAATGTTCATGCCAAATCGAGTTTGCAACCTATGTTGTACCAACAATCTAAGATTGTCTATTGCCCAATGGTCACGATTGTGTTTGTTAAAGATTGCACAGTTACTAAAATATGTTTCGTCAGTCCATATAATTGCACTGCTAAAATTTACATTTCCTTGGCATTTGTTAATGTACCAGTTGCTGCCTATCTGTAAGTATCAGCGTAATTATTTAAGGCTCTAACTGCATTTCTATTGTTTTCAATATAACACTCCAGCATATTAAATTTCTCTTCCTTGGTATAACGCAAAGTCATTTTTAAGAATTTAAAATAAACGATAACAGAAAATAACTAACACATTTTAAAACGTGAAAATATCAAACAGTCCATCCAAACAGATTTTTTGGTATGTTGATGGTTTTTCTTTAGGAAATGTAAACTTGTTATACATCAATGGTTAGGATTTTTCTTGCTTATTTTAAAGAGACAAAAATCCAATATGGCGTTCATAAGAAAACATAAAGTTGGTGATGATGAAGGATAACCAAAACGTCGTTCCTAAAATCTATTGCAATAACCGTTTTCTAACAAAAAATTGCTATGAAAAAGTGTTCATAGATTTTGAAATAAAGAAGTTACAGGGCTTTACAGAAAATGCCGCTTTTTAGTTTTTTCAAAATATCTCGAAAACCAGAAAACTAAAAAGCACGCCGCTGGCGTTTATAAATTACCGATAAAATTCTCTAAAAGTTTGCCCATTTAATAATTTTTGTATCTCTTATAGTTTCCGAGATCCCAATACATGCATCACCAAAATGGCCCACACTGTATAGGGTAAGTGGAGGAGAGATGGACCACATTTTGGTAATAAAAATATAACTTTTTATTGAGTACTCTCATGCTTTGGCACACATATAAAAAAATAACAAACTAAACTTTATTCATGATTACAGAAAAATAAAAAATAAAAAGTAGAACTCTGCAAAAGTCCATCTCTCCTCTATATTGTAGGAGAGATGGACCAGGTCTATGAGGAGAGATGGACCAGGTCTATGAGGAGAGATTGACACGCCCTATTTCTTGCCTGCGCTATGCTTTCCACATGTTAGACATAAATTTAAGAAGGATGTACATCCCTCGTGTAACCAGCGCCCACATATGAGGCACTTAATCCAGTCTTCTTTTTTTTTTGGTAACTCGGTAGTCCTCTTTACATCCCGCACATTCGTTCTCATAGTCTTCCAAGTCATCTCCACTGTCGTCTGCATCATTTAAGACCGGTTCTTCCTCCTCTGACTCGGTCTCAAAAGAGGGCGCCCGTTTACGCTTTCCTTTACCTTTAACAGACTTGTTTTTCGTTTCTTTCTTCTGCATTTTTCTTTTTTCTCTTTCTTGTTTAGATTGGTTCATTTGTTTTCTTTTTTCTATATTCTCCATTGAATTTAGTACAGCAGCAACCCCTGTGGCACGTTTTCTCACTTTTACAACAGTTTCCGTTATGGGCGATATGGTGTTCAACATCTTTCCAGGTGTTTCTTCCTCATCAGCAAGTTCTTCTTCAACGCGTGTTCTATATGGCGTTTATAATTTGTTCTCCTGTTACATCTTGTGGAATATCTTCTGCAGCATTAGGCACCGGATTGTGTATAAAGGCATAATCTGGAAGCACAAAAGGGTTGAATGGGGCTATTCCAGTTGAACGAAACGCTGATACTGCATTTTCAACGGTTGCTGCCTTATTCACCTAGTAATTTCCCAAATTGCAGCCTACTTAATTTAGGAGATGCGTTACATTTTACGAAACGGTTGCATGCATTGTAATAACGAGTCTTTAATGATTTGAAGAAAGCACGATCCAAAGGCTGTAAATAGTGTGTGGTGTATGCTGGCAAACATAAAAGAATAATGTCATGTTGTGTAGCATATTCAAGCATCTCCAAATTAGTTGTATGCGACGTGTGTCCAGCCAAGATTAAAACAACTTTTCCGGTCATTTTTCTTGGCACGAAATGCGTCTGCAACCAATGGAAGAATATATCAGAGTTTACGTAGGCAGATTTTTCCGACATACAAATGGCCGATCCTGGAGGCATTCCATCCAGAAATTCGTCTTTCTTGTTCTTTCCTTTAAAAATTGAAACTGGAGGAATAAATACCCCTTCTGCATTACAGCACGCCAGTACACTTATGGTTTCACCTTTTTCACCAGAGCTAATCAAAGGTACATATTTTGATCCCTTTTCGGCAAGAACATTACCAGCCCTAGTATTAAGTTGAAGGCCAGTTTCGTCAGCGTTGTATACACAACCCGGTTTCCCATGGCGATCATTTTCGGTTAATATTCTGTTTAGTAAATCAAAATAACCCTCCACCAGATCTCTGGACATGGCTACGGCTCGGGCAGCTGACACATTTTCGCCTTTTCGAACAACAATATCGGGATTGTGTCTCATAAAAGACTGCAACCATCTATATCCAGCTTTTTCTATAAAAAAGAATTCTTACAAGACTTCTCGTTATGTTGAGGCATTCAGAATACTTACCATGTTCTCTATTAAATTTATGTTCAATCTGCATTTTCTCCGCCAGTTTGTATGCCATCATGCGAACCTCATCTCTAGTAGGAGCGAAGCCATTTTTTTGTAGCTTTTTTACATGAAGCGCAATTTTTCTTTCTGCCTCTTCACCAAGGCTTGAGTCTGGTCCCAATCTAGTCCTTTTTTTTAAATTATTGTTCCTAATTCTTCGTAAAAGTGTCGTTTTAGGAATATCGAAGCTTGATGATGCTTCAGAAATTCTCATTGCACCAGATCTTACTGCATTAACAGCTTCTTGTAAATTAGCCTCTGTCCATTCACCTCTCGGACGAGCTCCTTGCTTTCTTTTATACACGTTAGGCATCTTTGGAAAACTAAAAAATAAAACTACATGTGGACCATCTGTCCTCCACACATTCGGTCCATCTGTCCTCATCTGAGAGGAGAGACGGACCAGTATATTTTTGCCTGTCATAACGGTTCATTCATTCTTTTTTAAGTTAGTAACATTCTTTAGACATATATTTATCCAGAATATATGAAAACTATAATTTTAACTTACCACAAAGGGTCACAACCGCACTATAAATCTCGCCACATGAAACTTTTACGTATGCCAAAATTGAAAAACGATTAAAAATTGCGTATTCTCTGTCCGAACGTTTCCAAACGACTACCGCTGAGTAATTGGCTCATATATAAATGGTGTTCACGGAAAAAGCGCCACATGTTGACTATTTTTGGAATTATGATCAGTGGTCCGTCTCTCCTACCGGTCCAACTCTCCTCCACGTACCCTATTCAAAAAAAAAAAAATCGGTAAATTTCATTTACCCGGAACATCCCTAGTTTGAATATTTCCTTTTATTAGGAATAGTTAAGTGGAACCCAATTTAGTTATATAATCCTTTAGGAATAGCATAGACAGACCGACGGAATTGAGAAAACATGTTTTTTTGCATCTAGGGACCCTAAACCGTAAAGATCTGAAATAATATTGGACGGTGATTGTTTCACGACTACAGTACTTCCCTTTTACGGGAGAAGTAAAAAATACAACTTCTAGATGCCTTAGTTTTTTGACGCACTCTATATTTTACGAGGAAAAAAACGTAATCCTCAAATTTATTTTATTTATCTGAATACAAAATATTTTTTGTCCAGTATACTGGGTAGTCCAAAGAGTTAAGGCAGAGCCCTGAAAACGAAAAAAAATTCCAAAAAAGTTGAACCATGTCAAACTTTTCTATTTTTTGTATATAAAGACATTGTGTTTTCAACTGAACACGGTAGCACTAGAAGGATGTAAGTAGACACCTGAAAATAAAAAAAATGTATTCTAGGGATATTCAGCTTGCTATCACATTTCTCCTATTTTTTCTATATATATTTTTTTTAAGTACACAGGGGTAGTCCTCCGAAACTCAAGTCTATTGAAATCTGCATATAACCACCCTAAAATAAAAAAATATATTTCAGGAGTATTCAGCCTGTTATCACATTTCTTCTATTTTTTCTATAAGTTTATTTTTTTTTAACTATACAGGGTAGTCCTCTGAAAAACAAGTCTATTGAATTCTATATATAACCACCTTAAAATAAAAAAAATGTATTCTAGGGGCATTCAGCTTGCTATCACATTTCTTCTATTTTTTCTATATATTTTTTTTAACTATACAGGGTAGTCTTCTGATACCATACCATACCATTCACCTTTCAGTGAATACAAGTCGGGTTGAATAGTCGGCCTAACACAGGTCGGGTTAAATAGCCCATCTTAATCTATCTAAAGTCTATTCAAATTCAAAATAAAGTGAATAAAAACCAAATTTATTGTGCGTGCAATACGCCTTCAAATAAAAGTGGCCGATTTTGATATAGGTTTTTAGCAAACTTTTAAAAAGGTATTGCACGCTCGTTAACTTTTATTTACATGTCCTCTCTCTTGAATTTAGATACACTCTAAGCTCATTCAGTGTTCCAATTTCGTGAGGTAAAGATTCCTAAGGATGCGCCGTGCAATCAAAGGCGAAACGTTGGATAGTTGTTTCATTTTGACATGGGCTAATCCCAAGAAACATGATTTTTTAACTAAACATATTTTTTAAAATAAAATAATTATAATAATAATAATAATAATAATAATAATCAATATCTTTTATTTCAAAATTAATACATAATATACATTTTGTAAAAACATCACAAGAGCAAGGCGCAGTCTAGCCAGAAAGGCTACTCTACTGTACCTCGTTCTCGTGGTAAAGGAGTTAAGCAAATACCGTGAATATTATTATATTTTTTCCGTTTAACAACCACTAAAACACTCGCCATTGGTGAACTTCGGAATTAGTTGGTTAAAAAAATAAACTAGAAAAAAATTCTAAGGATTCCTGGAGGCAACACATTTTTTGTACTGAATTTTGAATTCTTTTTCATTAAGGGAAATTAATTCACAAGGTAGGGAATTAAACAATTTGATAGCATTGTACGTAAAAGACCTTTGATACATGGTGATGTGGCATGGTGATCCTATTGCTATCCCTAATGTTACGTGAATGTATATTTACACGAAACAAAGACGTATTCCTTATAGCAAATGGTAATGAAGGATTTCTCAAAATGTTTACTAAAAAATTGCCTAAATGTAACATTCTGCGGTTATTAATTTTTAGCCAACAAAGTTCTTTGAAGGTATGGGATATATGGTCGAATTTTCTTAGGCCAAAAATAAGACGCGAACATGTATTCTGTACTTTTTGAATACGATTTATATGAGCTAGATCTAGACATGGTCCATATATAAACACAATAATTAAAGTTAGAAAGGACAAATGACTCACACAACATTTTACGTAAGTTAAAACTGAGAAAATCTCGGCTGTTATACAATGTTTTTAACGATAGATATGATTTCTGAGTTAAGTTTTTTACGTATTCTTTAAAACGCAATTCCGATTCAAGTATAATTCCCAAATTTTTTGCGGATTGAACCATAGGAAGTTTTAAACAATCAATATTTAAGCTAAAATTTTCTTTTAAGAAATTTACAGCCACCCTACTGCCAAAAAGCATAAGTCTTGATTTTAAAGGATTTAGGTTAAGATTATGTTTAATAATATTTAAATCTTTATTTATCATATTTGATAAATTAATGTAATCATTGTGGTCGAAATGTAAATAAATTTGAGTATCATCAGCGTATGCCCGAATTTTGCAATATTTTATTGATTTTAAAATGTCAGAATTATAAAAAATAGGGGTCCCAAAATGGATCCTTGAGGCACACCCAAAATATTTATTTCATTTGAAAAAGAGTTATTGTGAGAAATTTTTTGAAATCCATTTAAAAAATATGATTTTAAAAGTTGAGGTAAGTGTTTCTGAATACCATAGAATTTTAATTTTGCTATTAATAAATCATGGTTAACGGTATCAAAAGCTTTGGAAAAATCAAGCAGAACCAATGCACTACTAAGTTGCTTATCAATAGCCGTTATAATATCATCAGTAACACCCACAAATGCTATAGATGTGCTAAAATTCTTCCTAAATCCGCATTGATTTTCCGATATAATACCATTTGTAACACAGTATTGATACAATTGGTTAAATAAAATTTTTTCAAAAATTTTCGATAGAATAGGCAATATACTGATAAAATGATACCAAAACTTAATATCTGTAGTTACTAGGATTTAACATAATCTCTTTTAAGAAACCTTGAGGGCTTCTAGGTTTCAATGTTTTTCAATGTATAAATCATAGGCAAGACATTTTAGTAGTAGATACGAGTAAAATTTTTGATGGCGAACTCTAAAAAGAATGCTACTTAAAACATAGTAACTGTAGAGGAGAATGGTATGCAGAAAAGTTGATTCAACCTTTGAAATTCGGCAATACCCTAAGTTTGTTTACTAAAACTAAATTCTACCAAATACAATTAGGGACCGAAAAATTAAAACCGTTGTGAATGCATTGAATCCTATATAGGCTAAAGAAAGAGTCCTCTAATAATAGAAAGATTGGGGATTTTCTTATGCTTAGTCTAAACACCGCAGAATAGAGTGATTCTATGTTAAAATTAAATGCAAAGAACATCTTAAGGAAAAAATTAAAGAAGCAGCTTTAATTGAATATAACAATAGCATGCATCTTCGGCAAACCTTGTCTAGAAACACCTAATCTTTAGCGACTTTCTACTGGATCGCACTAAATCTCTCAAGTTCCGTAGCTAGTGGACGGGGGGGTAGAGGGCAAAAGAAGAAGTGGTAAGAAAATTAACAAGAGGGAATTTACGGAACAGAGATGGTAGGAGGAGGAAGAAAAGAGGAGAGGTATGGATAAAATAATTTTCCAGCAAACAAACAAACAAACAAAAGTATGCTTTATTGCCGCAGAAAAATTTTACAATTTTATGGACAAAGCAAAATATACCTAAAATAAGACATATCAAAACATTAATCGAAAAGAATTTCGATAGGTCAATGCTTTTAAAAAATGTAAATTATCAATTTACCAAATCGTAAAACACACGTTAGAAAATAACATAACATTGCCGCAAAACAGTTAATGAATCCTAATAATCTTATAAAAGTAAACAAACACACATGTACGAGGTGAATAATTTCGTTGACATTGAAATCAAAATTGCAACTATGCGACCTTAAACTCTATGTTATTATAGTTATACAAATAATTGTGATGTTAAACAGAAGGTATAATGAACTAGTGTAGAATGTAGTATACAAAAAAGAATTAAATTTTGTTTTTAATCCAATACCTAACAAAAATAATTAAGTTTTAAGTGAATGTTCGACAGTTCTTTTCTCTCTATGATGATTTTCAAAATTCTATGCTACGAGTTAGGACATGACTCACAAAAGATTTAAGTAAACAAGCGAATTTAGTGACAATAGACTTACTCGCTGTAAAAATCATTAACGCTGTAAAATGGTCTCTCAATGAGGTATGCTTTGGTGTTTTTTCGAAATTGTGCAAGCATAGGAATAGATTTTAAATGTACTGGCAGATTGTTGTAAAGTTTTATGGGGTTGTAAATAATTGATTTTTTTATTAATTCTGAGGAAGGAATGGGAAGATATATATCATGCCTAGAGTTTCTGGTAGGGTATACATGTTGTGGCCTTTCTGGGAGGGTGTTTATATGTTTTCTTAGCAAACATACCGTTTCCAAAATAAATAATGCAGGAAGTGTTAATATTTCATGTTTTTCAAAAGAGCTATCCGCTAACAAATGATCATATTTAGATACCGACATCAAATCTCCATTTAGGGATAGAATCAGTATTCCCCCATGAGTTTTTTCTGTCATATCTAGCTATTGTGGTATACCTCTCAATATAAAAGGGTTCGTTTAGATTCAGCCAGTGCTCAGTAATTGCAACAAGTTGGGGGAACTCCAATTCTTCCAGAAATAGGTACAACTCGTCAGTTTTATTTCTTAGAGAAGCAATATTAATTAGAACCATATTAAGACTAGTAACAACAGGAAGTTTTGAGGAATCTAGTTCCTCACGTCGTGTTTTCTAAAAATTTTTTTTGGGAGAATTGCTGGTAAAATAGTTTTTATGGCATTCTCTGGTCCTCTGAAGATGGATCGTTCTCTCCGAAGGTATATAGGATCCATATGCTGCAAGATCCGCTTCCTCTTCTGCTGCGTTAAATCCGTAAGCAGCATGAAAATCGAAATATATCTTATGTAGGGTTCTATAATCTATAGGAATGCCTTCAGAAGCCAAAAACAGCCTGGTGCTTGTATTTGTAAACCCTTCAAAGTGAATTGGCGCAGGTTGGTCGTGCAGGAAGGCGAGATATAACTTGAAGGCCTTTAAAATGGCTGGTTCTCTTAGTCTAGACATGAGGAAACGGCTATCAGAACTTTTTTCGGTTCGCGTAAGCTTCACTGTTGGGGGAGACATTGGATCAAAAATAGTTTCTTAGTCAATAGGAGCTTTCTTGGAAAGACTGTAGCAGTTGTGGCTCAACAAGACATTTGCTTTGCAGGCAGCAATCGCCTCTTTGTCAGAAGATATTATAGTGCCCTTTTGAGAAATTGGAGAGGAGACAACCAGTGAACTGACGGAGCTCGAGTTGGTGGGCAGTTTTTTCGGTGTGGGGGGAGGTGGGAGGTTCGGTGTAGATTTTTCTGAAAGTTCGGATACAGCTGACCGTTTTATTACTACGCCATGGGGCCATAGATTGCTGTCTAAAAGCTTTTCAGCTGACTTTTTTGACTGAGTTCCAATTTTAAAATCAATATTTGAGATATGATTGATTAGGTAGTAGCAGCGAATAAACTCTGTAATCCCAACCTTCTCCTTAACGTAGTGAACTATGTTGTTAGGTTAGGTTAGGTTAGGTTAGGTTAGGTGTTAGTTAGTTGAATTTGTTTTAAACCCTGCAGGAAGATTTCTTACGACTACATAGTGCCACCGTTGTGTATTATTACAAGCCAGCCTGCTGGAGCCTTCAGTAGTACTGGGAATATCCGTAGGTGTTACCTCAGTTTGTGTAGAGGCGGTGGAGCAGGTAGTTTCCATAGTTGGTGTAGGCAAGGATATGGTGGTAGGGTATGTATTTTTGATATGCTTACACTTATGTTGGTTTTCATATTTGGAGTATAACTCCTTTACCAAGTCAGTTACACAAGTTAGGTTGCTCTTAATGTTAGCAATATCTGCTTTTAATTCAAATGAAGAGGAGTCCTGTACTTGGATTTATATCGCTTCTTCGGCATTGTTGAAGAGGATTTGGGAAATATTGAAAATATTCTGTTCCATATCCCTTAGAGACTTTAATAACATATCTGGCTTGTAAGCGGAAAATCCCTCGAGAGATTGTGGATATCGTCAATCTTTTTCTCCATGAGATCCCACCTGGATTCACTCTTCACTAAAATGTCATACATTTCAGAAATTGTCGGTACACTACTTGACAATTGGGATACACGGTTTGCGACTGAATCAAAAAGTTCATGTGGAATCAGATTTTGAGATACCATTGTGATTTTATCGTTGAGATATTTCAAACTAGGGGAGTCGCACAGGGCGCAGAAAAATCGGAGGTGGGTTGATTTTTGTAATATCAAGATTTTTGTGGTAGCCTTATCAAGGCCCGTGCAATTCATGCAAAAAGATCGTTTACACTCGCCACTACAACGAAGTTTATTGTATTTGTGTTTCTCTGAAAACTCTTTACGGCAATTGTCACACTTGTATTCAGCCATATTTAGAAAATGAAAAATTCGAAACAAAACAGAACAAACACACGTACTGCGAAGCAGCTCGACCGCGAGGAACGCAAAACAAAGCACACTTCCCAGTATGGGGGCACAAGATGACGGCCTAGTGAAACGTTAAAAAAATTATTACAAAAGAAACTAATTATCCAATTTACCATAAAAATCGAGTGTTACGTGGACATGAACTGGTAACATTTTTGTACGAATCTAAAACAGCAAAACAATAGCCAAATGAAATTTTTAAAACACCAACTCAAAAAAGAATCTTATTCAATTGACTTTATATTTTGCAGAAGCATTACAGATATATAGGGATAAACTGGTGCGAATTTAAAATGACGCTACAAAATGGCGATGTGTGCTTATATTAACACAACCATTTATTGAATTTATTTTAAATTATGTCCAAAAATCAAATGCGGATAGGAATCCGATACGATGGAACAAAATGGCGCCCAATAAAATGTTTAAAAAATATATGTGTTACTAAATGACAGTGGCGTGTCAAGGCCATTAGGGGGGCCAAATTAAACAGGGTATTCAAATAAAATATTTTTTCCAAAATCACGGATTTCGCAATTATTGCAACCATCGGATACATTAGAAATAACATGAAGATAACGTAATATATAACATAATATATAAATCCTATGAAACACTTGGAAGTGACAGTACTTGATGCGTATTTAGATGTAATAGTAAGGTAGCTAGATAAAAGATCCGTTTAAAACAGTTTATTCAACATTTTCTATACTAAATCCTCAGATATTGGTTAAATTAAGTGACTTACAAATGAGGGAAAAAGCTCAGTTATTAATCTAATTCAGATAAAATAATTGTTGTGTAACAACAATAAAAAACGTTAATACAACTCGTAAATTCGCAATCCATATTTTCGAAAAAAATGAATTATTGTTAAGTAGTTTAACAGAACTGTCTTCGGCATTCCAATTATTTTTTGTCCTTCCTGTAAC